>JADLZN010010324.1:0-492500 GCA_018155175.1 Sinocyclocheilus anophthalmus
AAAAAAAACCCTTTGTCGAGATACCAAGAATATTAAGTCATTATAACGAGAAAACAAGAAGGGAGAAAAAAAATAATGCATGGCCGCTTAGAACTTCCGTAAAAAACAATAATTTAAATGCAACATATTTCACAATATTACTGTTTTGTGTATTTTTATTGAAATAAATGCAGCCTTGGCGAGCAAAGAGATTTCTTTCGAAAACATTTTTAAAACTTTTGAACAGTTATATATTTGACAAGTATACTGTCTGTTTTCAAAAGAGTTTTTTTAACTTTCTCTATTGGACTAAGATGGGGATGAAAAGCGAGAACATCATAAATGTCTGAAATGATATAGTGACCTCAGACAAGCCCAGAACCTCGTCTCTACAGCCAAAGCAAATGCATTTAACTTGATGTAGGAAAATAAATGGAAAAATCTTTCAACTAGACAAGATTGGCCAAAACTACATGAAAGCACAATGAAAAGAGGCATTTTTTGTACCATGTTCATTTGCCAAAACTTTTGCCAAGCACAGAAGACAGAACTCGAAAGTTGAGGAGGCACATGATTCTATTATTGATCTTCAAGGTTCAAGAAAGAATCTCAACTGGAAGTCATTTCAGCGTCGTTGAAAGGAAACAGATATCTGAAGACTTGTGAGAGTACACAGATATTCAACTGCAACAAATGTTAAATTTACTGGCAAGTTAATTTTTTTTTTTGTTTTTTTTTTTTTTTTTTCCCGCCAGCTCCGCCAACGACCACAAGCCATCTGTGTGTGACTACAACCCAACATACTGTACAACAAACAGCATTGTTTGAGGCTTTTGACCCAGCCTTGCAGCATAGAGGAACTCCATTAACATTTTCCCATTGAGTTCAACAGTAGAGAAGCCAGAGAGAAGCCACCTACACAAGGGCCAGGCATTTCCCTAGAAACAACACAGCTTCTCTTCATATGTGTATATCTATCTATCTAAATATTAGGGCTATCCCAATTGATTAAATTGCTAATCTAATGAATTATACAATGTTGAATTGTTAATTAATTATCGCATATGAATTAAGCCCACATTTGGCTTGAAAATTATGCACAACAGTTCTGAGTGGCCAAAGGTAAGATTGCGTTGAGCAAAACCAGGAATTATTGTGTCTAAAATATAACACCATATTAACTTATTATTTATTGAATTGTTGTGTAAAATCAATATCACATTTGCACTCATGCTATTTGGGACTAAAACAGCACTCGTTGTTTGTGTGATATTGCTTAACTATATCATATAATATAATTATGAGACAAAAACTTATACAGGGGCATTTTTGCCCAATCTCTTGAATTTTAGGGGCATACAACTGCATTCTATAGGCTACATGACGCAGTAAATAGTCCTGCATTATGTCCATCACTAATCAACTGTATAGGTGTGTTTGACTTTAGAGATCAGTCTATGTGTCTCTATCCTTGGATATTACCCCTCTAATAAAAGTCACAAAAAAATTTGTTTTTATTTGGAAAAACAAGCCATATTATTTGAGAAAATAATAATTTAGAGGTACTGAGTTATGATACTTTTAAACAATGTCTTTAAAAACTGGCTTATTTTTACTAAAGTTTAATTATTTAATTGAAAAAAATACCAGTTAAGAATGCAAAATTTCATAAACAAGCTCTCATGGCATGGATACTTGCTTATAAGCACAAATTTCTCCCCTACGAGATACTATATTTGGATCAACAAAGATATTTTGTATAAAAAAATTTTTTTTGAACAGTGGTTTGAAAATGGCATACCAGTTAAACCTAAGGAATTTGCAATTGTAATGGATGCAGTTCCCAAAAAAGCATTAATTCTTCTCACCAATACATCACAGGTGAAAGATTTCAATCTTGCAGATATCAAGAATAACATATACAAAGTCTTAAACAACTATATTAGAAATATACTTAATATCATTGTTTATCCTCCAGCTCATTTTTTCTGGTCTTCTGTGTTTGGTGAATTGAATTGGCATAAAGCTTGGCAAACAGTGCATACATTGTACATGAATAACCAAGAAAAAGACGTCTGTTTTAAAATAATGCATAGAATATACCCACTAAAACATGTGCTTGAACGGTTTGAACTAGATATCGATTACTCTTCCAATTTCTGTAAAGGTGAAAAGGAAACTATTTTATTTTATATTTTCTTATTGCTTAAATATTCTGGACTGATATGGAACATATAATTAACAAGAAATTGAGGATTGTTTTACAGCTGAGTTATTCTAACATATTGATATACTTTAATGATCATTATGTTGATAAAGATAAAGCATATCTTGTATAATTATTAATATACGTGAAAGTTTCATATATTTTTTAAATGAAATAGTTTGACTTTATTGAGAAACACAAAATGATATGCCATATGCTTCAGCCCCAATACATACTTGTGAACAAACATCCATTCAGACTATTTCCAAAGACGCTCATTCAGCATTTCTGCATTACAGGAGTGTAATGTAAACAATAATTGGTACATTCAAGGTGGTAGTTTAAGGATTAGGAAACATTTCCAAAACATATCCCGGCCTAAACACTGAATGATTGATACTGAGGCAACATACACGTCCCCACCAGTGGCCCCCGTACCGATCTCATCCCCCTCTGTCAAGCAAAACAACATGTCTGTGAGCCCTAGACGATCTGGCAACGTTAATAAAGTCACACTGTATTAATGTTAAAGTATATATGTGTGTGTGTGTGATTAATATATAAAAAAATATATTATACTAAATAATTAAAATACTCATTAACAACTAGAAAAGGCATTTAAATTGGTTTAAAATTTGCAAATAAACAAGTTGAAAATAGCACCTTTGTCATTACACAGAAGCCCAGTAAATAAATTAAAGGATGGGCTAAGATGACCTAGGCACTCTGAGCAAAATACGACCTTTGTTCACAGCAAGGGCAGGACCAAGGGCAGGAAAAAAAACGGAGGGCTGGAGATATCTCCAATCTCATAAAACCACAATATCCACGTCTATATATACAACAAACAAAGTAACAAAACTATAAAGTGACTTCGCTCAAATTTCCTCGTGTGAATCTAGCATGGATTTGACAACAAATAAAAAACATTTATTTATTACTTACTTTGCTTAAGCCCTGTAAATGGTAATACCTATTAATACATTTAGATTTATACTTAATAGATTTATTATATAAACCTGCTCACACAAAATGCCTTATTTATATATTATTAATAATGAGAACATTTCATTTAAAAACAAAACTTGAATAGTTGAATGCTTGCATTAGAACAACAAGAGGGTGACATTAAGGACACGATCATTTCACTAGCTTCTCTGCTCATACCTGTTTGCACTGTTTTGGGTATGGGATCCACTTCCTCATCTATCGTCACTGGCTCTGGCCTGGGAAAGACCTGCACATCAGAGGTCAGGTTTCCACAGCGCAGCACCGCATGGAAGGGAGAGTATGCCTGGTCAATCAGCTTACTGCCAACACAAAAGTGATGTTAACCACAAAATGTTGCATAAACAAAAATGTGCACTTAATTAAATCAAATACAAGAACATACAGTATTTAGCAGTATTTATTCACAAAATAACATGATCACTCACCCAAACATAGACTGGACACTTTTAAGACAAAGGGGTCCCTCCATCGTGTATATCTGACCTTCTCCGCCGTTCAAATTAATCAGCTGCTCTAAGTTATCCATGCTATCCGTAGCTTGGAGCTTCAGGGGACATCAAGCGTGTTATAAAACAGGAAGCGCCTGGAGCACAAGCAAAAATAATCTTTTATATCACGAATCGATACATAGCTATGTTCCTGTGTTGCTTTGCTTTGTTCGTAGGCAGGTGGAACTTATATTAAACATTAATGAAATATTGATGGTCGAGTCATTGTTTAGTTTTAATATATTTTCCAGTGAACACACCCTGACCGTGCCATCTCAAAGAAAAGAAAAATCACAAATTAGATCACTTTGACATCTCAATAACATTAAATACAGATGCTTCTCCTGTGAAAAAGTCCCCAGTGAAAGAGACTGTGCTCAAACTTGGCAAGATAAAGTCTGAGATATCAAAAGTCTGTCAACAGATTCATTTGTGTCTATGTTCAATTCTCAATTCAATTAATTTTAGGTGAGTCATCTTAATGCTAAGTTGAAGCGATATAACTGAGAACTATGAAGGATGCACTTGGCATAAAGAGGTTCCTGTTTTTCTGTTGGCTCCAGTCGTTCTACCATCCTTTGAATCACATCCTCATTGTGCAAATTTGGAAACAGTTTTCTAAAGAACATAAGCAGACCTTCCAGAGCAGGGTGAGGCTTCTCCTTCCAGCTTCTTCTGCAGGTTGGATGAGTCTCCAGAGCTGAGGAGCTGCAGACGGAGCTGAGGAAAGATCAATCCAGACTCATATTCATCCACACAGCTGTATTTAACAACACTCAAACTGCAAACTGATCATAAAAAGAAGTAATTGTAGTGTACTTCAAATACCATTTCGACTTGCAGCAATTATAATATTAAATAAAATAAAAAAGTACGTAAAGAGTACACTTTCATGAACTGTTTCTTGACACGCTAAGTACACTTAAAACGCATTTGTAATAAGCAAATTAAAGGATGGCAAAGGAATTGATGAGATCAAATACAATGATCGGAAATCATTGTTTTATTACTCTTTTGTCATGCTTTAAAGGACACGTTTTGATGTGTTGACTACCATACTGCAGCAGAAGTATTTGATGCTACAATTATTATATTTTTTAATATACTAAATTGCAAATTCATCATTAGAAATGTATATTTAAAATGCATGACAAAAAGGTTTCACTAAACTACAGCTAAAGTATGCTTATATTATATAATATTATATATATATATATATATATAGAGTATATATATACACACCCTACAACCACACCAATATAAAGATTACTTAAGTCCCACTCAAGTGGGTCAAAAAGCACTCTTAAATTCAACTAACTATATTTAATACTAATATCAATTTAAATAACATGCAATTAAGTGTCTGACAACATTAAATTCATACCATTTAAGATATTCTTTGTAAAGCATCTTATTTCCATATTCGTTTTAAAAGTATGGTAATGTACATTCTTTTCACCCCCAAAAAAAAACTGACATATGATTGGACAAATATAAAATTATTCCCATCAAACCTAACTGTATAATTATAATGAAAGATAAAGAGTTTAGAACTACTAACTGCAGTAGTCATTCCAAATGTTTCTACTGTAATAATTACTATGCTAGATGTTACTTAAATGCATATACATATCAAGTATCAATAGAAATAATATCAAAGTATATTTTAGTTTACTATGAACGCTTGTCGGTACATTTGGCAGTACGCTTTAACCATATTTCAAAGACAGTACAATTATGAAATTACACATAGAGATATACTTAAGAGAGTCAAAAAAGCACTTTTAGGTGCTTAAACTAATTACATGTAATATATTGTATGTTTAAATTATAATATATTTTTACTTTAATTGTAAACAACATGCAATTAAGTGTCTGGAAACATCACATTAAGTGCACTCTTAAGCATATGATTTTCATAGTAATTACTCTTTTTGAAAGTATGATTTGTATTGCTTTGACTAATTGTCTGTTTGGTTGGCATGTGGAAATGCATGCTCATTTGAAGAGTTCAAGGAGAATAATGTCAAAGTCTCACCTTTCTCTGCTGTGGTTGTGTCTACAGATGTCCACGAGCTCCAGTGAGCGTGCGCTCGACTGTCCTGAGCTCTCAGTCTCACCAAATACTTGGATCCTGGGTGTAAGTCACACAGCTCCAACGTCTCCTCGGAAAAGGCTTGTATAGTCTGGGATCGGGTCTACAGGATCATTAGAGAGAGTTTCATTAATGGTCTAATCTTGTATATGCTCCAACTAAATATCAGTTTTATATCAACTAAAGGTCACACAAACATATTTTTAAAAAGAGTACTCTATAGAATGATCATACTTTGTATAAAAATACACAGAATGCAATGTTTTCATACACTTAACTGCATGTTATTTACAACTAAATTAAACTATTATACTTTAAATTGTTATTAATTGCAATTATCTGAACCTAAGAATGCTTTTTTTGACACTTAAGTAGGACTTAAGTACATCTTAACATTTCCTAATTACTTCCAATCGTAACGTGTAGTTACCGAATGTATGAAAAATTCATCGTAATTAAAAATATATTTTTATGTAATTTCTATTGAAACATGTATGTCAGTTAAATAGACCTATATTTTTAATCACACATTTGTAATGATAAAGTTTAGTACAGTTTAAACGTAAATTCAAATGTAACTTCAAAATTTAAATAACTCACTACAGTTAAAGGTGCTGTATGTAGGATTGACACTGAGTGGTTGAACTAGGTATTGCAGTCCAAATTCAAAATATTGGAGAAGGTTTTTTTTCACCCGGCCCCACCTCCTCAGACTTGAAGCACACACAATTGCCAGATTGACGACACCAACAGGAACAAGAGCACTTGACGATGAATGAAATGAAATACACTGTATTTTCCGCCAACTGGCAACCCGGGGTGCCGAAATACAATTGGGTAAACTGGCAGTGGGTGGGTTTCACAAACCAAAACAAAGACCAACATTCCGGCACGGAACGCACATTTTCAAAGGAGAATAACTGACTGTAGCATTGTTTTTCAGATAAACAAGTATGTTAACTTAGCATGTTTCTTAAATATCTGCAAACATATTACGGTATTTTTATGCTTTAGTAGAGTCAAAAACTTACATACAGCACCTTTAATTACTCACTATAGTAATATTCATGTAGTTAAATTTGTTTTAGTATGTTCCGTTAACAATCCAATAAATAAGCAGACAAAAGCTTATTAAACAATGATTTAAAAGGTCCTTTAAAGTAACACTTTTGATACTTTTCAAAGTGTACTTAAGGATGTCATGAGTGTCTCTTTTAAGACACGAAGTGCCTTTTATTTCAATAATTATAATATCTGAAAGTACAGCTTTTTAAAATGCTTTTCAAGGAATGACATACAATATGAATGCACACAATTAGTACAATTAAGTGCACTTCTTTTTTGAAAGAGAAGCGTCTGTCATTGTCTACTTTCTTTCTTCTGTGGAAGACAAAAGAATGGTTGAAAAAGCTTTTAGGCATAAAGCTTTAATGACTTAATGCACTGAATCTGTCTTCCTGAAGTCAAACAACAGCTGTGTGGCCTTAAAACGACAAAATATAAAGTCATACCATCATAAGTTTAAGTTTGGAATGACATGAGGGTGAGTAAATGAGGACGGGATCTAGATTTTTAGGTGAGCTCTCTCTTATAAGCTCTTATATTTTAGTCATATATGTATAAACCTGGTTGTGTGTCGTGTACTCCATTTGGAGCAGTATGTTGACTTTTTCATTCTTGGGAAAGCTCTCAACCATTCTCCAGATCACCTGCAAACACCCGGACCTTCTCTCTGATGGCCTGAGATTTGTTATCTGTGGAGGACGGAGTTTCACTGCAGTAAAAATAGAAAACATACTGAGAACACAGACATATTGAGAATAAAATACTCTTTATATTTACAGGTTGTTTACTGTGGTAAGGAATGAAATGCCTTTGGCGTAATGGACACAGGTGCAAAGCATGATGAATAATGACATTAAACATTACTATAGACGGAAATGAGTGACTTATATGTACTTCTGAGAAGCATTTTTCGAGGTATGTGTCACCAATATGAAAGTAATAAACAATGTGTACAGTACATTAATGTTGTTTCGTGATGTGCAGTATACCTGCTTTGACCCCACGGAAGAAGTATGGCGGTGAGCGTATGGATCCGGTGTGTGTGGTCGCCAGCACATCCGCACAGAAACAGTGTAACGCTGAATCGATGGGCTGAACGGAGCAGTCAGAGCCTCTGGTATTACAGAAACCCACCGGGATGAAGCGGTGTTTACTTTCACAAGCGGTTCTGTGCAGAATAACACAGGAATATCTCACTCACTTACATGCTTGCAAATAAAATGAATGGTGCTTTAAAGATCCCACAAACCAAATCACTGATCTGAAGAACCTATAATGCAACATCAAGAACTTGTTTCATATAGCAACTGAAAAACACTGTATAGCAAATCAAGCTGCTTCAAAAACCATTGCAATGAGTCAATATGAAAACAGAACTTGTGCTTTGCAATTTAAACCACCTGTTACTTTTATCTGTTCTCTGTCTACTCAAAACTATACTGACAGATTGGTAAGTACTTTGGAATCAAGTTAGATAGTTAGTAGACTTAAAACTAATAAAAAGATCAGTTTGTAAATCCCCTAAAATGAAAAAAAAATGTGTTGAACTGATGTATATGTAAATGAATTTCAAATGAAAACCCAATTCAAATGTGAAGTGACTTCCCAATGTGTGAGACTTGGGTTTATGGGCTTTAACGTTTCCTGAAACATCAATGTTTAGTAATGATCAGTTTCACTGATCGGTACAAATTTGCAAATTGGTTGACTATAGTCACGCCAATCAAAGCCACTGCAAGCGTAAGCATTTGACGAGATGTCTATTGTCTACCACTACCACTAAAACACAAGAAACCTATAGAATCAAATCAGCAAGTGTAATATGCAAAGTTAATTCCCTTAATATATTTAATTATGTTAAAAGTATACTACAATAGAGTATGATTTAAATAGACAGACAGACAGACAAGAACGAAGATAGATAGATAGATAGATAGATAGATAGATAGATAGATAGATAGACAGATAGATAAGAAATGTTCTCGGTGAAGTATGGTGACTTTTTTTCATCTACAGCTTCTATTAGCTTGTGGGGTTCCTCAGGGTTCTGTTATTGGCCCTGTAGTGTTTTCCTTGTACATGCTGCCTCTAGGCTCGATTTTTAAGAAATACGGAATGTCTTACCATTTGTATGCCGATGATACACAACTTTATCTCCCTTTGAAACATGGAGAGAATTGTGGTTGAAATGTACTTTTGGCATGTCTGGAAGAGGTGAAGAGCTGGATGGCTCACAATTTGGTTCAGTTAAACCAAAGTAAAACCGATATTATGATTTTTGGCCCCACTAGAGGATGCTCAGACATTGCCACTTATTTAGGTCCTTGGTCAGTCTACTGTCATGACCAAATAAGGAATTTAGGAGTTGTGTTCAATCCAGATTTGAAATTCGACAAGCAGGTTAATACTGTGGTTAAGAGCTGTTTTTTTCCAGATTAGGTCTCTTGCTCGATTAAAACCTATTTTGTCGATGAAAGATTTAGAAAAGGTTATTAATGCCTTTATATTGTCTCGTCTGGACTATTGTAATGTTTTGTATGTGGGGTCCTGTCAGACCATTATTTCATGCTTATAACTAGTTCAGAATGCAGCAGCTAGGCTGCTTATGAGTGCTAAGAAAAGTCAACACATCTCTCCTATCTTGGCCTCACTCAGATGGCTGAATGTCAGACAGACAGACAGATAGATAGATAGATAGACAACAATAGACAGAAAGACAGACAGACAGAAGATAGACAAACAAGCGAACAGAAGACAGACAGACAGATAGATAGATAGATAGATAGATAACAAGCGACAGATAGACAGACAGATAGATAGATAGATAGAGAACAATCGACAGACAGAAGACAGAAGATGTAGGTGACCTTCTGATAGACAAACATCGACAGACAGACAGACAGACAGACAGATAGATAGATAAACAGAACAATAGACAGACAGACTAGATAGATAAACAAACAACGACAGACAGACAGACGAGCTAGAAGACAACAATCGAAAGACAGACAGAAGACAGATCGATCGAAGATAGCACAATCGACGACAGGACAGAACAACAATAGCAGACGATAGACGTAGACAACAAGCGACGACAGACCAGACAGATAGATAGATAGTAAACAAGCGACAGACAGACAGACAACAAAGACAGACAGACAGATAGATAAACAACAATCGACAGACAGACAGACAGACAGACAGATAGCTAGACAGACAGACAGACACCAGCAGATAGACAGTAGCTAGATAGATCGTAGATAAACACCGACAGCCCGACACCAATCGACAGCAGCTAGAGCGCTCGCCCACACTCGCCAGACAGATAGATAGATAGACACATAGATAGACAGATAGATAGATAGATAACAATCAACAGACAGACAGACAACAATTGACAGACAGATAGATAGATAGACAAACAATCGACAGACAGACAGATAGACAGATAGAAATACAGACAGATAGACAGACAGACAGATAGACAGATAGTAGATAGAACAATTCAAACAGCAGCCAGCCCAAACAATCGACAGACCGCTGATCTAACAATCGACAGACCAGACAGCTAGACGAACCGCTAGATAGATAGATAAACAATCGACAGACAGACAGACAACAATTGACAGACAGATAGATAGACAGACAACAATCGACAGACAGACAGACAGACAGACACAAAAACAAACAAAGATAGATAGATAGATAGATAAACAACAATCTAAGCCGACCGACAGCCGACAGATAGATAGATAAACAGAACAATAGACAGACAGACAGACTAGATAGATAGATAGATAAGAAATGTAGCTTACTTGTTAATCTGAAGCCTGTAGCTGCTGATGTGGTGGTGGTGGCCGGTTGTTTCCCAGTAACAGGTGATGTTGGTGTACTGCATGATCACACACTGGGTGATTGACAGTGCTGCTGCTGTGGAGACAGTCGTGACATGTAGATAGAAAGAGTCTAAAGAGTTTCTGAACACAAACACAAGCCTCACTGCTTATTAAAATTGCATAACATAACAACTTACATGTGACCACCAGCCTGACATTTTTTTTTATATATTTGACGAGAACATGGTTCAAAATCACAATCATTCAGTTAAAATCTTTATTATATTATTAAGCATTTGGGTAATAATGATTAGCTCTCAGTGTGACAACTAGCCCCAGTCTGTCCTATACAGCTTAATTCATCAGTGATTAGCAGCAGTCTGTGAGTGAACTGAACCACAAAACAACCAGCTGATCAGATATCAGATAAAGAAACAATCCAGTGCCGGGAATCACACAGAAACTCTCAACAGGACACATAAATGATGTCACGTCTACAACATGAATTGAAGGAAGTAGTTATGCTGCGTTTACTTTTTACAATAGTGCACAATATTGCGCTGTTGTTTTGGGTAACGGAGATGACTCAGTGAAACTTCTCGTTACTTACAGTATATGGGCGAGAACTGAGCCACAGTTTTCTTTTTCTATTTCTAATGCAAGATGTTAAATCACTGATTCAGCTCAAATATTAATTTCAATTTTTATGGTTATTTTGATGAGAGGTGAAACTTGTTAAGGCTTCAGTTGATGCCAACTTTGGATCGACATACAAAAATATCTAATATTACGTTAAGTAATATATAAGGATAGTTTATAGAGTAGCTATTTATTGTTTACATAGTAGCGATTGTTTGCGTATCTAGTTAGAGTAATGACTGAAAAGTATTTTGACCAATAGCGTGCACGCATTGCATATAATCGACCAATCGTAGCGTGCGAGAAGGCGGGATCTACAGAAAACAGTCAAAGCAATGCAAATCTATAGAGAACGGTCAAAGCAATGCAAATAGGCGCACCGTACGTAATGAGGACTGTAGTGAGAATTTTATTTGAATTTCATACAGACTTTGTATAAAAAATTATATTCTAGAAAAATTCTGTCTTTTCTCACAGAACAAAATACACAGGCTACAAAACTGAAAAAGCATGAGATGAGAAAGACCAAGACTGTCATTAAAAATAAAATAAAAAAATCGTTTACATTCATCATAAACGCTTACCCGTGTCCAGGACCCTGTTCATTACACACACCCAGAGGAGAAGTCCAGCTTGAGGCAGCTTCATTTGGCTCATCTCTGGCTTGTGAGAACGTAAAATCAGGATACTTTAGCTGAAATATTCACAAATCAAGTCACCACAGCATCACAGCCAAACTCTTGCGCAAGCAAATTGTATCCAAACCTTACCGGACGAAAAGTGTATTTTAGGAGTATGTAAAAAAAAAACTAAATTAAAATAAATAAAACATTATTTATAAATAAATAAACACACATGAATAAATAATAAAAAATAGGCAAATAAATAATAGGCTAATATTTAAACTAAGACACCAGTGGCGCAATAAAGCGCAAAAACACTACTTTTTACAAAGCACTTTTTGGACAGTTAAGTCATAAACATAAGTTCGTTTCTACCTTTTCTATTCACTACGTCAAAACATTCTAAATGCACATGAAAACGCAAATGAAGCAAACTAAATGGCTATTACGGTGGATTACCCAAAGCGAAAGAACAACCGCGTAAAGTCAGCATGAACTCGTGCGGTACCTGTGCTGGATAAAGTTGCCGAGAGCTGAAATCTGTCCAGCATTTACAGCCTTTAAGTGTCCGGAGATGCTGATGACATAATGATGGGATGGCAAGGGAACTGATGTGATCATCTGATCTGTTTTGACATTACGCGCTCTTCCAACAACAGACTTGCGCAGTGATGCGTAAAAGCGCGTGGTGCACTCTGTTTGAAGTGTATATATATCATCATTAGAACTGATGGAGTATTCGCCTATAGCTGTAATAACATCGTTTTGTATCGTATCTGATTAAAAATATTTGTTATAATGTTTCTCATGCAGCAAATAATACAATAATGCAATAATAGTATGATTATATTTTAATAATAATAATGCTAATAATAAGTGTGTGTATATATATATATCCTAATTGTAGCCTATATAAAAATATGTATTTCAAAATAGTGCACACCTATTTTGTGTTTCATAAAACAACATACAACAAAAACAAACCTGAAATGCATTTGTAAAATGCTCAATAATTATCATTACGCACTGTGGGATTATTACAAAAATTAGGAAATAAGTCTTTATGTTTGAAAATGCCATAATGGTTTAAGATATTTGACCGTTGTAATACTACAATACTAGAGCTTTGAATAGAAACAAAAACTGCAAAGGAGTCTGGTGACTAAACTGAAACCAAATGAAACCTAAGCCTCCAACAGCATGGGCAGGTGATGTTTAGAATATTATAACGAGTTTTGCAGGATATTTGTAACCGATCAGAAGTGGTTTAGGGCTGTTTAAATTGCTCAGAGAGAGAGGGAGGGCATGTTTGTTTTCAACGGCATCAGATGGAAAACATTCATCATGTAATTGCAAATCCCCTTCAGTCAAAACAACCTCATAGCACCCTTGTGGAGATTCAAACAGAACACACAATACTGTGATGAGGGGACATTTCTCACACTGCTATTATCCATGAACACACAAACGACACATCCTTTCATTAACACAGGAGTTGCAAAACGACTTACAAAGCATGTAAACATGAACAATATGTCACAAAAAGCGGATTCAAATCATGCCTTACGGTGTAACTAAAACCAAATATTTGCCATCAGAATGAGAGTCTAAACAGCTGATAAAAACATCACAATAATCCACAAGTAATGAACACCACTTCAGTCCATCAAGTAACATCTTGTGAAATGAAAAGCTGCGTGTTTAAGTAACAAGTCCATCATTAAGATGTTTTTTAACTTTAAACCGTTACTTCTGGCGCGAGTCCTCTATCCATAATATTGCTCTCTCCAGTGAAAAAGTTATCTTCTCTGAATCAGGAGAGAAATATGCACAGAATATATGCCCAGATCAAGCACCATTCACAAAGAAAACCGTTCAAAACAGCTCTATTATTGTGTTTTTAGCAGCTGTTTGGACTCTCATTTTGACGGCACCCATTCACTACATAGGATCCATTGGTGAGTAAGTGATGGAAAGCTGCATTTCTCCAAATCTGTTCTGATGAAGAAACAAACTCGTCTACATCTTAGATAGCATTTTTGGATGAACTATTCCTTTAACAACGCAAGTTCGCTACAGTCATTCATACAGTAATGCATTTTATTTTCTGTTATAAATGTTTCCGCAATTCATTTTTTGCCATGTGGAGTGATAAAATCAGCGGAAGTACTTGAACTAGAATGACTCAGAGAAATAAACAAAACATTTGGAGAATATAGAATCAAATGAGTTATGTACCTGAAGTAAAACAACTTTGTGAAACCCCTGGCCTGTCATAAACAGAGTTTAAATAATCACAAAGGCTCAGAGGAAGCGCACATTTCAGATATCAACATCCCTAAAGTCCCATTACAACAGGTTATTGGAATGCGTACAGTATACTGCGGATTCTCATTCAATAACATGCAAATGAATGTTTTACCACCCTTTGGGGTATAGCACAGATATAATATTAACATTTGTAATATGTGGTTTGAAACAACACAATTATTGCTCATCAAACAGAACAGTACTTTCAACTTACTAACTTGTAACATTACACTGTAAAGCAAGCCGATCCACAGTATGCTTGCTGCAAACTGTGCACTGTATACTGCATGTATTTGTGGAGACAGATCCGACAGATCCAGACTGTAAATCGGGTGGCATAGTATATTTCAGCATTAACACTGTTATGATAAAGGTAATCACACTGGCCAAAGAACACCTTAAATGTCCACTAAGGGGTCAACGTTGGTGCTGTGGTCCAAAAATGTTGAATTTAAGCAAAGATGCACGTCATGTGTTTTTGTTGCGAAGAAGACCTGAAATGAGTCACTTCTTGCTAAATGACATCAACAAAGCACGTTAAGGAGACAACGGCTAAATAAGTTCCATAAATTTACATTTCTTAAATGTTGCTTTGATGCAACATTTATTTTTATGTTGAAATGATTATTTCTATATCCCAGTGCCTGTGAACATAATATCGCATGATTCATGCGGTCTCCATAATGGCCATTTACACCCTCGCTCAGTCGCTCAAAACAAACATATCAGCATTAATCTCATGAGTCTCTCACGAGTTCAGTCGTGATGAAGAATTAATGGGGAAGAACTTAAGATGACATAAAGACAACATACAATCAACCTCAAGTAAATACATTCAAACGAGACATTTGTTGTTACCTGAATACCAAAATGAATCATTCGTTAAACTGATATTGCATAGACCGTTTTCCAATTTGTGATAATGCAATAAAATAACACTCATTGAGAATTAGGATTAATTTCAATATCATCTGATCACACATTGATCTTTGTTGGAATTACACCAGGCTCCTTGTGAAATCAATTGTTAGTCAAACTGCACACACAGCAGACAGAAGCAACATGTGCATGCTGTAAATTACTTAGGTACTTTCAGGTTAAGAGATGTACAATGCAGTCTGTAAATAAGTTTTATTTGAAGTTTAGTAGCAATTAAAATAGATATTGAACTCATGTTACAAAGCTTTGAATTTCTTATAGTCAAAACATATAATTTATGGTTTTAAGTATTGCTGAAAGATGAATAATGCTGATGCTCATTATTCATTCTGTGATCTTTTTTTTTTGTAAGAGTCAATGTAACCTAAAGCACTATGGTAGCCTGAAGGCTGCAGGGGGAATTTCAGATCTGCAGTAACCTGGTGAGCACTGAGCATATCTCATTTACCACACATGAATACATTTCATGTTGACATGAAGTGCCTTCAAAGCATTGTATTTCAGAATGTTTTCTGACTTGAAATGTTTTGGTAAATGTGAAAGCTTCAACTTCAACTTTGACTTTCAGAACTCAAAACATGCTTATTTTAGACTAACATTATGAGTGTACTTCTTGTGAAAAAAACCCTACACTACAGTCAAAAGGTTGTATTTTAATCAACTAAATGCAGAGCATTTAAGCCTTTTTTCCCAAAAACATTAAAAAAATCATTTACTGAAAGAGCTTGACTAAGGATGGCGGGATGATTGTTTATTGGCCTTTACATTTGCGTGGTAAGGGTAAAGACAGCTCCAGCAGTCTGGGGGACGCGGTGGCGGCCCGAGCGGCATGAGTGACCCGGTAGGGGTCGTACCCCTCAAACAGGGCCTGACGGGTCTTGGGTCGAGCCATTTTCTGCAGCCTCTCACTGGCTACGGCCTTCAGAACATGATCTGGAACTGGCCAAGAAACAGGCCTCGCGAGAGAGTGCTGTGCATGGACCTGCTTAGGAGCTGAGAGTGATAAATAATGATGGAAAAGAGAAAACAAATTACCATTTGAACCCAACTGAACCCGTGTCAGTAACTCTCAGGGTTACTTTCTGAGCAGCTGTGGACTGTATACACAGCAGCTGATCATTTACAGTATAAAAAGGGCGGTGATATGCACTCACAGGCCAGCTGTCGTATGCGTGATGAGGGTGTGATGGGAACGCTGATCGCGTGGGCGCTTGAATCAACGCTGCAGTATGTCAATAGCGTCTTCGCCCGCTTTGGTTGCGCCAGCTGACATAATCTTGAACTCGGCTTGGCATTTTTAACTGCAACACTTAACTGTAAGATCACAAGAACCCAGATGTGCCACGTGTCACACAATTAACATAGAAAAGCACATGATTTTACAGAACGTGCTCGAGGGCCAAATAACAGTCTCATGCAACGCTTTAAACCTGTGATGCAAAGCGGCAAACCCAGTAATAAAAAGAAACCAGGTGAACAATGATAAACATTAGAAGCAAAAATTACCAGGCCTGCTTTTGGAGATCTAACATTTTGAGTTTAGCTTCAGAGTTATTTTGTAGCATAATATATACCATAACAGTTTATGCTAATATTTTGAAACAAATATAATTTGTATATGTTCTGTTTTCACTTTAATTAAGGTTAATTAAAGTATGAGTTATTTTGCAGTGTTTTTGTCATTTTTATTCATTTTAAAAAATATTTCTACATAGCATTAATTATTATTTCAGTTTTAGTTTTAGCCATTTTAGTACTTCAACTAAATGAAAAACAGAACATTTTAAAAAAGTTGTATTGTCTACTGGTGAAATAAAATCGTTAACTTTTTTCAAATTTATTATCTCAATTAATGGTTTTTTAGTTCAAGCAATGTAAAGCTAATAACCTGCTTCCCACTTGAAAAAGTATTTAATTCTTGTTGACGGGGAATCTTCATAATTTGAGTATTGAGTTAAGACATAAGCAGCATACAAACACCCAGACATACGAAATCAGAACATTCATAGCACAGAGTCATATAATGTCAATTGGCACTGGCAATGTGTTAGTTCCTGCTAACATGAACTGTGAAACAAAAGGAATCCCAGGAAATGGCTCGAGGAATGTAATTTTGTCCCCGTCTATAACATCTTCATAATGAAAACAGAAAGTGGTTTTTTTTTTTTTTTTTTTGTTGGAAACATTGAAGGGATTGTCCCCATTTAAAAATAGCTAATAGCCTTTAGTTTAATTCACACCTAATTTACTACTTAGGGGAACATTAGCCCAAAAAATAACACCTCTGCAAACTTTGAAAATGCACTGGAAAAAGTGTAGTATATTGCTTGTTTGCCTGAGACCACTAGTGAAATTGCTTCTACTTTGCATTATTTATAATTTAATATTTCTCTTTAATAATTTGTAATAAATAATACATTTTCTTCCATTTATTTCATTACATTTTCTAGTTACTATAGATCTCAAAATTATTCAAAAATGATTTTAATGCCTCATATCATGGGATAACCTTTTTTCTTACTTCAAACTTATGTAGTGGTGTAAAAAAAAGTCTTCGCATGTTGTCAGATTGTGGGTTGTGGTAGTATTTAGGCTCTGGTGGTAAGAGGTATTGGTGGGAGTCTGAAGCAATTCTGCTAAGAGGAGTGGAACTTCCTCCACGGAGGTGAGAAACACTTATGAGTAACTACAAGAAATGTTTGGGTGCAGTTATTGATGCTGAGGGGGAAATCACTTTTTCATACTTCTTGATAAGAAGAGGGGCCTTCGCTGAACCTTTGCTAATGCTTTAGTTTAGATCACAGACATGATGATGCAAACTGAAACATATTATATATGTTCTGAATCCTTGCAGAACTGCCTCAACTCTTGATACTTGTAGGCTTTTTAACATTTGATGATTGCATGATTAAAAAAAGTGTTGCATTCACCAGACTTTAAATACTACCACATACCAAAGATTAATCTGACAACATGTGCACAAGCTCAGAAATTAGGATGAAAAGACTTCTTTACAATGCTGTTTTGATTTCTGGGTCCCTATAAAGTCTACTGTATCATATTTGATAAACACATTTCTAAGGCCTCTAAATGATCAACAAGATAAAATCGTTGCTAAAAAAAACTTACACACTCTACAAAACCAACCTTCTGTTATCGATGAGCTTCATCATTGAATTTTAGCAAGGGTAAAATTAGGTCTAAAGCATTCATGTGTCTTTTTGCTGTTAAATCTTTACTGATTTTTATAAAATAGACTTAAAAATCAAGTTTATATCAGTAACAATATTTCAAGATGAACGTAGGAAACTGAACTTAAGCAACTTGCATTTACATCTGTTTTTTGCTTTAATCATGTTAAAATGTGAGCATCAGATATAGTACTAAGGCTTTTGTGTATTCATTCATCTCTCAATCATCATTGCTTTGCATTATATATTTTGCAACTCCAGAGCTTGGATCATAAAGTTAAGCAATTACATATGATCGAACTAAGACACATTATTTGGAGATATAGAGTGACAGCTGATATTTATATGCATTTTATGTCAGTAGTCTGTTATACTGTTATTCAGTTCTCATTGATTTACAAGTTATCAGAATTTCATCTAAATTGTGGCATATTTTTTGCTCCTCCTTGTGTTTGAGCTCAATTTTCTCACTATATCACACTGTATGAGCCATAAAAGCCTGATGTATCAAAAATGATACTCTACAAAAAACAAATGCCATTCTAAAATATATTTTGTCTGAAAGTTCAATTTACTGTTCCATTTAAATCAATAAATCAATCCGTTTTCTGCTATTGTTTATGTCAGGCTTTACAGGGTTATAGAACCAGTGAAGAACTTTTTTTAAGAGTGCAAGATCAGAAATTCATTTCGGCAGTGCAAAAGGCCATAAGATGTAATGCATTTACTTACAGTGGCCAGCAGAGGGCGTTCAGGCTGCCATCCATCAGCTGGCATACGAGGAAGTGCCAGAGAACACACTCTTTCAGAAGGACATGCTTTTAGCGCTGCTGCACTAACCATCCACTCCGGTGACCTTCTGTAAGGACAGACATATGAGCTATGTTCAGAATAGTACACTGCCATAATGCTATTTCTGCAGCACACTGTGCATAGGATGCAAATTCTCTGTATGCAAAAAATCCCTTGTGGCCTACTGCAATTGCCAAATGTCCAATGTAGGATAAGAGCACACTATTCAGAATGCAAGGCAAAGCACTTAACTGTGGAAAAACTTTGGGTCTTGCATTGTTTTCTAGAAGCTGAAAAAAGAAGCAGTATGCAACTAGTTCTGTTGTGGACTTTGATTTATTTGCTTTCAGCTTCTTTCTTTACTTCAAATCAACTAGATGACACCTAAGAGAGCCAGATTCATATTTTCATTTTAACTAATTACAGATGCCATCCTCAGTGAAGAATGCAGCCAATTAAAGCCCTGCGATGAGCTTTGAGACTGAGTTTAGGGTTTGAATGGAACCATGAGGACAGTGAGTAGTCGGACTGGGAGAGCCAGCCATTATTGCATGAAGACGTCAGTTGTTGTGCTGCTGCGTGATTCACTAAACGGATACTGAACTTATGAGATGTGCATCAGGAGACACTGTGGAAGTGAAATCACTGTGTCTTTTAACGAAGATAAAATGGAATGAATAAGAGTTTAACTCTCATTGCCTATTGCATATTCACATTAAAGAGGTGTGTAAACTGGCTATAAATACTTAATATACATTTACATAAGTGGAGAGCGATATTCACTTTTCATGGGAAACAGATATTTGGAGAAATGTAGCATTACATCACGTGATCACCAACGGATCCTCTGCAGTGAATGGGTGCCGTCAGAATAAGGAGTCTAAAACAGCTGATAAAAACATCACAATAATCCACCCCACTCCAGTCCATCAACTAACGTTCGTGTTGAATGTGAAAAGCCAGTGTTGTAAGAAAAAATTTCATAATTATGGTTGTAACTTCAATCAATCAAACTGACAAAAATAGTCCATAATAATGCTTCCTTCAGTGAAAAAGTTCATCCTCTGTTGTCCTCTCACATCCAAATCCATAGACATATTTGTTTAGAATGGCTTTGGACTGTTTTCACTTGTAAGTGGTGCTTGATCTGTGTATTTTTCTCTCCTGATTCAGACGAGATGACGTTTGCACTGGAGAAATTCATATTATTGATTTGTTTCTTACAAACATGAAGCTTTTCACTTCGCAAGACATTATTAATGGACTGGAGCCACGTGGATTACTTGTGGATTATTGAGATGTTTTTATCAGTGTTTGGACTCTCATTCTGACGGCACCCATTCACCGCAGAGGCTCCATGATGAGCAAAGTGATGTAATGCTACATTGTCTCCAAATCTGTTCTGATGAAAAAACAAACTCCTCGACATCTTGGATGGCCTTAGGGTGAGTACATTTTCAGCAAATTTTCATTTTTGAGTGAACTATTTCTTTAAGAATGGTAGCTTTAATTAGTAAGTAGTTTGAATGGAAATCACATTAGTCACCTGCTCTCCTCAATGAAACGGCTTGATTCTTTGCTCTGGGCGAGCTGCTCCAAGCGAGGAGTCAGTTCTGTGGAGACAATTTCAATACATGACTTGAAACTCTGGACAAATGGAAACAAAGATGATGATGAAAGATGAAGGCAGTAAATGAAGTGATTCTCATACCAAAGGCAGTAGTGGTGCTCTTTGACCTGGTTGGTAGTTCATCAAGCCAGTATACTGAGCGCCTATAAATATTATTGCATCAATGCACAAAGATAAATGGGTGGTTTGAACACATATAACTGCTGTATTTCATCATAAATATACAAAAGTATTTTTGGAGTCACTTTGGTTCATAGGCCAAACACTAACTGAGGTTATGACCATGTGTGAGAGAATGACAGTCTTTACTCTCCTGGGATGCAGCAGTTCAGTTTTGTCCTCTGTAGAGGATGTTGCCACAGATTTACGTCCTTGTAAACAGTATATCTTTTCTAGATTACATTACATTTTGTTTGGAACGCCCATTTTTGCATACATTTATAAAAAACTAAAAATTGGTTTCTGCAGTACCTATATACGTATGTCATTGAATAAACTGGCAGTAAGATGTAGTATTTAAAAATAGGGTCATATATATATATATATAAGGCATACCCTCTGTGTTGATCTATATTAGGAATCGTATGTTATGATAATGTACCGCAGTGACGCACCTGTCAGGGAACTTGAGAAGGTTTGGTTTGGCCCTGGAGAGCTGCTCTATCCGTGTAGGCATCACTGCTCACTGAACACAACAGTTTCCACGAGCCCAGTTAGTGTGTTTAGAACAAAAACTTGTGCTTTACATTGTATAAACCGATAAACACATTCTGAATGTATCTGCATAAACACTTAATTAAATGAGACATTATAACGGTTATATGAGTGAATGTTGCAAATGAATTCCACGCACTCATTAATCATGTAATGCAGAATTATAAAACACGTTCAAACTACGAAAAAGCAAGTCTTGAATGCACCGGGTCTACACCGTACGCGAGCGGCGCGGCAAATTCCCGACTTTAAACTGCTGCTGCGTTCTATTTATGACATACAGACACATTTCAAATGATTTTCAACGGTCGCTTTGTCGCGTCCAGTGTAGACAGACTTTAGCTGTTGCGGCGCGGCGCGACAGCCGTCCCGTCCGATGTAGACACGGTGTTGTTTTCATATTTAAATCACTTTTATACCGTTTTATTAGATAAACAGAAGCTTCCACAACTCACTCACCGATCCAAGCGTCAGGTGCGCTGCGGCGCGTTACGTGTCACCGTAGCAACAGGTCACGTGAGTGCGCTCTAATAAATCTTGTGTAAAAAAATCTAGTTTGTAAACATGCTACATATGCAGAGGTTTAGTCATTTTCATTAATTGTCGAATTAACGTGTTTTAAAAAAAAAAGCATATGGTATAATGCATAGACATAAAATTTAAAAGTGATCAAAAATATAAATATAAATCTTGTACTGGAAACACAATTCAACTGTTTAATTACAATATATCTTAATTATAATGCATCTTGTCTGAATTTATGCTAGTGTAGTTTTATTGCTTGATAACAGATTTAACAAAATATGATGACATTGCAGTTTTAGTTTGAACAAAATTGAAGTTTTTTTTTAATGTGAAACCACCATTCCAATGGTAAAAAATAATAAAAAAATACATAAAATTAGATGCTTTAGGGTTGCAAAATACAGCCTATGCAAAAACTAGTTCCAATCCCTAATTTACAATTATATTCAAATTATATAATAATAAAATAAACTTAATTTAGAACATTAAACATTTTGTTTTGGAGGTGTAGCTAATTCTGCTCAGGTGGGGGGCGGAGGAAATCACTAGACAATAATGTGAAACACTGGTGTAGAACCCGAGGGCCTCAGTCTGTGAAAGGACTCCGACCGGCAGCAGGATGGGAGCCGGAGCTAAGCTTGCATAATGACCAACATAAGTCAAAAAAAACTGGTGACTGAACCGCGCACAAAGAGAAGGTAACCATGAGGACAATGTGGAGATAGAAAAACAAAATGCATCAGAGAACAAACCCATCAGCAGCGTGGGCAGGGGCTTCAGTGTGTGCCAATTCAGTCAGATCACGTGATTATGGGGACGGGGAGGGGACGGGGCGGGGGGGGGGGGGGGGGGGGGGGGTGAGCCACCACTGAGCTGAAATATGTCTCATATCACTTTTCTTTCGGTTCGAGGTTCAGTTGTTGTCGCTTCAAGATGGTTTCACTGCATATATTAGTAGCCTGATTTAACAGAAACACACACGGATGAATGATGCAGCTTCCCGGGAATTCCGTCTCGACAAAAATAGGAGTAATTACATAACAATGGATTAATTATGAATAATTATTATAGGCTTCCCATAGTGATTTAGAGCAAAAAATATGGTCTGAAAGATGATTTTATGATGTATTGCTCGCTCAGTTTAAATTTTGTTAATTTTGAACCAAAAAAGTTACATAGTTTAGCTTTAAAATGTAGACTTTATCATTTCAAATACAGAAATGTGATTAAATATACATGGTTACCTGTACAAAACTATCATCATGATTCACTTTTGAGTGTGACTGTAAAAAATAAAATAAAAATCGGTAACAACAGAAATTAATCAGTTTTGCACAAAAAATACAATTACGGATGTGTGTCTTAGAGGACTAGCTCCCCAAAAATGAAAATTGACTCAAACTCAGGCCATCCAAGAAATTGATTGACGGACTGGAGTGGTGTGGATCACTTGTGGGTTATTGTGATGTTTTTATCAGCTGTTTGGACTCTCATTCTGACGGCACCCATTCACTGCAGAGCATCCATAGGTGAACAACTGATGTAATGTTAAATTTCTCCAAATCTGTTCTGATGAAGAATCAAACTCATCTACATCTCGGATGGCCTGAGTGTGAGTACATTTACAGCAAATTTTCATTTTTGGGTGAACTATTCCATCAGTAAAAACTACTACAGTACTTATGTTTACCGTGTTTATATGTTAGTAATTCTGTAGGAAGTTTAACTTGCCCACACCCTTCATTTGCCCTTCTCTGCTTTCCGAAACGTGAAGGTCTTGTTGGATCAGACCAAAGGGAGGCTGGAGTCCAGGATCAGCTGTTGCCGTGGTGACCGAAGTGGTTTCCTGGTGGTTGTTCAGGAATGTTCTTTGACCCGACACTCCTGCTTCAGCGAACAGTACACCGACACACACACACACACACAAACAATTACAGCCAAAAACACATTAATCACAAAGCAAACAAAAAATAACTCCGTCTCAACCCCAAATTTGTCTTCCACATATGTGCATGCAAAAACACTGCATAAATGGGCATTTGAAGTGTAACGCCCATCAACATTTTAGGATGAGCATTACATGAATGTTTAAATCTTTGGTTATGTGACTGTCACCATGTCTTTTACAATGTTTAATAATGATTAAAATCATTAAAAAAATTGCTAAATTATGTTTAAAACCTTTTAGATACGAGTAGCGTCACAACTATGCAAATGAAAACACTATAATAAGTATAGTGTAATAATATTATAACAATAAACAGTCCGTTTCGTCTTGACACTTATTCATAATCTTAAGACAGTATTGCATCAACATATGCCCAACATACCGACAATAACACAATGCAAGGATGCAGGACGGTCAGTATGTACAGTGTGACTCCACTCAGGACAATGTTGCATTGTTTATATATATATATAGAGATATATATATAGAGAGAGAGAGAGAGAGAGAGCGGGAGATGAGGGGGAGGGAGGGAGGGAGGGAGAGAGAGATTAATTACAGCCACAGTAGGACAAGAACACATATCAAATATATACAACAGATCCTCAAGATCCTGGTCAAACATCTGAATACATAAGAGTAGGTTTCTGACCTTAGGCTTGGTGTTTTGAAGCAAACACCAGTAATTGTTGGTTTAGAGAAAGGCACAAACAAAAACCGAGAGCATTATGAGAATGGCGCTTTACAAAAGTCACCAAGCTGATTGTTCTCATCTGCGACAGTGATATGAGACGTTTCAAATGAGCATTGTCTTGACAGCATATATCAGCTGTATGGAGTTTGATTCCCAGTAACACACACACACACACACACCTAGAAGCATTAGCTCTGAGTCAACAACAGTGTGTATAATAAGCTCGGTCACATGGAGGAGGTCTGGCCTATTTTTTTACAGTGTTGCATGAACGCTTTATGAGGAGGAACCGTTTGGCTGCCTTCTGCTGAGAGACACAGTTCACCCTTCAGCCCAGTAATGTCACATCCAGTCAGAATCCAACCGTACAGATGACAATTCAACACACACACACTTCATTTTTAGAAAACAACTCCTAATTTATTCCAAAGAAATGAAAAGCTGGAAAACAGCATATAGAAAAAAACTAAACAAAAACGCACTAAAATTACAGTCATCATAAACAACAGCTACCGTGTGGATTTCTATAGCAATAGAAACCCTGTGTAGAAGTCTAAACGCAGTAGTGTGTGTGTGTTCGGAGGACGTGCAAGTAAACTGATCCCAAACCACGTTTCATTTGAAAGCTGTTTACTATAACATTCACTAAACAGTAGAAGATTGTGTTTCTTCAGAGCAAAATGCTTGAGTTTCAGCTGCATTTACAAACATACGGATGCAGGTTATGATTATAGGTGACCTTATTTCAAATATCACGTAAACCCAGATTAACTGAGAAGAGACGGTTCATGTAAGGTTTCTCATGAAGCTTTAAGTATTGCTAAGAAGTCCTCAGAAACGAGCCGGCGGCACTAAGTGGTATCGGGTGGAGTGAAATGACGGTGTGTCAGCTGCCTTAAGTGAAGCCAAATGCCACAGTAATGACCACTTCCTGTTTTCATCATCCTCAGCCGCCCGGGATTCAGATTTGGTTTGCAGATGGCCATCCTGACAAGCGAAAGTCACCTGGGCATGTGTACCTGGTGTGTGTTGATGGTATCACGTGGTGCTTCCCGTCTTTTTTTGATTACCATGATTCATCGCTTCTAGTTAGTGACAAAGGGAAGTTAAGGGCCGGCTCTGAGTACCTAAAAACGAAGCCCTATGTCCCTCTACCTTAGTAGATAATCGAATTAATTCAATCATATGTTCGATCACCCCACCCCCCCTCCTCATGTATTCAAAATGACCAGCTCTGTACCCCCCCCGTCCTATATTTTAGTTTTGTGAACACCATAGAGAAATTTACTAGAATTAGCAGCACCTAAATTTCCTGTATGTGCCAAGCTTCAAAGGATGCAAAACACTCGATTAAATATTCAGTCATATGATCCTTTTGCCAGTGTCCATATTTTTCATCTATCCCGATAGCTTTGTGTGACAAACAGACCAAAATTGAAGTTATTATTTGTACCTTTTCCTCTGCCCTAGTTTGAATATGCAAAAACACAAATGAGAATTGAGAGCTGCATCAATGAATGTGTTTCCTTTTTAAGTTACTTTTGGTGCAGTAAATAATTTCAAATAGTTTTTGCTGTTCTTGTCTAAGACATCAGGAAGAATCCTATAAATGTTTCCATCACCCCACAACTTTCATGGCATTGAAGGAGGAAAGCTGCCAACCCCGCAACTTTCACTCCCACTCCATTACTCGCCCCTCCGTTGTTACCGTCCGCTTGCGGAGGTTTTTTCTTGTGCGGACACCGGGGTTGGCTGCGAATCATGGGACCGATGGCCCTTCTGCCTTGTGCGCAATAAATGTCCTCCTAATGTGCACCACCTGTCCGGTGCCTTTTGCGCTGACGGACGGCAAACCCCGATAACCCCCCGCCGACCGCTCTCATTCCCCACCCATCTGCCTGTTGTTATGCTCATTCGGCACATGCCCGAGGCCACAGTCTGTCATCACACCACGCCGTCTTCTGTCCTTATGCCTCCCCGAAATGTTTACACGACTGCGTTCCCAAACCAGCGCATCTACCTCCTGAACCACCTGACCGCATTCATTGTGTTACGTCGTTGCTTGCGGCGCACCGTCCTTGTTCTTCTCTGCACCTTCTTCTTTTTCCTTTTCTCCTCCCAGTGCTTTCTAGTGCCTAGTCTCGGCGTTAGGATTGGTTCTCTTTGCCTTGTGTTGGCACCGCAGCTTGTTCGCACCTGTTTTATAGCGCTTCCAGTTTTGTCCCCTACGGTCCATTCGACCTTGGCTGGCACCCAGGCAGCGCTGCACATTTCCCCCCTCGTCTCCCTTGTGGCCTTTACCAGTGTGAAACTGCGCCGCCCAGAGTTAATTATGCAAAACCCCCCGCGTTCGTAACTTATGTCCGGATTCCAACATGTTCTCGTATGCAGTCCGACTTTCTTCATTTCCTTGGTCTATTTGGACGTTCTTCGCCCGTCATACGTTGACTGGGTCGTTTCAATGTGTTCCTCTTGCTCCCTTTGACTTTATACCCACCCCCCCACGCGTTCTTGCTTTTCTGCCAGCCCTCGTTTGCCTTGTGCAACCCCTGCACCGTCAGCGCTGCCCCGCTGCCCCTTTCGTTTCCCCCCTCTCTTGGTGGCTTTCCTTTGACTGCCCCTTCTGATTCTCGGTTTCGGTCATTTCACTTTTATTGTCTTCCATTTGTATTTGTCCATTATGATCCTCCCTTGGCTCATTCTGCCTCATTTCATCCTATTTCGCTTTTTTTTTCCACATTCCTTCTGGGTCGTTAGTTGGCCTTTTGTCACCACCTATTGATTTGAATACTGGAATTCCCATACTTGCGCCCGTGCAGGCGCGGCACCAGGGCATCGTGAACTTAGTTAACTCCATCGGATTTGGTTGTTGTTTTTTCTTCTTTTTTTTCCCCCACCCTCTTGTACGGCTTTAGCAGATTACCATAGGGGCTTTTGTCCGTTTTCGGTTCTCCCCCGTCCTGGTCCCCCTCCACTTACCCTGCCGGGCAACCAAATATGTTTTTTTATTCTTTCCTTAGTCACTTATTCTTCTTTTGTGTTCCCGGCGTCTCGTCCGTACCCGTATTTGCTCTGCTGATGCATGAGCCCTGATTGACCTATTCTTGTCGGTCCCGCTTTCATCTTTTTTCCCATCTCTAGACATCATACGGGCGGAGTCGACTTGTACCTCCCTGTGGTTTTGTCCTGTCACTCCTCATCTCTTGTCGGGTCCTGTTTTCCTTCCCGCTTTCTCTATCTTTGCGCGTCTGGAGCCGCCAGTCAATCTGCGTCCCCGTGCTCCTGCGTCCTTTCGGGTCCCGTGTGTGGACTCTTCTACCATGGTGTTTTGTGTTTTGCTATTCGCAGTGTCTACCTACGGTACGACTGTTGCTCATCCTTCCAGGTCTGTGATTTTGTCACGCTGAAAAACATTTTCCTCCTACCTATCACAACTCTCGGACGGTCTTTCCGTGTGTCTGCTGTCATTGACAATACCGCACGTGCGGTTGCGTGCAGCCGGAGTGCGGTCTGGTGTGCGCGGCGCGTGGCTCGCGTGTGTGCGTGGGCTAGGGTATTGGCCCAGCCACCGGGCCAAGGCAGCAAGGCTGTTCGGTTACAGGCTGGGCAGTGTGGTGGGTCGTAATTAATGCTTCAGGGCTTGGGTCAAACCGGCAGTGCTGCTCTCCAGGAGCTCTCTCACGGACGCGGATAGTGCAGAACCGTGACAGATATGAGGAGAGAGGGCAGACGCGTGCGCGGGGTGATGTTGAGGAGCCCGTGCCCTCTGAGTTTGCTAGGGCTTGTGTGGCCCACCCCCCATCCCCCACCCCCCACCCCCCCTCCGACACCGCAGCACCACACACCCAAACAACCCACGAATAGACACCCCACCCCCTGCGTGCGAGTTACCTCTGAGACCACACGCCCCCCCCCCCCCGGCCCACCCCACCCCCCCTTTCCACCCCTGTTTACCAATAAAAATAACTCAAACAGTACCCCGCTACACCGAGAAGACCGAAAAGACCACCCCCTCGTACATTATGAATATGTGAAACGGGGTTGTTACGGTCACCCTACACACACACCATATCCACAAATCCTTTCATCATTGAAATAAAGCTAACATAGAAAAAGTGTCACAGAACACAGTTACACCGTAAAGCCTACGGTTCATATTTTATATGCAATATTTCTAAGGCTCTAACAAGCTAAACAAATAAACTTTGCTGTTGAACACAATTGCTCCTGCATTTCTGTCATTGATTGATAGTAGTACTTTTTTTTTTTGTCTTCTGCTGAAAAAATGTAGCAAAAGTGATCATATAAACTACGCATTTAAATGCCTCTTAGACCATATGGGAGATACGCGAGACAACTGATATCTTACACATATACTGATATAGTGGCATGCGAAAGTTGGGAAGCACCTTGCGAATCGTGAAATGTGATAATTTTAACAAATAAGAGATAATACAAAATGCAGTTTTTTATTTAGTAATGCGAGTGAGATATTGTACATTAAAGCTGTTTAATATAGTCCACAAGACAAAAAAATACTGAAAAACGTTTGAATTTGAAGATCAAGGTAAATTGGACTTAATTTGTCTTCCGGGAAACATGCAAGAAGTACAAAAGTGGGGAAAAAAAGTATGTAGTCAGCCACCAATTGTGCAAGTTCTCCCACTTAAAAAAGATGAGAGAGGCTTGTAATTTTCATCATAGGTATACCTCAACTATGAGACAAAATGAGAAAAAAAATCCAGAAAATCAATTGTAGGATTTTTTTAAAGAATTTATTTGCAAATTATGGTGGAAAATAAGTATTGGTCAATAACAAAATTTCATCTCAAAACTTTGTTAAATACCCTTTGTTGGCAATGACAGATGTCAAACGTTTTCTGTAAGTCTTCACAGGTTTCACACACTGTTGGTGGTATTTTGGCCCATTCCTCCATGCAGATCTCCTTTAGAGCAGTAATGTTTTGGGGCTGTCTCTGGGCAACACGGATTTTCAACTCCCCTCCAAAGATTTTCTATGGGGTTGAGTTCTGGAGACTGGCTAGGCCACTCCAGTACCTTGAAATGCTTCTTACGAAGCCATTCCTTCGTTGTCCGGGCGGTGTGTTTGGGATCATTGTGATGCTGAAAGACTCAGCCACGTTTCATCTTCATTGCCCTTGCTGATGGAAGGAGGTTTTTTCAAGATACATGGCCCCATTCATTCTTTAGTTTACACGGATCAGTCGTCCTGGTCCCTTTGCAGAAAAAACAGCCCCAAAGCATGATGTTTCCACCCCATGCTTCACAGTAGGTATGGTGATCTTTGGATGCAACTCAGCATTCTTTCTCCTCCAAACACGACAAGTGAGTTTTTACCAAAAAGTTCTATTTAAGTTTCATCTGACCATATGACATTCTCCCAATCCTCTTATGGATCATCCAAATGCTCTCTAGCAAAACTTCAGACGGGCCTGGACATGTACTGGCTTAAGCAGGGGGACACGTCTGGAACTGCAGGATTTGAGTCCCTGGCGGCGCAGTGTGTTACTGATGGTAGCCTTTGGTACTTTGGTCCCAGCTCTCTGCAGGTCATTCACTAGGTCCCCGTGTGGTTCTGGGATTTTTGCACACAGTTCTTGTGATCATTTTGACCCAACGGGGTGAGACCTTGCGTGGAGCCCCAGATCGAGGTAGATTATCAGTGGTCTTGTATGTCTTCCAATTTCTAATAATTGCTCCCACAGTTGATTCCTTCACACCAAGCTGCTAACCTATTGCATATTCAGTCTTCCCAGCCTGGTGCAGGACTACAATTTTGTTTCTGGTGTCCTTTAACAGCTCATTGGTCTTGGCCATGGTGGAATTTGGAGTATGACTGTTTGAGGTTGTGGACAGATGCCTTTTATACTGATAACGAGTTCAAACAAATGCCATTAATACAGGTAACCAGTGGAAGACAGAGGAGCCTCTTAAAGAAGAAGATACAGGTCTGTGAGAGCCAGAAATCTTGCGTGTTTGTAGGTGACCAAATACTTATTTACCGAGGAATTTACCAAATATCTTTAAAAATCCTCAATGTGATTTTCTGGATTTTTTTTCAAATTTTGTCTCTCATAGTTGAGGTATAACTATGATGAAAATTACAGGCCTCTCGTCTTTTTAAGTGGGAGAACTCGCACAATTGGTGGCTGACTAAATACTTTTTTGCCCCACTGTATCTTCTGTTCCTCCCGAAGGGCAGTACTAAATGGGAAAAAAAATTATATTTCAACAAAATAAGAAAAATTTGGACATCTTCAAATTTGGACATCTCATCCTGTTCAATCTTAATGCATCGTGTTTCCTTCTGGAGCATCAGTGAATGTTTGAACCTTTTTTTAATAGTTGTGTTTGAGTCCCTCAATTGTCCTCAGTGTGAAAAGATGGATCTCAAAATCATACAGTAACTGCTGGAAAGGGTTCAAATATGCAGAAGATGCTTGAAAACTGAAGAATCTGCAGGACACAGTGCTCAGTTTAACTGTTCAGAACAAACAAGGGACTCATGAACAGCCATCACAAAACAAAAAAAACTGTTGTGAATCATCCAAGGGTTCCCAAACTTTAGAAGGGGGTTATTTTAATCATTTCAATTATTTTCTTGTCTTGTGGACTATATGTAAACATATTTTATGTAAAGTATCTGACTCAGGATAGTACTAAATAAAAAAAATAACATGCATTTTGTATGATCTCCTCTTATTTTGTTAAAACGATTAACGTTTTCACAGATGGTTCCAAAACTTTCGCATGCCATTGTATATAGAATTTCATGTAAGTTTTCTGCTATACTGTTATGAAGATCTCATTGATTTTCATTACAAGCTATTAGAACATTCTGGCCATATAAATATCAGCAACTGCACCGAATTTCATATTTGTGAAAATAAAAAATTGAGCTCCATATTCTCACTATATCATATGAGCCATAAAAGCCTGATGTATCAAATGTGTTTTTTGTGTGTGTTGCCTAGTTTCAATAAACTGCTCCATTTAAAAATAAAAAAATTCAGGTAAACCTTTACAGGTTTAGGCTGAAGCTACTAAAGTTACTAAAAATAAATAATGATATAAAAAAGCTAAATAGAATGATTAAAAACTAATACTAATAAAAGCACATAAAATGACTAAAGCTAAAACAAAACCTAAAAATATATAAATAAAAACCAATTCAAAATATGAATAAATATTATAACCATATATAAACCGTACTAAAGCACTAGCACTGAAGTGGAAGCAGTAAGGAAATGTGGAAATATGTGCAAATACAGAAATTGTCAGTGTCACAAAGACGTTGAGGATAAAATTGGTATAAAGAGTTTATGGTTTCTAAATGATGTTGCAACTCGCCACAATAAAAAAAGGAATAAAAAGGAAAAATAATTAAATGAGATGAAGCGCATTTCATTTGTAAAGTATTTAATTTACTGGATCCCGTCACAATAGGAATTATGACAATAATTAATATATAAACCATTTTTGTTGAATTTCCAGCCAAAATAAATAAATAAATAACAATACTGTGATTCATACAATCTAAAAAATATATTAAAAGCTTAAAATACCACGATGATGTAAGATTTTGGTCATACTGCTCACCCCCATAAAACTGAAAAGCAGCCATACTGCATTTTGCTGGGCACTGCGTTATTAATAACATGCTAAACGCATTCAGACCCACACAAAACATCTCAAACCTGAATATATTACACAGAACTAGAATAACTAGACGTAACTGCCCTTCAGCAGTACAATACGTAGGTAGCATGAGGGGGAAAGAAAAAAATTCAATAAATGAGAGCAGATTAGATAAAGAGAAATAGAAAGAGGCTGCAAAGTAGAACCAGATGGCTGCCAGGGCGTTGCTATATGGTTGCTAGGGTGTTCAGACTGGTTGCTAATTGGTTTCTTACTGGCCAAAGTTCAATCAAAACAACCCTTAAGTCTTTATGAAAGTTTGGTTTCAAAATTGTAAGAAAATGTAAATATCAAATGTTCCATTTAGAATAGCTGGAGTAGTACATTAAAATGTAAATTTAGACTGGTTACGGTGGTACATAATCATGTAAATATTGGTGGTAATTTTGTGTCCAGAGAAACGTTAAACCTTAACGGTTATTTTAAGGTCTTTACATTTCCCATAAAGATGCAGAAAGAGAAACCTAGTTTAGCAAGAACAATTTGCTCTATTTATAGAATCAAATGACTCTGACTGTTTCACGAAAAAATGTGAATGTGGGACAAGTACTTCAATTATTATACATCTGAGAGCATTCACAGTACACAGCACAAAACAGTAGCTGGCGCTTTAATGGACATTTACAGCACACTAATAGAACGCCCAGGTCATCAGCGGCCTTGTTTCTACAAAGATGCCATTTTGTACTCAGGGACTGAACCAAACCAAAAAGCTCTGAGAAAAGCCACAACAACATGACTCTGAATTGCAGCAGAAATTTATATGAAAATCAAAACAACAAAACAGTCTACTTGTGAGGGAATGACTGATAATGACTGAACGTTAAACACTGTAAATCATGCTCCTGAATGATTTTTTGGGTTGTAGAGTACACCTGAGACGGTGAGTTTGTGTGTAAGACTGTACCTGAGAGACAGCGAATAGTCGTTTCGGCTCGTCTGGCTTTTCCTCACCAGGTAACTGCACTCCTTACACAGCGTGAGCAGAGATTCAGCTTCTGAGCGAGTCAATGCACCATGGTACCATCTGAAACACACACAGATGGGCCACTATTAGAGTTTCACAACACCAGTGTTTCAGTAGCTGCTATCAACACCTGTGAAGTGTCACGAGACTCAATACTTCCGTTATATGAAAATGGAGAGAGATTGCGTACAATTCATTGACGATATTACACAGCCCTGCGTCTTGAAAGAAAATCAAATATAGATTTTTTTTTTTTCACAAAATCAGCAAACAAATGTTCAAATTGTAGATATACAAGCAATGCACTTCTTAAACTAACAAAAGGAGCTAAATGTCAAACGTTTTGGTTTTAATGACAAAAAGAGGTATTCAAAATGTATAATTTAACTTAAAATCTGCAACGGATTGGAAACATGTTCATTCATACATTTAATGTCAAAGAAATGTACATAAACAGGTTTATAAATAAGCTTTTTCCCGACAAAAACTGTCATTTTATGTGGCTGTTTGGATGTACTAAACACCCACAGATGTAGCAGAAAACATCTGGTTCAGGTTTGCATTTTCTTCCGTAATCGGCCATAATTCTTCATAATTTTATCCTTGAAGTCAGGATTAGGCATAAATAATGTCTTCAGAATCATTCATACATGCAAAAAATCATCTGAGAAATGAAAAATAGTAGTCATCCTGGCTTAAAGGAAGACAGGAATCGTGTCTTTGTGGCAGTTGTTCTGCTGATGAAGGGATAAAACAAGACTTCTCCACATTACAAATGGTTGCTGAAAGCAAAAATGCAACGAAATGCATTTTGTGACAAAGTGTGATGTGCTATAGAGCAAAACAGACACTATTTTTGGAATCGAAGTGTATTGGGTTTCACTCAGCAAATATGACGCGGGGTGGTGTAATAAATAGTGATGGCACTTGAAATTTTTGCAGAATGCTCTTCTCTTGAATTCAACTAGCTACTTATGCACACCACAGAACTTTCCTGAGGGAAATGTTTCACCACACCACATCATATGTGTACTCATCTGACCACCATATTTAATCACAAATAACATGAAGATATTACAACTTTTCACATATTTAATTTTCAAGTATTTAAAGGGTTACTCCACCCCAAAATGAATTTTGTCATTAATCATCTTACCCCCATGTCGCTCCAAACCCGTAAAAACTTAGTTCGTCTTCGGAACACAATTTAAGATATTTTGGATGAAAACCAGGAGGCTTGTGACTGTCCGATTGACTGCCAAGTAAATTACACTGTCAAGGTCCAGAAAAGTATGAAAGACATAGTCAGAATAGTCCATCTGCCATCAGTGGTTCAACCGTAACGTTATGAGGTGACGAGAATACTTTTTGTAAGCAAAGAAAACAAAAATAATGACTTTATTCAACAATTCGTCTCGATCCGCATCACCGTAGCGCCATTTTGGAGAACATCCGCTGAACGCAAACAGCGTACGCTCTTCTGTGTCAGCTGCGGCACGCGGATACGCTGTTTACGTAGTTTATGCTTTGATTTGAACGAAAACAGCGCATCTGTGTAGCGTGGCTGACACAGAATAGTGTACGCTGCTTGCGTTCAGCGGATGTTCTTTAAAATGCCGCTACGGTGATGCGGAGAGACAAGAGACGAGGAATTGTTGAATAATGTCATTATTTTTGTTTTCTTTAGCCTACAAAAAGTATTCTCGTCGCTTCATAACGTTACAGTTGAACCACTGATGGCAGATGGACTATTCTGACCAATTCTTTCATACTTTTCTGGACCTTGACAATGTAATTTACTAAGCAGTCAATGGGACAGTCACAAGCCTAAGTTTTCATCCAAAATATCTTAAATGTGGTACAAAGCCGAATGCTAAGTTTTTTAGGGGTTTGGAACGACATGGGGGTAAAGTGATTAATGACAAAATTTCATTTTGGGGTGGAGTAACCCTTAAATACTTTTAAGTTTTCATACAGCTCTGTAAGCAGCACAGCTCAGGGGGGTCATGTGTAATACATACACGTTCTCCAGGGGCCGGTGGGATAGCACTCTCTCCCAGGATGCCCTGCGTGTTGCTGGGTTTGTGCAGGATGGTGGCTCTGCTGGACGAAGGGCTGATTCTGGATGCTCCTGCCTTCCTCGATGCCTCTTCACGGGGCAGCGTGCATTGATCCCAGTCTCTGGCTTCAAAAGTTACTACAAAACATTAAAAAAGGGGTCATACTTTAGTTTGGGGACTAGTTCTCACTATTAACTAACTAAGAACTAGACTTTTGCAGTCAATAAACTCTTAAAGGCAGCTTATTAAGTCTAGTAAGGTTTACATACTAATGTATTTTTTTTGTTCTATTGATATAAAAATATTATAGATTTGTACATTGTAAAATACATTATTATATTTGTAGTAACTTTTTTTATTGGTTCATTTACGATTCCCCCATAAAATACATTATACTGCAATATTTACTAGTCAAATAAACAAATGTAAAGTATAACTACGACTATTAAAGATAATAATTTATTATCAATTACTATAGTATTTAAAAGGATGACTTACTCATAAAACTAACAAATTATAAGAAATAACATAATATTGCAAAGGCTACTACAAAAACAATTAGAACTTTAAAATGAACCAAAAAGAGTGATAAAAATACCCACTTTGCATATATAAATAACATTACCAATTTAATTGATCTATGTTACTTTTGGGATATTTTATTCATATGTAAAAAGTATACATTTTTGCATTCTTTTAAATGAAATTATAATTTGTAGTAATACTTTAACATGTTTTTTAATGCTTAATGGATGTTTGCCACCCATAGTAAATGTAAATGTACAGCATTAAATTATGCAGTATATCTTCATATTATATTTTGAAACATAGAAAATAGTTAAGAACAATTAAGAACAACAACAACCATTTTTGTGGAATATTTAAAAAAAGCATTAACATTCTATATTTACGATTTAAGGGTTTGTTCAAATCACTATCCCTCAGTATAAGCAAAAGAAGCAGTGTTTCTTGCTTAGACACACAAAACTGGTACTCTCTCCCAGCATCTTGGTAGAGGAGGATTCCTGCTTTGATTTGAGAAGCTCTTGCCATGTTTGTGAGGAATATGCATCTGATAGAGTGTGAACAATCCACGAGCAACCGGCAATCTGATCAGAAGTGATGAAATGACCATGTGATGAAGAGTGTGTGACATTTCAGTCACATAGGGAGAGATGATCTGAGTGTGTGTGTGTGGACGTGATGCAGAGCAGAAGTCACACAGCGGCTCTGATCTTTCTGCATGACTGCTCTACTTCTCTCCTCTCCTCCTGTCTCCATCTATCAAGATGCCCCACACATCCCTCTTCCTTTCTCATGAGCAGGATAAAAGACAGACTGCACCCACAGATCATTTTATGGAATGCAAACAAATCCAGTGTTTAGAGCTGCGAATGATAATACCGTGCTTATTAATTAATCTGTTGATGCATCACACAGTAGTCAGGGTTCAAAACTAACTTTCCGCCACACCTGCCAACCAAAGGCAGCTGCTCCCAAACACCGGCTTTGATTTACTCACATTTGCTGACTGTTCATTTCAGACCCTGCTTATAGTGTGGTAAACTACATTCTCAAAAGAGGATGCAAACGTACTGGTGTGGATGGAGCCCATCTCTACCCAGCAGCATGTCTTACCAGCGAAGGCTTTGGAGATGTTCTCTTTCTTCCACTCCCAGGGCTGGTCGTACTCATCCGCGGGCCTCTCGTCGTCCTGGGGCAGACGGCTCTCTCTCTTGTCCTCCTCGGGGGCCGACCGGGCCCAAACTCTCTCCTCGTACGGGCTGTCGTAGAGCTGCGGACTGTTTCTGCCCTGATCTGAGCTGTGCTGGAGCTCTGACATACGACAAACAAATTCAACTGAACCAGACGACACAATATTACATTACGTATGAGTTTTAGGAAATTGAATGAGGACTGGAGTTGTCAAGCTTCAAAAACATATACAAAAGTACTAGGGATGCACCGAATGTTCGGCAACCGAAATTATTCGGCCGAAAATAGCAAAAAAAAGCCACATAAGCGAAAAGACAGAATAAATTGTACCGAACAATGACGTGACGCTATCAAATAGTAACCAACGTAAAGAGAGAGGCGCGCACTCTTTATAATGCAACAAACATGTCAGCAGTGTGGAAGCTTTAAACTGTTAGAGAAAGACGCAAAAATCATTACAAGCACCAACAGCGAGAGACTGTTTAGTACTGCATCGCATGTCTTCGATGAGAAGAGGAAGGGGTGATTGTTACTGGTTACTGTATGATGATTGAAAATCGCACAACTGGAGCTTAACAATACTAAATAAACGCGAATGTAGTTTTCGCACAAATTGACATTGTATTCCGACAGCGCTATCTGCTTGTTAACCAGGAATTTCAAAAATCTGCCGCTGAAATGAACCCTTATTACTCGGTCAGTTGCTCCGTCACATTTTTATGAATTGGTACAAGATGTGACAATGGGATACTTGTGACGTATCATGAATGGACTCAGTTAGAAATCTGCCTGAAGTCAAAAAAAAAAAGAAGGCCATTGAGGTCTTCTAAACGTTCCTCCAAAAAAAAGTTGCCCCAAAAGCACGACTCCATCAACATTCATAAATGTTAGTAGTGTAATTTTACTGTTGTCTTGTAAATAAATAAAAAGATAAGGACAAATAAAAGATAATACTTACAACAGCTCGTTAATACATTATTATAACATACAACAGATAGTGTTAAAATTGGATCTTTTAGATTTTGTATGTTTTAAAGAAGTCTCTTTGCTCAGCAAAGGCTGCTTTTAAGTACAGTAAAAAATACCGGCCTTGATTCAAGAAGGGGTCTGATCTCCAAAAAATATATTTTACTCCTTTTTCCATTTTAAGTTATATTGTGCTTTGTTGGTATAGTGTTGCTCGGAAATGTTCCAAAAAACTGGTTAAATAGATTTTTAAATTGTTGGTTGTAATAGAATGTTTGCGTTGAAAATTTTTTTCAACAGTAAAAAGTACATTTTGGATTTTTAATTTATGCAATGGTGAATTTTTTTTTGTCAAAATACATGGGGGGAAAAAACTTGAAAAACCGTGTTCGGCCTTTGGCCCAGTGTTTAATTTTGTTCGGTTTCGGCCAAGAATTTTCGTTTCGTTGCATCCCTAAAAAGTACACATACCACAGTCCAGACCACAAATTAAACCGACTGGAATAACAATGGCTGAATAAATGCTCTCTTTGGTATTATAAGAGATTCAGTGGGGAACCGCTGTACCGCTTATGAATCGCTGGGCCTCAAATGGCTCCATGTAACTGCTGCAGGCTTCTACAGCGTTCTCCTCCCAGCCGGGTCTGGGCCGTGGGTCCGGCCTGGCGTCAAACGGGTCCGAGTAATCGGTCTCCCCGACCGCAGGAGCCGAGGGAACCACCTGGGGAGAAAGAACAAGGATGATGAGTGATCATGATGATCATATGAATCAGAAACGAAGACAGCTTCAGAGTTTTACACAGTATGCCATTCTGACAGCTTTTGTGCAAAAACACATGAAGCATTTTCAATCCGGCATTTTCATCCATTAGGGTTATTATAGTAAAACTTAAACTAAAACCATAATAAACATTTTTTAGTACTTCTCATTTTCATTTAGTTTAACTTGATGAACAAACAAACAGTAACTATTATTACTAAATGACAAAAACACACCAAAATTACTAGAACCTTAAAATTAAACTTTAAAATGAAAATGGAGAATACAAAAATAAAAATCAAAGCCAAAAAATTACAGACTCAAAATTCAAAGGCCGCAGCTCTCAAACCCTTTGGTCTAAAAAACGTCATCCTGGTCTCTTTTGAAAGCAGACACATAAAAGTATATACTATAGGCCTAATAGTACTTAAATATAATACTAAAATTATTCTTATAATTCTTTTTTGTCCAGTCTGAAAATTGTCAGCCACTGATTGCATTATGCTTACATTGCACAGAAAAGAACATTTTGCTCTTTTTTGTTTCACTGAAAAAAGGAGATATGAACCAAAATTTTGAGTGACAACATTTTCATTTTCGGACACACAATCCCTTTATAAAGCAAAACAAGCAAGAAAGAGAGAGAGAGAGAGGAGAGGGGGGGGGGGGGTGGGGGGGGGGGGGGGGGGGGGGCTGGTAGGGAGCCTGCAGGCATGGGATTAAATGTATTTGGGTTCATAAAATTGATTCCATGCTCCACCTTCACCTGATGACAGAAGACAATAATTACCGGCAAAGGTCAGGAAACCAACAAGAGCGATTGTGAGTATGTGGTTGTTTGACATCTGCAAAACTCATCCATAAAAGTGCACCAAACAAATCTACTCTAAAACAATCACACATCACTGTAATCCTAGTAAAACAACCCCTGTGACTCTCATAACCACCTAATTTATGATATATTGACCTATTCATGATTTTGACTGGAGAAATTAACTGGAGGGTCTTTGCGCCAAGATAAACAACCACATAATTAATGTGCTGGTAAAATAATTTCATTTAAACAAACATTTGTCATTCAAGTACACATTAGAAGAGGAAAAATGCTTGAAATCACAATTATTTACCAAGATAAATACACTACAAAATTATGCTTTTACATTTTCTGGGATTGGTTCTTGCTCAATCCCAATCATTTTTCCATACATCAACACTGAAAACCTTTTAAAGCACATAATTCTTACTGATAACAGTCCAGTAAGATCCATTAAGCTCTCTATATGTTAAGAAAACAAGAACTTACAGGGGCCTGCGGTTCCTCAAAGGTCACAATGTTCAGTGGTATTTTGCTACGCCCGAATTCCTGAGATTCCACTTTTATTAGTCTGTGTTCGGGAGACACGATCTTCACCTCCACACCGTTGGACAGCACCGTGCCAAATGCGGGGAACATTTCCACTGACCCGGAGCCGTTAAGCACCCGGTTCTCGGAGGGTTCGTAAGGGTCCTCAAAGTCCAGGTCTTTCTGAGCCCTGTAGGCCCGTAGGATCTCGCTTTCGCTGTAGTCCGGTTTCGGGGGCTGCGGCGGTCGTTTCCTGCTGCCAAAACTTAGGTGATCTCGAAACCACTTTGCCATGGGTCTACGACCAAGACAAAAAATTTAAAACAGATCCAAAAAGAAGTTAAAGGAGCGGTTATGCTTCTAAAAAGGACTTTATCTTAGTTCTTCCATGGAACACCATCCATAAATCCTGAAACACCTAACCAATAAGTTACTTATTACTCACAGAGTGTCAATAAATGACAAATATGATATTGTGCAATAGCTCACCTCAGTTTCCCCAATGCATCAGTGCTTTAGAACATCCAGCGCCTATTTGCTTGCAATAAATTGATCTGGAAAGCAAAAGCACGGCCATGACGTATTAAAAAAGCAAGAAACGTAAAGGCAGAAGTGAGGTATTTTAAAGCCTCCACCCCTAGACCAGCCCAACTGGAAAAGACATATTACAGTAATAAATCAAAACACTGTCGTAATTTACTCAACCTCATGTTGTTCCAAACCTGTATGACTTTCATTCTCCCGTGGGACACAAAAGTAAGAGCCAAGCAGCATGATAGGTGCTCTGTTCACACAATGAAAGTGAATGGTGACTATGTCTGTCCATTGAGAATTTAGACAATAATAACTTATTTTAGGTATTTTTCACCTCACAGAAATGTCTCATATGACTTAGAATACACCAAATTGGTTATATAAGCAACTTTTTTAAACCACAGAATCACAATCCCGTTCACTTTCATTGGATGAAAAATGATGCAGTGAAGGTAAATAGTGACTGAGGTTGTCAGTCCCCCTCACATTTTGCCTAACAACTGCTTTTGTGTTTCAAGGAAGATGGAAAACAATAGGATTTGGAACAAAGTCTGCGTGAGTGAAATCGACATAATTTACTTTTTTTTTTGCCGAGCGGTTCCTTTAAACAAGCAGATGTAGTCACTAACGCATTTGTACGTGGGTGATACATTAAACGTGTTGGCGAAGATGTTATATAAATGGAAACAAATAAATCAATATTAATCAAAAAGAAAGTTTTACACACAAACTCGCACTGCTCAATCTTGGCAAAGAATCCTGCCAAAACAAGAACATGCACCAACTGCACACACCCACTTTCTTACGGTTCCCCCTTTAATTCAGCACATAACAGAGATTTTCATGTTTATTATCATTGTCATTATAGATTAAAACTAATGTTAGCAACCCGGCTAACATCTTTAAACTCCGCTACCTCATATTATAGTCACTTTATTTGTCGATAAATGAGATTATATACATGATTACTATAATAAATTGAACACAGAAGTCGAATGCTGAACTAATTTGGAGCACAAAAGTAAAAACCAACAAATTCAAGCTGCATTTTGTTAGCCGGGTTGCTTGCTGGCTAACTATGCAACGCGATCCCAATGGATAACGTAACTCGCAGACGAGCGTGTGCAAGCTGTTCATCTAACACGACAGTTATAACTCATAAAAACAGTTCAGAAGGCCACAAACCCCCAACACATTTGCAAAACACTCACCTCTCAATGATGGACGGAGGGAAGCGAGTATAAAAAGCAGCTGTGAGGGGAATCTCAGAAGTGACGACGAGCGTGCGCACGTGCAGATGGATGGATGAGTTGCATCGGATTGCGTTGGTTGTTGGAGCTCAGCTCAGCTGGTGAACAACACATAAGCTCGACATGTTGTTGAAGCCCACTGGAGAGTTGCATTGTCTTTGTTCTTGCTGAGGCATTTCATTTCGCATGCTGGCTCGTGCTTTGGCTTGCACTGTGCAAAATGATGCATGCCTACAAAGCACACTTATTAAGAAAGTGCAGGGGTTTAAATGGAATAAAGAGATCAAGTGCAGTAAAATGCATATAAGTAGGGGCTTCTGGTTAACCACACACACACACTAACAGAAGCGATCCAATTCAATGCATGCCCCATCTGTCACATGCCCTTCTCCATCAGCATACAGAGGTCAAATTTTAAGGTTAGAAGGTCACCGGCACTTTCTTGGATCAATATGGGAGATGGTGAATAATGGCTAGTCCACACATTGGATTGCATTAACATCACATTAGCAAGTGTTACCTTTAACACCAAAACAAGCCACTGATGCCATTAGTGGAATGTCAAATTAAGTAACTTTTGCCAAATTTACATCGCAGGGGTGGCACAGAAGCACTTCTGAAGTGGCGCTTAGGTGTATCTATACAAAACGTTTAATATGAAAGCCCGTACAGATGAAAAAAATAATAAAGGTAATTGCGAGTTTTTATCCTCACTATTCTGACTTTATCAGAATTGCAAGATCTAAACTCAGAATTGCACAAAAAAAAAGTCAAATTTGAGAAGTCGCAATTAATCATTATATTTATCCCGAGTTTAATCTCGCAGTTCTAACCTTTTCCTCAAGGTCAGAATTGTGAGGAAGTCAGAAATGCAAGACATAAGCTCACATAAAAAGTTGCAAATTCCTTTCTTATTAATTTTTTCCATAGCAGAAATGGCTTTCCATAGTTTAATGCTGCTCAAAGACAGCATACAATGTGATGCATTATATTGATACAATGCATCAATACAACGCATATACTTTGATACTAGGGGCTGAAGTGGGTGTGAGTCAACATAATTTAGTCTATTTTTTATGCTGCATTGTGCCTACACTGAATTTTGATCAGGCAAAAAGCAGCCTTAACTCAATGGTTCAAAAATGCCTTTTGTGAAGCTTACAATACAGAAAATACTTGATAAATAATAATATATCTGAAATATATTTCAAAAGATTTGCTAGAAAACAAAGTCTGTGCTCAGAAACAAAACACGAGGAACGTTTTATTTGTTTGATCCTTGGGAAGATGAAATGAGCTGATATGGGATTAGAGATGATCAGTGGAAATTAGATTCAGATTCACTTATCTCCACTGAAACCTCAAATGCATTTCCATGAGCTAACATGGAGAAACAAATACTACATTATAGAGTGCATAATACTTTAGAAGCACATTATAGAGTACATTAGAGACAGCAGGATGATGCCGATCTAACAGACCGATTGAAATCCAGGCAATGGAAACAGCTTCTCATAAACAATGCTCCTCCAGCTAAAAAATTAATCACTGAAAAATAAAAATCTCTTGAACTGCACTTTGAAAGAGTCCAGGTTAAGGAAATTTAAAGCGGTCTGTGGAAAGAATGGTGGTCAAGTTTTGCTGGTCTGAAAACAAACATTTGTTTCAGTCAGCCAAAATGCCACCGCATTCTCTCCATCCTAATCAGAGTTGCTGTCATCGCTGTCTGTATACGCCCCCAAGAGGCTGAGAGAAGAACCGTACTGAGATGCGACTGGCTGTCCATTGGAAGCTTTGGAGGACTCGGGTTTGGCAGCACCTGCGCCTGAATGATCTGGAAAGACAGAGAAAGCACAGGTTAACAGAGATGGCAAAACACTAAAATATGTCTGATACATAAATACAACATTGGGGTTTATGGTGGAAACTGCAGTGGGTTTTATCATAGGTACCAAATCCCTTAAAGGGGTCCTATTATGCTCTTTTACAAAGTCTTGATTTTGTTTTGGGTGTGTACTAGAACAGGCTCTCATACTAGTTATTCGAAAAACACATTATTTTTCACATTTTACATTATTACAACACCTCTCTCCCCAGTCTGGCATGAAGGGCTCGAATAGTTCCTGTATCAAATGAAGGCCCGCCTTCTGAAATACGAAAGTGCTGTGATGTTTCGGAAAAAAACAAAGGAGGGGCAAGGCTGTGCTTGTGCTTGGTTAGATCGGGAGTGTGGTGTGCGATGTGATTGGCAGCACTCGGCGCCTGGTCGGGAAATGTCATGCCCCTTACCATAGCTGCCTGCGAGCTTCAGTGTAAATACTGCATCAAAATCAAATCAATTTGAGCGCAATTTAAATCCGGATGATTGTAACCACTCTAAGTTCGTCTGCCTTGGGAAAGCTAGCGTGTCTCCGAAATAGTGATAACACTCGGTGCCTTCTCTAGTGCAGCTCAACCAGACCTCGTCCCATTCGTCGATATTTCTGATATCACAAATCCCGGAAAAGAGCCGTTGTAGTCAACGTTGTAGTTTTGAAAGGTTGTTCTGTACAAATAAAAATATCTCCTTTGAAAAGGACTTGAGCTTTGTAACTTCGAGTTTTTTAGCTCTAACCGCAACTACGACGAACTAAAGTTTGCAAAAAGTGAAAAAGCGATAATAAAAAAAAAATAATATAAAATGTCTGCGTACTTCACGTCCGGTACACCATTCCTTCGATTTCGAGAATAATGAAAATAACTCTGAGATCCTGATAACATCACTGCCATTTGGTTTATTAAATAATAAAATATCTATCTATGTATCCTAATAAATAACAAATGAAGGAGTGAGATGATTACAATAATATAATTAAAAGCTTAGTATAGTTATATAATACAATTTATTAGTAAACAGTAAAAAAAAAGGGTTAATGCTTAAACTAATAAATGTTTGTTTATTAAATAATAATAAATATTTAATTAGATCGCGTAGGGGGGGGGGGCGGGGAGTGTTCCTTCTTTCATCGCTTCTTTGCTTTAAATAGCTTGTTAAAAGCGGTGTGCCATTTTACTTCACTAAAATAGCGGCAACTCGGAGTAAACCTCAATTGCGCCAATTTTAGTTCGTTTGAGAATTCCCTCTTTCCTCGCTTTGTCTCGCTTTTGAAATAGCTTAAAGATATTCAAGCCTGCATTTTACTTTCCACTTTTGAATTAGCGGCAGATTAGGCGGCAATGCTGAATGCAAAACCAAACAACGTCCCAAATCCTTTCCTGTCCTATATAAAAACATAGAATTTATTCACAAAAGGAATAAACATGCACATATGCTATAGGGCAGGCTATGCTCATATAAAAATAATAATAACTACTACCGTTTAAAGTATACACACTGGTGAAATAATACACATGTAAATCTATAACCACAATAACTAAGCACAGTTCGACCGTTTCTTAGCCAAACCGACTGTCCACTCCACACTACATAAAATGGACTTACCCTGTGCGTCGCACGTCAGCACACAATGTGGAACCCATTAAATCAGAAACGCAGTTAAAAAACAACTTCCATCCCATTAGATAAACGGCACAAAAGTCAACAGGCTTTTCAAATCCTAAATATTGCCAAAAAGCGCGACTCGCAAACTAATCATCTGCGAGTCGTTCTTGTCTGTCTCACCCACTCTTCTGTGTCGCCGCTCGACTTGCTCTCCTTACTGGAGAAATTAAATCTGATCCGTGATGCGACTGTCGTTCGGCACGCTGCATTGAACATCCGCGTTCAGTTTTTAATTGTAGTGTCTGTTCTTTTACTGAACTAAATGATTTTTATTACTATAAAAAATCTAAACGACGGTGGGGGTCAGTGACGTGGTGGACAAGTGACATAATCAGTGTTGCGGCTTAACACCGGTATCACCGTCAGCACCGTCTATCGCGGCAAGCCTACCCAGAATGTTTCCGGGCCGCCATCATGATCATCACGAACCTGTTTGTGTGTCAGCAGCCTGTTGTGGTGCAGCGGCAGCAGGTTTACAGGCAGAATCAGCTGGTTTCTTCCTCACCACCAGAGACCCCAGAGCTCCCTTCCCACCCAGACCTCCGACACTCCTCTCCCAGCGCTCCACCTTCTGTTTCTTTACGCCCACTGATGATGATCCCTGTGGAGATCAGGAGGAAACCAGCATAAGCATTAATGAGAGAAACAGACGGTGTGTTTGATGAACAAAGACAACAGAAAAACACATGTAAGCTAAAAGAACAATTGATTTTTGTACAGTCAACTGACCAAAATAATATGTCAATGTCAAATAAAACAAGTTAGATTTGAATCTAATGAGGTGGAGGCTGCTGTCTTTCTCTCCACCTGTGGTCCTGTGTCCCTGTCTGTGGTGAGGATGTCTGTGGGTTTATCAGCCGTGTGTTTCCTGCTTTGGTCTTTTGCATCTTCTGTCTCTTCTTCAGAGTCCGAGTCCCTCAGTCGTTTGACCAGAACTCTCTCCAACATCTCTCTATGTGGAGCAAGAGAAAAGAGAAGTCTAAACCACACTATATTATATCATTTATGCTTCTTAATCTTGACATTACATGCATTGGAAAAAAAATACTTTCACTGTGAATGCATATGACCCCATAAAGGTGCAATTATTGTGATATGCAAATGTACACGGTAAACAATATGGACACAATTATCAAAAAACATCAACTTTTTAGGTTAACATACAGGAATATTTAAATTTTGCACATAAAGCATATTTTAGATGCAGCAATCTACAGCCGCACGATTTTAAGGGGGAAAAATCATATTTTTCCTGATTAAAAAATAAATAAATACAGGTTTGCTTTGCTTGTTTGTAGGGCTACACAATATGAATTTTTCATTCTCATGAACTTAACATTTTGAACATTTAATCATCTAATTTCTATTGACAGAAAACTTCAGGGAACCCTTAAAATGTATCTTTTGTTAATAAGTGCTTATTACAAGTCACTACAAGTCACACTAACTCCCTCCTCTACCCCTGGGCTTTTTTTTTTTTAATGATTCATACATTTTATTTTCTTGAATGGGCTTGAATTGACAGATAATTAAATGACCCTTGGTCATTTTTGTGTTTTTTTGTCTTGGTAATCTTTAATCAAAATCTGAACATTTGCTTCCACTCTGGAATGGCATTCCTTCTCTGATGATGTCATCCTTAACCACACCCCTCCAACCATTAGGTTGCTATGAGTAAGAGACAGAGAGGAGGAGCACTAAAACAAAACCCCGCCCTCTATTCAATATTCTGTTTCAGTTGGAAATACGTCACCATACTGAAAAAAAGTCTGCAGCAACTTCCGGTTCACACTGACTTTAAATAAACCTGTAATGTGACCAATGCATTTTTTTAAATCTCAAAATCCAACATATAGTGTATGAAGCAAAATGGCCAAATGCTTCAAATAGTTCAAACGTTTCTTACTTGGTCTCTCGTTCATCTTCCTCCTGATCTCTTTCTCTCTGTCTCCGCTCCATCTCTTTATACTGGTCCAGCATGCCCTCAAAGTCCACCTGCGCCTGCCTCTGGTTCAGCTCCTTCAGCTCCTGCAGGTTCTCCAGCACCTCCATCTCCAACTTTGAGTCCCGTGTGCGGTTCTCCAGGACCTGTGACAGCATTCAGGGAGTTATTTTTTAAGTTTGCATGGGCTTTTGTTTGCTTCCTTACAAAGATGCTGTAAAGACTTTATGCATTAAATGTGAAAAACATTTATAAAAAATAACAAAGCTTTTGTCAAAATAACAACAACAAAAAACTAATCACAAATAGCAAAACTATATAAATCCCTAACAAAACTTCTAATATCATAAAACACACACAAGTAGTCTTTAAAGTTTCTATCAGACCTTCATGGGGTTATTGAGTTCCTCTTCCTCTCGGTCTTGTTGGATCTTTTTCTCCTCCTCTTCAATCAGTTTCTCAGCCTGAAAATTTCTTGTTGCACCATGTTCCATGGCGTAATCTGTGCTCTCTGGATCTGTCTGTGAAACACAGCAATCAGATGAAGTGCAACTAAACAAACACACAAGACTAACAATAAAAACTCCTTAAGTGTTTGTGTGCTGGTTTTAAAGAGTATGATGTGCGTGTTTATTCTAGTACCTTGAAAGTGATCTCAGCCAAGCATCTGGTGCATTTAATGTAGAATCTGAAAATGGGAAGCCCCAGGTACAGTTCGTTCTGAACGGTCTCCTTACGGGCATTGAACTTCTTCCCTTTGTAAATGTACTCTCCACACGTTTTACACCTGTGTACCAACAAGCATTATTGTCTCAAAGACGATATAATCTCTAATAAATCAAAATCCAGATGTTTTCCTCACTACTAGAGAAATCAAGAGAATTTTCACTGTTAAAAATCGTTTCACATTTAATATACTTAGCTTGTTGTATTTAATTGATCATTTCCTATCTTGTTTTTGCAGTGATATATATTGGTCAAAGAAGAGACATCCAATTCTTGTGTCTACATCAAATTAAATAAAAAAAATTATATACACACAAAGCATATTAAATACAAATAAAGTGTCGACTTTTATATTTCAAATAACTTTTGTGAAGAAGAAAAAAAAAACTTCAAAATATGGGTGAAATTATGTTCCATCGTCATTCAGTATAACAGATATATATTTATGTAAACAAATAAAATAGCATCACTTTGTATGACCTTGTGTACTTATCTAAAATATATAAACTTAATCTGTAAATTCTATTATATTTTAATTGATTAATATCTTCTCACTGACAAATGGGAAAAACCTAGTGGTTTGAAAGATAGTGGCAAAATATTTGACATCATTGGATGGAGCTAAGATGCGCTAGTCTAGGTCCTGTGGCAATAATCCACTATATCGAGCTACCGAGAATATATGTACATGACTTCAATAATTTTGTGACGCAATATATCGGCTATTATATATACTTAAAAATTAATGTCCGTTTTTTACCTCCACTTGCGCCTGGGGCTTTGAGTCTTCTCGTACATAGCGTGGTGTAGTCATTAGGTGCTAGTTCACATTTAAAAAATGCTTCTACAAAAAAAGTTTCATCTGCAGATATGGTCTTGTTTAGGGATCTGACTGCTAAGTAGTGATTGTGTTTTTCAGCAATAGTGTGCACGCTTAATTTACAGAGAAAAGAAGGTCCGGGAAAAATCTGTAGATGGAAAAATCTCCATTCAAGTTCTTTGTGCATTTTTCTCTTTTTCTACTTGTTACTTTGAACTTTCTGTTAGAAAATGTTTATTTACTATTTATTCAGGTTTTTTAAGGTATCTAATATTTTGATACTTAATTTCCATGATCTAAATTTCTTTAAAAGATTGTTGTCATTTGGAAGTGTGTTGGCCTACTTGCATTATTATGCCTTTACATTATGATTATATATTCAGTGGCATAAAATGGTGTTTAAAATGACAATAATATCGCTTATCGCAATTATTTCTGGGGCAATATTTCGCATGACTAAAAGTTGTTATCGTGACAGGCCTAGCGCTGTCATCCTTAAATAGAGTCTTTTAATAACTTTTGTTCGACAATTTTTTTATACAAACTATTGTTACAATGAATAACACTGCTTTCTGTAAAACGTGGTAAAAATGTATAATAGTCAGTTTTTTTTTTTTTGCTCAGAAACATTTGTTCCACTATCCTCAGTTGAGAAGCTTTCTAAAATGATTATTATTGCATATTATTAATTTCTAAAAGCATGTATTTATTTAAAACCGGCAAGAACAAATATACTATGTGTATACATACTACATAAAACATACCTCATATTAAAGGGTGCCATCAGTCTGACCACATACTGACGGTCTTTGGGCAGTTTGAGTTTAGGGATTTTAGACGGATCAAAATCCGGAGGATAGTATTTCTGAGAAAAAACAACAACAGATGCTGTAAGGTGACAGTTTACCACAGTAATGCCCTTTGCAATCAGAAACGTCTTTAAAGGTTTACCTCAGGAGGTGTATTCAAGATTATTTCAACATATATGTACGTTATGAACATCGAAAACATCACACAGTAAATTAGGAAAACGAATTCATATCACTTATTTAACTTAGCTAACGTTACTTTATTAGCATGCTGATATTACTACTCAAATAACTAACGTTAAGTTACTTAAACCGGTACACAGCAATGATATAAAAATTAAAAAAGGAAGTACTTACATTCAAAACTTTTCTTTCCGACATTGCTTTCTTTAATTGACTAAAATGTAAGCTAAAAACGACAAATTACTGCTCAGCTGTGCGCTTCTTCTTCCTCGACGTCAAACGCTGTGTGTATATCAGTCACTCACGCGCCGCGGTGCTGCCACCACCGGCAGAGCGTCGGTATTACAAGCCACTAGAGAAGGCAAGAGTAGACACGATAAAGAATTACATATTTATAGAACAATACAAGTAGGGTAATAATATGAATATGAATAGCATGCAGAGGTTTGTTATAAACCGGAAGGTGCTAAGGAGAGAAAGGTGGTTTATATATTAAAAGTAGAACTATACATCGAGGCCACTAGAGGGAGAAGCTGGATAATAAATCTATTCTTAAACAGGAAAGAGTTTTTAATGTTGCTTCTTATTAAAATAATACAAGCTGTAATATTCATGTCATGGAGGAAAGTAAATCTGAAGTGTTTTGGGGGCGATCATTTGTACTAAAATAGACTAAATAGTTGATTGCAACCTTTAGAAACTGTAAACAAACATAGATTTATGACCTTTGATGGTTATGAGACAGACTGGAAGCACAGATCCTGACGTTAAAGGGATAGTTCACCCAAAAATGACAATTCTGTCATCATTTACTCACCCTCGTGTCGTTCCAAACCTGTATGAGTGGCCTTTCCATTCGTGACCATAAAAGAAGAATTGAAGATTGCTGGGTATGGAGATAGGGCGGTGGTCCCAACACTAATGGAGGCCCCCCAACACTGCATGTTTTCCATGTCTCCATAACAAAATCACATTGATTAGATTCATCGTCATTAGCGAGGACTCCAGACCTGAACAGCGGGCTGTGTCAGACAAAGCGAGATGACAAAAATATGCAGTTTTGGGGGTCCTCCAGGAACGTGGTTGGGAACCACTGGTATAGGGGGGAAAATACTATGGAAGTCAATGGCAACCACCAACTGTTTGATTACCAGCAATCTTCAAAATATCTTATTTTATGTTCCACAGAAGAAAGCAACTCATACAGGTTTGAAACGACATGAGGGTGCGTAAATGATGACAGAATTTTCATTTTTGGGTGAACTATCCCTTTAAAACTATACTGTGTCTAACCAGTTGCGCCCGAAGAGTTATAAACCAGTCAATAAACACATAATACAATCGATACGTGTAATAAAAGAGTAGTAGAGTCATATTTTCTTGCGGTTGAACTCATTTGGCGTGCGCAAATGTTTGGTTATGATGTGCGTAATCCGGCAGCGCAGCTCAAGGGCGCGCAGGGTGTTTGGCACCAGTCCCTGCGCTCAGAGAGACGCGCAAACTGCTGCTGTGCGCCAAATAAACTGGAGACATTTGCAAATGGGCTAAAAACGCACTCTGGTGTCCTGCAATCACGGACGACGTTGGGATACAGAGTTCTTTTTATATGGATGCTGGGAAAATATAGTTAAACTTTAAATTCGGAGCGCGTAAAATGAGCGTTGCGCGGGATTTGAGAGTGATGCATCTGTGCGGAATCCAGATTTCAGTGAAAATCTATGTACCTACAGCAGCAGAGACGGTCTGAAAAATCTTCCAGAGTCCTATGCGGAATATATATTACGTTATACCTACCCATCATGGATCAGATTGGGATTTTGGATTTGCATCAGCGCAATACATGGAAAATGCGTGGACGCAGTGCTGCGATTAACGGAGTTTACATGTAAGAAAAAACATTTTATTTACCTGTAAAAAGGGTAAAAGTTGATGAAATATCTCTAGAGTATAAATCTTTGTAAATCGTTCTAGTTTTTCCATTCATTGCTGGTGTAATTACGCATGCAATGATTTAACACATACATTAAAAAAGGACATGCACGTTGAACTATGTAAATAACAGAGGCCAAAGACAGAAGAACATTCTTAAAAGTGAAGATTCTGCATGGTTCAAAGAACCTTATTGTATTGTATTGTGGACATATGGTTCTTTGGACATTAAAAGTTGTTCTAATAGGTTCTTTAGATCCGTTTTTAGATTCTCATCTGTTAACACAGAACATATAGTAAGTCCACATCAAAAATATTTCCTTTTCAATTCAACTTGGAAATAAGTTGAGAGATTTGAGGATTTAGAACCATTTAAAACAAAGAAAAGTATGTATTTTGAAGAAAGAAAACAAAACAGTGCACAAAAGATGCTTACCACTAATGCAAGTAAATAAGCATTTGTAAAGAGAGTAAGGTGTTCTTCCACTGGAGCACAAGATGCTCTGATGGAAAACATGATCATGAGAGTTTGTTCATGTCTGCTCCAGTCAAATTCAATCCAAATTCAGAGACTGTATCAAATTCATCTTAATTTGCACAACTGCAGTGCTGATTGGTTTCATGAACTGTAAACAGTGAATCCAACCTGAAAACTAATGTCAAATGTGTGTTGACCTTATGGTGACTTTTTCACCTTTTGCAAAACAACTGCTAGAGCCTGATTCTACACTCTTAAAGGTTCTTTATTGGCATCTATGGTTCTATAAAGAACCTTTATCATCCATGGAACCTTTCCATTCCACAAAAAGGTTCTTCGCAGCTAACAAGAATGTCGGAGAAGGTATGAAAACATTATTTTTGAACATCCAGTTTAATGTCCATGCAGTTTATGTTTTAAAAACGTTTTTTCTTGGTTACACGAATGCTAGGGGAACAACCCATTTCATCATTTTACAAACAGTTTGTGATTATTACCTTTGAATGTTCTGTGAATGTAGTTACATTAAAAAAAAAAAGTACATTAACGTTCAACTAATGCATTTCATAGAAAGATCTATGAACAATATAATTAACATTTTGTGTTACCTTCATGAGAACATAATCAAAGACCAGACAACTGATCGATTAATATTGCAAAAAGAACATTTGTTCATATCACTGAGAGAACCATGCCAGAACGTTATTTGAGAACGTTCCCTGTTTACAGATTTACAGAAATGTAAAGTCAAAATGTTCTTTGGGGAACCAAAATGGTCCTTCTATTTGCTGCAAACCCCCTTGTGATGCAGAGGTTGCGGGTTTAATCCCTGTACCTTGAATGCACTTTGGACAAAACAATCTGCTATATGCACTAATGTAAAGGAGGATATATTTCTCTGTGTTGAGTGTTTGAACCCAACTGGTTCTCTGTCCTCACTTGTCTCTCGTCGGTTGGAGTTTAGCAGCTAATTCAGATGGCCTGCAGGGAGGACATGGATATAATGCATTATGGGACAGCACTCTACATCCCATTTAATGATCCTTAATGGATCTGTTGGTTTTATCAGAACAACGAGAAATCAGTGAAAGCTAGCAATTGCGTTGTTGTGAGTTTAATGATTTTTGGAGGAAAGGACTGTCATTTCTTTTTGAAATCACAGTAAAAATAAATAAATAAATGTTTTCTAATGCATTAAAATGATTCATAATGCCTTACAATGCATTCTAAATTTTGAACAGTATACTGTAATAATTTAAAGTTAGAGCATGTTATAATGCTTTTTTTTAAAACAGTGTAAGAATGGATTGCTAAGCATTACAGGTACATCTCAAAAAATTAGAATATCATGAAAAAGGTCAATATTTTTTGTCACTCATTTCAGAAAGTGAAACCCATATATTATCTAGATTCATTACACAGAGTGAAATATTTCAAGCCTTTATTTCTTGAAATTTTGTGATGATTATGGCTTACAGATAACGAAAACCCAAAATTCAATTCAAATTTTTTGAGATCTACCTGTATATTGAGTTTTGATTTGTTTAAAGCAGATGTTGATTCTAATGATTTTATCGTTAGAGTGCAGTCTGGCCAATAAAATGCCAACAGTTTGCATTATACAGTTAATAAGGAATTGAAATGTGCATAAAATTGATTGAATGTAATGAAACATTTACTCACTTTTGAATACAAGAGCTGATGCTGACAATCTTAAAATGGGCCAATTTTGATTTATCGGTATGACTGATCACTAATTTCAATTGTTTATGAAAAGTCATCTTATTTTATATAGTGTTTTATACAATACAGATTGCTTTAAAGCAGCTTCACAGTAATAAACAGGAAAATAACAGAATCAATGATGCAAAAAGACAATGCCTAACATTATACAGCATTATGAATACCTTTAAAATGATATAATTGGCATAGAAAATAGATGGATGGATGTGTTTGCAATGATCACGAAGGCCTGCCTTAATTCTCAGAAATGTCTCAGTAAAAGTGACTAAATAGGTAATACAATCTCTGTTTGCTGTGGGGAAATATTTGTGCTTCAGCATGCTGCCATTGATTCCACATTGTCTGAAAGAATAAGCTAATCCTGCGTGAACTTGATTAAAAAGTGTCAGGTGTCTTTTGTCTGTTGGATGAGATATTGCAACTGGCTTTGTGCAATTAATCAAAAACACACAAGCTAGATGTTGTATTGAATATGACCATATGGTCAGCTATTTTGATTGTTTTCTCCTCAATCAACAAAAATGGCGATATGATGTGAATCATGAAATAAATCAAAATAAGATTAAAATATATTATACATCAAAAACAATAAATCTACTAAATAGAATTTTGGTGAGGACTGCCTAAATCAGTTGCGCTGAATGATCAGTCTAAGTTTAATAAAAATAATATAACCTACTGAAAAAGTTAATACATTCAAGAGTAGCAATACAAATAGATGAAGAACCCAGAGAAAACAAGAGTGTGGCACGAAAGAGAGAAAAAAACCCTCTGTGTGTGTGTGTGTGTGAGAAAGTACTACTTGTTAAGACAATTAACAAAATCCTGATTTACTTTGATTACATTATGTTTGAGAGAATGTGACAGTCATTTCGACTGACATCAGCAGACAAACGGCTCTATGACACACTCACATCACACTGATTTTGCGTTATTAGTTGAAGGACGGGTTGATATTATGAATACTGGTATTTACAAACATTAATTTGAACACTAATCAGCTTGATCAAAGGTCAGGAAATCATACATACGCCACATTTGTAATTTAAATGACTCTTTTTATGTTCTGAATGGACTTTGTTATGGCTGTAAAGCTTCAGAAATACTGCACAAGGGCAAATGAGAACAAGAGACAAGTCATATGGCAGATCATCTAATGGCAATGACGTGCGAATCTGGTTTCCTACAAAATAGGTTGTTGGAACAAAAAGAAGTTTAGAAGTTTGTACGTTTTCAAATAAATGCTGTTCTTTTGAATTGTCTATTCATAAAGAATCCTGAAAAAATGCATCAACGAAAGTTAAGTGTGCACTTACAGTACACCTTACTGTAGGTTCAATGCCCCTGGAGTAACCTGAGGTTAAAAGTGCGTTGCTTAAAAAAAAACACAATGATAATAGCTCATAGATCAACATTTTGCAGGGTTTGACATGTACTCAAAACAGTGAATGGCAGTTAAGCTCTCTTTGCAAGACTTAAAAAGCTAAATTCATATGTAAACGCAACATCCCTGTAGTTTAAAAACTTTACCAATTTGTTGTCTACCCTCATTTTTGTCACCCAAAAATGAAAAATTGCTGAACATTTACTCACCCTGAGGCTATCCAAGATGTAGATGAGTTTGTTTCTTTATAGCAACAAATTTGGAGAAGCACTCCATCACTTGCTCACCAATGGATCCTCTGCAGTGAATGGGTGCCGTCAGAATGAGAGTCCAAACAGCTGATAAATGCACACAGCTTTTCACATCGCAAGACATTAATGGACTGGATGGTGTGGATTACTTGTGGATTACTGTGATGTTTTTATCAGCTGTTTGGACTCTCATTCTGACGGCACCCATTCACTGCAGGGGATCCATTGGTGAGAAAGTGATGTGACGCTAAATTGATGATAAATTTACAGTAGACGCACATCAGAAGCCATGTCCCACATGAATGTGTCTAAACTGACAGCTGAGTAATTCTCTACAGCTAAGAATTGTGGGTCAGATCAAGCCGTCGTAAGCCACTTTGAGGCTGTGGGTTAGATAACGCTTTCTGGTGAAGAAATGAAAAAATGTCTGCCATGAAAAGGAACAGGAACTTCCCTCTCCACACACTAATCTCCAGAAACATGTCACTCCAGCTGCAATAAAAGCACAGGCTGTTAATGAGGGCGGGTCAGTCCTGCTAGTCGTCAGTTTTACTAATATATGTCCAGCCTGACACTAATTTAGTCTGATGTTCCATTCAGGATGAGAGATGAAGCAGGGAGTTGAGAATGTCAAAGCTGGATGAGCTTTTATTAACGCTGGACTTAGTGGATGATTCCTTCCTTGTACAACATAAAACTGTACTTAATGAATCCTGTCCTGGTTAAAAGGAATGTCACGAATCTGCAGTTTTCTTGAACATTATGAACTGAACATTCAAGAAATTACTAGATGGAATTGATAATCGCTTTTGACACACGGCCATTAGAATTTGTTTCTGTAGCTTTCAGTGTCATTATGAATTATGTGAATAAATCACATGAAACCTGTCAAGAACATGTTGTCAAGCTCATATTAGTTTCTGCATAAAAATGCATGCATTTTGTGTCATTATTTTCATGAAAATTAAGCACATTTTCCTATTTAAATTCTCACTATTGCAAACACAAAATATATTTAAAGTATTTATTAATGCATCATTTAGTATTTGTTATTCAAAAATTTATTCTGATTTTAATGAAAAAAATGTACACTACTTTTCATAAGTTTGGGGTCAGTAAGATCTTTTAAATTTGAATGATTACTTACTTTTATCCAGCAAGGATGCATTCAACTGATTGAAAATTTCAGCTTAAATAAAATGTAAAATGTATAAATAATTTATTTCTAAATTTAATAATAATTAATTTCACAATTTTAATGTTTTTACTCATTTTTGATTAAATATAAGCAAGCAGCATGAGAGACTTTTTTTAAACTCTTTAAACATTAAAACTTGGAGTTTGTATATAAAAAAAAAAACAAAATAAAAAAAAACAAAAAACATTGCAGTTTGTATCAAGAATCACACACTGGGAGCACAGGGAACGAGCGAGGGAGATGCGGAATAAGTAAATCAAAAGGGTTTAATGAAGGCACGCTGGGGATCACAGCTCCAGGTGATGGTGATCGTGACTGTGAACAGGTGTGAGCCGGGGAGGATTCTGGGGTATGGAGTCCAGAGATGGTGACTGGTGACAGAGACTCCCTGACATTACCTCCCCCTCCTGGAAGGCGCGTCCCGTGCCGTAACATATCCACCGGGGAGGGAGGGTGGGCTCCCTGGAGGCTGGTCCAAGACGGAGACACGGGAGTCCTCCAGGGTGAATCAGGTAGCTCAGGAGGCCATAGCGGTGCATGGAGCTCGGGAGGCCATGGCGGATCAGACAGTTCATGAGGCCATGGCGGAGCAGGGGGTTCAGGAGGCCATGGCGGAGCAGGCAGACTAGGAAGCCATGTCGGAGATTCGACGAGGGCCATGGCGCCTCTATGACCAGACCCCTACTACCCCCCCAAAAAATCCTTGGGGAGAAACTTACGGAGGCTGGGGGAACTCGGGGGGATCAGGGGAGCCCTCACTGGGCTAAACTCGGGAACAGTGGCCCTCCCTGGGATTGACTTGGGGACTGGAGCCCTCCTTGGGCTTAACGGGGGATCAGGAGCCCTCCCTGGGCTTAAATGGGGATCAGGAGCCCTCCCTGGGCTAAACTGGGAGAGTGCTACGAAGGAGCTGGCACTGGAGGGTGCTGTGGAGGAGCAGGCACAGCAAGGCGCTTTCGAGTAGCTGGCACTGGAGCGAACTCAGGGGCTAGAGCCGACACTGGAGCGAGCTCTGGGGCTGGAGCTGACACTGGAGCGAGCTCTGGGGCTGGAGCCGACAAAAGCTCTGGGGCTGGAGCCGGCACTGGAGCGAGCCCTGGGGCTGGAGCCGACACTGGAGCCGACACTGGAGCGAGCTCTGGGCGTGAGTGAGCCATGACCGACGGGCTTGAGAATTCCACGGCCGGCGGGCTGGAGAGAGCCGTGGCCGGCGGGCTTGGAATCGGTGGCGGCGGACTTGAACTCGAGCTGCGGCGGTGCTTGTTGTGGAGCGGCCCGTGGGCTAAAGTTAGCTGCGGCCGGCGGACTTGACAACGGCGCGGCCGGCGAGTTTATCTTCGGAGCGGGTTTGTCTTCTGAGCAGCCGGCGGGCTTAAGTGAGTTGCGGCCGGCGAGCTTGACAATGGAGCGGCCGGCACGCTTGAAAGCAGGACGGTTCTCATACCGCGGGGAACAAACAGGGAAAACAAAGAAAACAAAAGACTATTTAAAACGAAAACAAAACACGAGAGAAGGAGCGCCGCTTACTGTTTACGGTCTTCTGTTCTGTCACGACTCACACACTGGGAGCACAGGAACGAGCGAGGAGATGAGGAATAAAGTAAATCAAAAGGGTTTTAATGAAGGCACGTTGGGGATCACAACTCCAGGCGATGGTGATCGTGACTGTGAACAGGTGTGAGCCGGGGGGGATTCTGGGGTATGGAGGGCAGAGCTGGGGACTGGTGACAGACACCGCGTCCATTCGGAAGGGCTCATCCCTATGCCCTAATCCCTTCAAAGGGTTTACCCTCCGGAGTGAGAGCAAGGGTTGAAGGGTGTAGGGGACCAAAAAACAGTTTCTTGAAGTGCCCTTCTGCGTCATCATCACGTGCCCACACGGAGGTGCCGTCATCATGCAAAGAATCTGCGCAAAAGTGGCAAGTTTTGAGCACTTCGGTTTAGAACGACCCTTTAATATGGCGGCCATGATTGTTTCACTCCGAAGTGCCCTTCGGAGGGCGATATATCCTGTTTGGAACGCACCGAGAGACTCCCTGACAGTGTTAGATAAGGGTATCTTAAACTGGGGTTAATGAGTTGATGAAAAGTTAATAATTAATGAAATCATAAAAAATTATCTAAAATTAAAATAAAAACAATAATATACTGTACAACACTTAATATTTTAAGTTTTAATATTTTCAAAATACAATACTAAATATTTGATTTGTTTACTTGCAGGTCATCATTAACTGACTTCAGAGAATGATGAACATACAAGTGTGCATCATCTTAATATAAAACCTTTATATTAGCTCAAATATGAGCTTCAAATCTCAGGGGGTACTTGAAGATAATATTTTGCATTACATAAAATCTCAGATCGACTGTCTGTATGCGTGTCTCAAATGCTGCAGGATCTTTTCTCTTTACTTTTCGGGTTGTTGTTTTGGTGATTTTGAATGGATTTTCGAAGCCAGTTCTCCTCAACTTCAGAACAGCTTTAGAAAATCACATTAACAATCAACATGATCCACTAACCACAAACACAATATTTTTTATTTATCTTTCTTTACAATAAATGACACTTGTTTTGACATTTTGCAATGCAATGACATTCAGACTTCTTTAACAGTCCAAAATAGTTTTTGAAGTCACATATGAAGAACACATTTATAAAGCACTCACAGACCGGTGGTTGTGATAGTCTAGGAAGGTTTAAGAATTGCTGGATACTGGGAGATTCAGATGAGATATGAAGCTGATCCCTGGTAAGTACATCCAGTAAACTTAAAAGTCACTGAGGGAAAACCATCAAGCCCTTGAGTACAGCACCTACTGACTCCAGAGGGACCGAACCCGCAGACACTGTGCCGTAAACAAGCTTTTTTAATAGTTTATAGCTTCAAAGAGTGGCTTTCTAACTTTATTTTCCTGTCTGACTCACTCTAGCTTTTGAGTAACTTCTAGTACAGGACGATCAGGATGAAAAGATGGCGACCATGCTCTTGCCAGCGGGTCCTGATGGCTTGCGACCGTACACTCGAGAATCTCTGGCAGCCATCGAGCAGAGGATCAGCGAAGAGCGGACCAAGAACACTAAGGATAACAAGGCAGACCCGGGGAACACAGAGGAGCCCAAACCCCGCGCCGACCTGGAGGCCGGGAAGGTGCTGCCTCGTATCTTTAGTGACATCCCCGCAGGACTGGTCGGAGTCCCGCTGGAGGACATCGACCCTTTCTACTTCAAAAATCAGAGGGTGAGTCAGTCTGAGGTCACAAGCGGCCTTCAGATGTTTTAGTGCATCTTAAAGCAGGAGTAAGTGCTGTCTAATGGATGTGAAGTTCATGTTTTTAGCTGATAATTGCCGCAGTCCTTGAATAGACGGATGCATTTTATAAATTTGATATAAGTGCATGTAATGATTTTGTCTTGGAAAAAAAATGTCTGTGTTTTTCTGAATCATCTACCTTGAAAGCACCCACCTGGTTCTTCTGTCCAATAGGAAAGAAAAAAATAAATTTCTTTAATATCTCAGTTGTTTCTCCCTGACCACAATGAGACAATCTGGAAAGCAACATCTCACAGATTTGCCAAGATAAAGTCTGCATCAAAAGTCAGAGATCTCAATAGGAACTCTAACATTTCTCGTCAAATTCTTTCATGACCAAATATTTTGAGTCGCTATTCACATTCATTTATAGACTGTATTGACTCATTTTTTAATTTTCCTAAGGAATTAGGAGAAACGTCTGAGACAAAGTTATTACTTAAATAAATAATTGAAAAACTAACCTTCTCAAAAAAGGCTGGTTGATTGGATTGAATGGCTCATTTTAATTGTATGTTCATTCAATAGTTTTTTTTTATTCACAACCCTTACAATGCAAAAATGTTTACGCACGGTTTTTAATGTGTTTTGTTTTTTTTTTTTTTGTCTTGCTTTCCAGTAGAAATATCCAAAAATGCTTTTACTGTCAATCAAAATACATTTACTGAACATACAAATGACACAAGTCATTGGCAGATATTTGATTCTCAAGTAAATGTATCTTGATTGAAGAATGTTTAAATATTTGTACAGAGGAAAAAAATACATTTTACAGTGTATAAAGTTTAGCACCACTATACTAACAGACTTTGACTGACCAATCAGAATCAAGTATTACAGGCAGCCATGTGATTATCTACTTCTGATATTGCATGTCTGATGCAGATCATTTAAAAACAATAATATTGGCCAATATGGTCACTGATGTATTATGATATATCGGTATGATTGAAATATTTTTACTAAACTGAAACAATGTACTTCATATGCATTTTTCTTGGCTTTCTCTTTTAGTCTAAACCTTGCAGTGTTGGGATTATTTAAACCTTTCATAGTCCCTCCCGAACCTATAACAAAAGTGTCCCTCGCGGGTCAAAATGACCCGAAGACCAAAAATGACACTAATTAGATTTTTGGTCCAGAAAGCTTATATTGGAACATTTTAATACATTTTTTTGTTAATTTTTTATGTAGGTTTTCCTATTATTTTTTGGTGATTTTTATCATATTTACCTATTATTCTGGATATTTTTAAGAAAACATAAGCAAATAAGCAGTTTTTGTACATTATTTCACAAAAAAAAAACAAAGAAACAATTTCAGTCGTTTCATCAAAAACCAACAGATGGCCTTGGAATTGAGTCACTGAGTGTCTCTGATGCCATCTGGTGGGGAAAAAAATTACATAAAATTGCATTTTATGGTTACAGCCACTAGAGGGGCCTATAGAACTCTATGGAGATTTTTAAAGGGGTCATATGATGCGATTTCAAGTTTCTTTATCTTTGGAGTGTTACAAGCTCTTGTTGCATAAAGAAGAGCTGTAAAGTTGCAAAGACTACATTTCTCAAATCCAAAGAGATATTCTTTACCAAAGTTAAGACTCTGCCACGCCCCCCTAAAACGGTACGTTCTAACACGCCTCAACATATCTACCTCACTATGTGGAAATATTTTTGTAATATATAATGCCGCCCAAATGTGCACGCAAAGAAAGACGGCGTGGTTTCAGCAACCGAAGTTAGTGTTGAAGCAGTCAGGGAGACGCTGTGTGTTTCTATGAGAAAGCAAAAGCACTTTATTTGGCATCCAGAAGTAGATGCATTTAGGAATCTTTAAAATGAATTACAACAGAACAGCAATGCATTTTATGGACGACGTTTCGTGAACCTAGGAGAAGAGGTAATTCTGACTATGACAATCTGGCGCTTCTGAATCAGATACTGTTTCGTTATTAGTTTAAGTATTTGCTATTGACTGTTGCAAATGGCTGTTCAAAATGGGGAGTTTTGTGCATCGTGTGTGTGTGCGTGCGCGCGAGAGAGAGAGAGAGAGAGAGTGAGAAAGAGAGAGAGAGAAAGAGAGAAAAAAAGAGAGAGAGAGAGAAAGAGAGAGATGAGGGCGCGAACGAGAGAGCGGAGAGTCACAAGCACAAAACACATACCAGCTCATCACTGTGTCTGTCACGCGACTCAGTTCCACTTTCGGGCTTGAACTGATGGTAAAAACTAATGACATTATTTACTGTCTACATTTATTTTGAAAGATGAAGCTCAATATTATGGTAAGGGGCGTTACATTTCCAACGAGTGCTTGTGGTGTTCAGCCAATCAAAATGCACTGGTTCAACTGGCCAATCAGAGCAGACTGCACTTGTCGGAAAGGACGGGACTTTGTGAAAAAAGAAGCGTTTTGAGAGAGGGGAGGCGGGGCATCATAGAGGACCTCGCAACAAAATTTTTTTTTTTGTTTATTTTTTTTTTGTTACCAAAAATAATTACAAAATAAGTACATATTTGAAAAAGAAGGTTGTTTTTGAACAATTAAAGCGTCAAATATTCTGTACACAAAATACAACAAAATAATGATTCTTTAAAAAATAGCATTTCTATGACCAAACAAGTGAAACATGAGAAATTAGATCATTTTAAGGCTTCAATTTGGTTGTTTATGGATTAAAACATATATTGAAACATTACAAAATTCATATTTTGTAAAAAAAAAAAAAAAAACTGAATATAAAACCTAAACATATGCATATTCATACAAATTCATAAATATGAAATAAATATATAATATATTTAAAAAAATATAAATATGATATAAACTCATTGGTCTTCACCACATAACTCAAATCTAACTGTTAAGTCAAAAAAATGGAAAAATGACAATCATATCCCAGCAGAAACATGAAAAATATTACAATGTGTTCTATGAGAGTGTGTGTACCATGTGTGTGTTTGTGCATGTGTATGTGAGTTTTTTTCTGCATTGGGGTCGTATTATGTAGGGTCTCCACCCTTATTTGGGTATAAAATCGTTATGGATTGGTCTCAGATTTTTGAATATAAAAAAAAAAAAAATCAAACTTGTTAATGAAAATCAGTTTTCTGTAACTTCTTCATTACTATGCGGGTCAAAATGACCGCGAGGGACACTTTTGTTACTTTTTTTTGCACCCATTTAAACTCCTCGAATCCACTCCAATTTTTTGGGGTGTATTCCCCCAAGTGTGACAAAAGTAAAGAAATCGTTTGAGGGTTTTTAAGCATCATACTGTTCAAAAGTTTGGGGGTCGGTAATAATTATTTTAAACGGTTTTGAAAAGGAAGTTGTATACGAAACAAAAATGTAGTAATTTGATCAAAAATACAGTAAAAACAATATTTTGAAATATTATTACAATTTAAAAGACCTGTTTTCAGGTCAGCATCATTACTCCATTCTCAGCAAAAAAACTGTCACATGAATCCTGTTTTTTCAGAAATAATTCTAATATGCTGATTTACTGCTCAAGAAACATTCATTTATTATCAATGTTGAAAACAGTATTCTGCTTCATATTTTTGTGGAATCCGTAAATTTTTTTAAATCAGTATTCTTTGATGAATAGGAAGTTTGAAAGACCAGTATTTATTTAAAATAGAAATCTGTAACATTACAAATATATTTACTGTTGCTTTTAATCAATTTAATGCATCCTTGCTGAATAAAAGTATCAATATACTTAAAAAAACACACACACTGACCCTAAACTTTTGAACGGTATTATATGTGTCTATGACAGCAGAAAAGTGACAGTTCATCTGTCCAGATTGACAGTTTTCTTTTTTTTGTCTCTCTTTTCACAGACCTTTATAGTACTAAACAAGGGAAAAGCTATCTTCCGCTTCAGTGCCACATCTGCGCTCTACATATTCACTCCGTTTCACTGCATCAGAAGAATCGCCATAAGAATCCTAGTCCATTCATATCCTTCCACTGCCTCTTAGAAGAACCTTTCTCTATGTGTGCATGTTTATTGCTTGGAGAATTACAGAGAGATTTGATCTGTTTACAGCCGTGCTTCTGATTTGTGTTTAATAACTTGCACAGATATCAGACCCTAAGACCACGAGCTTCTCTAGAAACACAGCTGCACTGAGACATTTTATAAATCTGGTTTCCAAAAGAATAATTTTAAAAGCCAGGTATTCGACCTGGGCCAGTATACAACCACCTAGTACACCTAAATACCATATACTCTCAGAAAAAAGGTACAAAGCTGTCACTAAGGCGGTACACATTTTAAGGGTTAAAGGTACATATAAGTGCCTAAAGGGTACGTATACCTCAATGGTATGTATTTGTACCTTTTGAAAAAGTGACAGCTTTTGTAGCTTTTTCAAAAGTGAGTGACGAGACATGTGGCCAAGTATGGTGACCCATACTAGGAATTAGTGCTCTGCATTTACCCATCCAAAGTGCACACACACAGCAGTGAACACACACACACACACCGTGAACACATACCTGGAGCAGTGGGCAGCCATTTATGCTGCGGCGTCTGGGGAGCAGTTGGAGGTTCGGTGCCTTGCTCAAGGGCACCTCAGTCGTGGTATTGAAGGTGGGAGAGAGCGCTGTACATTCACTCCCCCCACCTACAATCCCTGCCAGTACGAGACTCGAACTCGCAACCTTTAGGTTACAAGTCCGACTCTCTCTAACCATTAGGCATAGTAGTTGTAGTATCATTATGGTGGCTTCTGCATGGGCAAACACCACTTATATTATCAGAAAATGTAGTAAAAAGCAGTTTGGTTTTTCCCATAAGGCCTCTTAAACTAATCATTATTATCAAAAGGCATCAAAATCCCAAAATCTGGCCTAACAGCAAAATGATATCCAGCTGCTCACACTTTGAGGCGAATATAAAATTCTTACCATCAGAATTCTATTGGATTTGGTCTCATTTCTGAAACAGCTCTGTAATGTTCTTCTCTGGCATCGCCAACCAAATCCTCTTCTAATTCCCCAAATGAAATAAGAGCAAAGTGATTTGGCATCATGTGACAGCTGCATGTTACAGCGCGCCGCATGCACAGATGTTTTGAGCGTCTGCAGTCATGATGCACGCAGGTGTCTGGTCCTGTGTTGAAACAATTCAAACCTATTCAGCAGAGAGAGGGACAGAGATTTATTATAGATTTGATCACAATAGTGTCACTCCATTTTACTGTCTTCATGCTTTACCAGAACAAATTATTATTGACATTTCAAAGTGCGCTTTTTCTTAGTTTTTCCCCCCAAAATGAAACTCATCCTTCATATATTAATTATTGACAAAATAATAATAATGATTTTAATACTAAAAAAGGTAACACTTTACTTGAAGCCTTTATATACAGTATAATGCATTATAAAATTAGTTTTAATGCATTAATTATACCTTGTAATGCAGCTGATAAGCATGTGAACTTAAGTTTTTAAAAAAAGTTGAATGATTTTATAAAAAAAAAAAAATTTAAGGCAACATTAGTAAGTATAATGCACTAAAACACATGAACAAACAACTGATTTCCGACATAACAAGGAATCTGCAGACACTATAATGCATTTTAACATTGTTTACAATTATTTAGGGAAAAGGATAGAAATGGATATACAAGAATAACTTTAAAATACATAAAAGCTTCTTTGAGTAAACAGTGTTACCTTAAATTTTAAATATTGACATTTTACTACTTTTAAACAATAGTCACAAAATATATAAGTATCCCCATAAGACTTTACATGACAAAAAATAAAATAAGTATTATTTGATTACTTTATTATAGCAACATCACGACACTAAAATCTCGTTTGGTTAAAAAAAAATTTTAATTAATTCTGAAATTTAAAGACATTTCAGTTGTTGTAAGAACTATATCATTAAAAAAATATTAACATTTATTCCATCCCCAGCCCTTTTCTACACTGAAAAAAAAAAGAAAAAAGTTGTAGAAAACAAAAATTTAAGTTCAATAACAATTATTTAAAGGAGACATTATTTGCCCCGTTGTACAATTATTTAATGTAAGTCTCAGGTGTCTGCAGAATGTGTCTGTGAAGTTTCTGCTCAAAATACTCCACAGATAATTTATTTTATCATTTTGAAAATGCCTATTTTGAGGGGAAGCAGAAACACTCTGTTTTTCGGGCCCGTCCCCCGCCCCCTTTTCCAGAACTAGAGCTATGCCATTAGAACTCGTACGGCTAAACAAAACATCTGTTTTGGTTATGATTTCATGGGTTTATCGTGCTGAAAAGCATGAGTTTTTAAAACCAATGAGTTTAAACTTTGCTTATAGGTTTCTGATGCGCACAATACGAAGCACACGCACAGAAAGGGGCTGTCACATCAGTAGTTACTAACTAAGTCTCTTCACACCACCCGTTTAATGTAAAAAACACACAAGTTAACAAAAAACAGTGGGTATGTGGTTGAAAAGGTAAAAACAGCGGGAAATAAATTGCTGTTTAATTTAGATGTTGTGGCATGGAAATATACAGCAAATAAAATCAATAAATCCATGCTCTGGTGTTCCCTGAGGCGGGGACTGTGAAATAGTGTATGTGCTCGTTCTGCACAAAAGAGCAGAACCGTTAACATGTTTTGCTCAAACTTTCAGCATGGCATTAGAACTAGTACACGTTGTGCTTGCCGGAAAAATTATACCGGCGCGTGGGTATCACTTACAGATTAGGGGCGGTAATATTTTAATGAGATCCCTTTGCCACGTCACCAAGGGAGCGAAATCAGATGCACTCCTTTTCTCAGACGCTTGCAGAAAAAGAATTACCAAAACAAAGTTACTGGGTTAATCTTTTTCACGTTTCCTTGGTTGCTAGATGCACCGGGGACCTCATTATAGCACTTAAAACCTGGAAAAGTCCGATTTTCATGACATGTCACCTTTAACATAACATTTTGAAGTAGAAAAGCATATTATGTATTTTCTTAATAAATGCAAAGCGCTAATAACATGATGTTAAGTTATTAGGAACATGATCCATAGTAAATTTTCCAGCACAATTGTAGAATGACCCACTTCTAGTTTAAACACTATACCGCGTCGTCTGACTGGATGTTTATTATAAGCAGTTCAGACAGGGCCAGCGATATCTTGTGTTATCCCCAAATGCGACAGGCTCTGAAAATCCCCACACTGAGTCCATGTTCAGGCTCTATTAAAACCTCACATACAGAATACAGAAAACCGAGTAAAGGAACAGATGCTTGCCTATCACTGGGGTAAAATCCTTCCATATTTTCAGTTATGATAAACAGAAACGGCATCATGAATATTGCAGGCTAGCAACTTCTTTCAAAGCTTCTTTAAAGACATGACGTAGACCTAGATAAAAGCAAAGTCCTCATTTACTGTGTAGTTTGATCTCAACTTTAACTTACTTCTGTGATGTTTCAGAGGGTCATCGGTAACTCTCGTCACAGGCACAGTCATTCTGAAATACAATAAATTATATCTGACATCTCCAGATTTACAATTTATGCTTAAAACATGTAGAAATTTCAACTCAGAGGTCAATAGTGATAAGCAGGGTTAGACAAAATGTGCTGAATTGCAAATAATTTTTAAACTGAAAATAATATATACACGCCCCATGTTTATAACATATTTGAGTAAGTTGAACAGAAAAATGCTATAGAGTATGTACTGAAAAGGCGTATTAAAACTAAATGTTTAAAAAAATCCATTCCATTTTAATTCTGCTTCCTTCAGTCAAAGTTCTCATTACTATTATGCATGCTTTTTGCTATCTTAATTCAGTTTCAGAAATTTAACTGTAATATTTAAGGCATTTTTGATTCAACTCAACCTTGAACTGCTGCTCATTTCCTTAACTTGTTCACTTTGTTTAGCTTGTTCATCATGTGCACAATTTTGACAAACTGCAGCTTCATGGCCATGTCGGATCCTCCGCTGTGGACCAAATACCTTGAGTGAGCAATACCATTATTCTGTTTTTAAATGTTTATGCATATTTAAAAATACAGTGTACATTATGTATTTTACTACTGCTACTATCGCATCATTTTGGTGATCTCTAGAAGATGTCTTTTAAGATATTTTTATTTGTTCACTGTTTGAAACTCTAAAAACAGGGGCATATTTAATTTAAAGATTTTGCATACATGCTCTTTTTTCTAAATTAAACTTGTCACTCATACCATAATCACTGAAAAATACAGATATTTAAATACTTTGTTTATTAATAATATTGCCATTTTTCAAACAAGGTCACAAAAAATTGCAGGTAAAAAAAGAAAAAAGATTTATCAACCTGTTTGTGTTGACAAAAAAAAAACTAAAAAAATGCATAAAAAAAAAAAAAAAAAAAAAAAAAAAAAAAAAAAAATATATATATATATATAATATATATCTATACACATCACAAACACGAAAATTGTTCAATCATAAATTTTGGGATATCTTCTAGATGTCTGTATATTTCTTATTTGTTCTCATTTTAAACTCAATAAAGCGACACATAATTTAATTGAAAGAATTTGGCATCATGCTCTTTTAAGTTTTAATTGTTAATGAAAAACTCATCAGCCCATACCTAATTATTAATTGAATACAATGCAATTTTCTTATTTCAAACAAGAAAATTGTACTGTTTAAAAAAAAAAAAAAGATTACCACTAGCCTGTTCTTGTTTGTCAAAACAACATAAATTAAAATAAAATAATAATACAATAATAATTAGTTAGTATTTTTACCATAACATAAGAGTAACTGACACAAAAAAATACAGTTTTGTAGAAAATATTTAATTAATCATCATTTTGGTGATCTCTAGAATATGTCTGTGTAGATATTGATATTTGTTCACCATTTTAAACTCTAAAAATATAAAAAAATGATGCATTTCTGAGTGAAATAGTATCTACTGAGAAATAATGGTGCATTTATTCTGATTTATTGTTGACTTTAATGCACAAGAACATACTGTAACGTTAGCATTCATAAGTGCTTCAGAATGTGTACTGAAATGCTAAAAAAAGTTTTCATCTTAATTTAATGCTTTGCTAAGGTCCTGATGACCGCATTGGTAAGAGTCACATCTTCCCCATTCTGCCTGCAGCATCAGGAATGCCACATTCCCATGATGTCACTTCCTGTTATGTTTTGAAGAGCTATAGCATTACAGCTCATTCACATGGGAGCGTGACAGTGTTACATTTAAGCTAAAGCTGCATAGTGCAGGTTTCCGGTGTCTAAGCCGTGGCATAGATTTGAACAGATGACCACAATTTCCATATTCACTTATTATACCTTTAGATGCCCTAATACAAAGCCACGATGAACCATATACATCCTCAAACACATCATACAAACATCATATGCATGCATGATATAGATTTCTAACAGATTGAATCTGAGCATGCAGCATGTTGTTAACGATCCACCGCTTGCATCAAAATAATCATTGAGCGAATTTTATGCATGTTACACAACAAGTCCACAGCTAGCTACACAACCCAGTGTAAATAGTCGATGTTTGCTTTTGTATTCGTGCAGGTATACATTCACTGGCATTTACACGTTTGAGTCTCTAATAAAGATCTTGGCCAGAGGGTTTTGCATAGAGCCCTTCACCTTCCTCCGAGACCCATGGAACTGGCTGGATTTCAGCGTCATCGTCATGGCGTGAGTTTGGCATTTGCTTTTATTAACTCCATAAAGCCTACTGTATCATATTTGATAGCAACTTTCTGAAAACTTGGAATGATTGTACACAATGTTGTATACAATCTACTACATGGCTTCTGTCCTCTGATTGATTGTTTATGCTTTTTTAGCAAGTAAAAGGCCTTTTAGTATCATTCTAAAAATGTCCACCTAAACATGTCTTTGCTGAGATATTTTAAAATATAAAAAAAAAAATTGTATAAAGTAAATGCAAGAATAACTTTTATATTGTTAGTAATATTTCAAGACAAACACTTACTGGACTGAAGCAACTTAGGTTTACTTGATTATCCAGACATCATGTTTTTAGAAAAATCATGCTAAAATGTGAGTATCAAATATGATCATCAGGCTTTGAGGAACGTTTATTTGATCATCTCTCAGTCACCATTATATTGCATTGCATTGTATGTTTTGATCATAAAACTAAGCATATACATATCTTATTAAGACATTGTTGGGAGATACAGAGTGACAACTGATATTTATATGCATTTATATAAGTTCGGCTTATGTTTATAAAGATCTCAGTTATTTAAATTACAAGCCATCCGAACTTACTTTTTGGCCATATACGTATATATCCGAATCTGCACCAAATTGTATAATTTTGCTCAGTTTGGGCCTCTGAATAAAACGGAGGTGTTTTTTCCTCCTTGAACTCAATATTATAACTATATCTTATAGAATGAGCCATAAAAAGCCTGATGTATCAAATATGATACTCAAAAAAAAAAAATATATAAAAAATTTTGTCTAGAGGTTTAACTCACTGTTCCATTTTTTTAAAATACATTTTTCCAACTATTATTTTATATGTCAGGCTTTACATGGTTAATTGTCTCATCCTGGATAAGGACTTAAAGTACTGAGTGTTCTGAAACAATGTTCACAAATATGAAAATTGTGTCATAATTTACTCACCCTCATATCAGTCCAATCCTGTATGACTTTCTTTCTTCCCTGGAACATAAAAGAAGAAATTTAGCTTATTGTTAATACTGCATTTTTAAATCTAAATAGTGGACAGTGACTTGCACTACCATGTTTCATAAATGACAAAACACCACCAGAAAGGATCATGATAATAGTTCATGTGGCTTATTTGTTGTATTTCATGTCTTCTGATGTAATATGATTACTTTGTGTAAACAGCAGACTGGAATTTAAGTTGTCATTCACTGAAATGTTTGATCTTAATGGATCTTGTGCATATTGAAATTTGCTGCATGTGAATATATTTTACTGGAAATATGAACTAGGGTTTAGAAACAAAAACGGGCTGTTCTTTAAGTAGATATCAGCAGATCATATTCCCATGAGACACAGTTATTCATGGAGCTGTCCATGGTGCTGAACACCAAACCAATGAGACCCAAGACTGCAGTTGAGTGTGAATCTAAAGAGAGAGGAGCCAAGAAAGATGTAAATCAAGGGATGCAGGTATCCAGATCGGGATTTGCCAGGTGACCTAAATATCCAGCATTACAGCTCCATCAAAGCAGAGGAGTGGATTAACTGAAAGAGAGAGACCGACTACTGCAGGACGAACATTTCCCCATTAACAAACTGCTGTTTTCAAACTGTTTTCAAAGTTTAGAGGGGTTATCTCCTCTCATGCTTTGAAAGAAACCTTGACATTTGTGGCTCTTACAAAAAGAAATAAATTAACTTTATATGATTATGTATATACTAAGTATTATTTATGACATTGTCACAGTGAGAACAATATGTTGGTGCATGACTGACACCAAAATATCAACTCTGTTTGTTATTAATTTAGCAAAATGGTCAAAGCTCATAAAGCCCAGCTGATTAGATTATTGTGGTGCCTCTTTGTGTAAAATCACGAGGGGATGGAGCAGATTTCAAATCCGTTAACTAGTGAAATACTGTGGGGAGATGGAGGCGGCATATAAAGATTTTTGAGGAATCTTCCGGTTTCTGTACAAGTTATGCTGTATGTACAGCTTGTGTGAAATGTGATTACCACAGGGAATAACTTGAACAAAAAGCAGTTAAAGTAGAAGTTTATGGGGTAATGCAGTGAGGAAAAACAATAAATTACATAGTTTCAAAAATATAGCCACAAGACAACCATTACATATGTTAACATGAAGCTAGTGTGATAAATTAATTGCTTACCCTGTGTGTGTAAAGTTATATCCTGTCATGACTATGTAAAGAAGGTACTTACATTAACTTACACATGATATGCATAAATATATAAAAATATATTTTTGTCCACAGGAGCAAGGTGATTTACACAAAACTAGACTGGTGTTTTAGTATTATTAATATATTATGACATACATACATACATTATAATAATATACATTATAGTTTTTATTTATATTTTGCTTTTATTTTTATATTTTAATTTTGCTTTTATTTATTAGTAATTTTGTTATGTGCATATAGCAGTTTTGTTCTTTAAATATTTCTATTTATTTTTTATTTCAGTTCCTGAATGTTTCAACTTAACATTTCAGTTAATTGGTCAGGCAACATTTCTAATATTCTTTTAGTTAAATTCTTTCATCTAATATTTATTTTATTGTTTTTTTTTTTTTTAGCTTTTTTTCCATTATAGAAATGATGTTTTTAATAGACAAAAGTTTGCCATGTGTATAAGTGTGTACTTCATTTCCGAGGCGTGAGTCAAAATGATCATGATTTTGCATGAACATAAATCAGTGCACACACTTTTTGCACTGTTTTGCACAGCTGAGCTCTCTTGGAGAATGACTGCTGTTTTTCCCCCCCAGGTATGTGACAGAGTTTGTGGACCTCGGCAACGTATCAGCATTACGGACGTTCAGAGTTCTGCGTGCTCTAAAAACTATATCAGTGATCCCAGGTGAGGTTCAGTCCCGCTATCCACTTTACTTTCATACAGGCACTGGATAAGCCAATTAACTTATTTATTTGAATGTAATATTTGTTGTTTTTTTATTTCTTCAGGTTTAAAGACCATTGTCAGTGCTCTCATCCAGTCGGTTAAAAAGCTAGCGGACGTGATGATCCTCACTGTTTTCTGCCTCAGTGTCTTCGCTCTGATTGGTCTACAGCTCTTTATGGGAATCCTACGACAGAAGTGTGTCCGTAGCCCCGCCCACTGCATTAACTCCACCTACCCTGGCAACGGGAGCTTCGTTTGTAACAACAAGACCTGGCTCTCCATCAAGGACTTCTTAACTAATGAAGGTTCAGATGATTTTTATTGGGCATAATGCTACATATGCACGGCAATCATTAATTCTACTGTCAATTTAAAAAGTTACAATGCTCACTAAATCAAATCAGTGTGCTGAACTATGTACTGAATCACATTCAATCCTTCTGAATTTACAAAACAAATCACTTTTGCATTGAACAGAAAACCAATGAATCGTGAATCGCATCCATTTGCTGTCACACCCCTGCATTATAGGTTGATATTTAATGTTGAACAAGGTTGAGTGATAGGCACTGAAAACAAATCAATGAAACTCGCCAAGATAACGTCAGTCAGTATTAGATCAACATGGTACTGCTAAGCTTAGTGGATTCACTAGAGACGTTTAAAGTACTAATGAACTCTGTAATCAAACTAAACAGACATTCAAAGCAGTGTTATTTTAGTACACACTATCATAGGTTTTGTAAATATTTGTAATTACATTTTATTTTTTATATTTCTGTTTTCATTGTAATTTTAGTTAAAGTTTTAGCAATTTTGTTGTGTTTTTGTCATTATTATTATTATTAGGTTTTGTTTTTTGTATATTCCTTTATTTTTATTAAAGTTGAGTTTTTAGTTATTTTAGTACTTCAATTTAAATTAAACAAAAATGAGAAATGTTGCATTGGCCACTAGCAGAAATAAAATAAGTTAATAAAGTAACAATAATAATAATATTGATTAATTATAATGAATAATAAATATAAATCATGAAAATGAAAACATTTTTTATATTTTATTTTATTTTTAGTTGATGTTTATTTCAAGTAATTGAATTTTATTTAGGGTTTTAGTTTATTTATTTACGTTTATTTAACCAGGAAGACTCATTGAGATTTAAAATCTCTTTTACAAGAGAGACCTGGCCAAGGTAGCAGCCATACAGTAAGACAATTGTAAAATACAACAAATACACATTAAAACAATATTTAAACATATCCTCTCAACAAAAACAATCACAAGCTTCCAATACCACTCTCTTTATGATGAGTTAACAATAATAACCATGAATCAAGGTTTCAGTGATTCACAACTCTCAGTCTGACGTGTCTTGCGAAAGTAATTGAGTTTTATTTTTTTATTGTTCCCTTAGACAATTTCTACAAAATTGAAGGATCCAAGGATGCCTTAATATGCGGATACAGCAGCGATGCTGGGTAAGTCATCTCACTAATTACATTGAGATAAATCAAACAAGGTTTTAGAGTGTGAATTAGTGAATATAAAATGTATAATTAATCATTTCTGTACAAGGTGACCATGTAGATCTATCTGCTTGCTTCAGCTCGGCCTCATAGATAATCACTCGGTATCAGTGTACCATAAGCTCATCAAGCCCATTGTCATTAATCTGAAATGAAACACAGCCATAGTGCTGCTATAATTTCTATAAATCCTAAAAGGGATGAATGGTTTATCTGAGAACACACAGCGTCGTCTCTGCGTGTGAGGACACAGAGCGGTCAGCATGGTGACATGGAAATAACGGATGGTCTGTGATAGTTACCACAATCGCCATGATTATGACAAAATGAGCAGCTGTCATTAGGAGAGCATGCTTTAATCCCCTATAATAATGTTAGGAAAAAGTTTTGACTAAATAAATAAAAATAAAATAAAATAGCACTTCATAAGGTGTCCAAAAAGAGTTATTTAACTAAACTAAAACTATAAAACTGTCATTACTGAAACAAAATAAAACCATAAAATATAATAAGATCAAATAAAATAATAGAATATAAAAATATAAAATAAAATATTTTTTTCATCAATTTTCATTTTAATTTAGTTTCATTGAAGTACTAAAATAACTAACACCCCCCCCCCCCCCCCAGAAAAAACTATATATACATTAAAAATTAAATATACATTAATTATATAATAAAATTATTACACAACACCAAATTACCCCCCAAAACTTTAACTACAAATGAAAACAGAAAATACTAAAATAAAATCTAACTTAAAATATTGACAAAAGCAATAATATATTAGTGACACTAAAATAATACACCCCTGATGATCAAATAAATAAATCACAGCATTTATACTAATTAACCTAGTTGTCTCTATACGTTGCAAACAAAAATGCATCAATGCTTTTAAGCAACCTCAATAAAATAATCATATTTTACATTACGTTGCTAGATGGTTTACCCAAAATGCACTATTAATCTGACCCCACTGTGTTAGTCCTCTCATACAGAGCTCAGACCAATCCTCATGTGACACCTAAATGGTAACCAGTCCCATGCAGTCTAGTATCCACTAACCTTAACTAACCTCTAAGCTATTAAACCTGCAGTGATTCTCCTATGGGAAAGAGGCAGGAGATTATGATGCACCCTCCTAAACATCTCCGAGTGCATTGATGATTACTGTGATTCTATTGCACGTGGGACATGACATGAACCATTCCTCAAATCAGATGTCTTGTTGAGCAGAGGTGTGCTATTACTTTACTAATGTCACGGTCGGTGGTAGTGTGAGGAACGCGGAACGAGGAGACCAGGAGTACGACACAAAGGGATTTATTCTTCTCACAGGGTAGCACACGTACCACGAGGAGAAGACATCAACATACAATTCCAGACAAGGGAGAACTGAACGTGTTACTAAATAGGGTAGATAACGAGGGGCTGACAGGTGATGGGGATAACTAATAACAAGGAACAGGTGATACTAATAAAGTGAAAAGGAACTGGAAGGACCAAATAAGGAAAACAGCAACTCAACGGGAACATACACGTGACGACTAAGTGATTGGACTTACGATTTCTACCTGGTGAATGAAAAAAAAACTGGTGAAAATATACAGACTTGCATTAAAGGAGGGACCTGAGTCATAATCTAGAGAACAGAATATCAAAGAGACTGATGAGGCCCATAGCTAACAACCAGTTTCTCAGAAAACGACTTAATTTTGCATCTCAAGTAAATGTATTTTGGTTTAAAGATGCTTAGAAATTTGTATTGGAAAGAAAAACGGCAGAGGAAGATATTCATTTGTTTTGCAGTGCATGCAACATTTAATGCCACGACTTCATTAAAATTTAAGACTTTCTGCTCCGATTTATAACCATTTCAGGCCTTAATTTGTGGAAGATTGAATTAGAGACAGTATATACCTTTTTAACAACTGATTATTCTCTTAAATTATTTCAATTACTGAAAAGGTTTAAATGTGACCCTGGACCACAAAACCAGTCTTAAGTGTATATTTTTTTGAAATTGAGATGTATAATCCTCTGAAGCGATACATAAGCTTTCCATTGGTGTATGGTTTGTTATGATAGGAAAATCTGGAGAATCTTGGAAAAAAAAGAAAAATATTCAGAAAATCACCTTTAAAGTTGTCCAAATAAAGTCCTTAGCAATTCATATTACTAATCAAAAATGAAGTTTTGATATATTTACGGTATAGGAAATTTACAAAATATCTTTTATCATGGAACATGATCGTTACTTAATATCCGAATGATTTTTGGCATAAAAGAAAAATCGATAATTTTGACCCATACAGTGCGCTTTTGGCTATTGCTACAAATATACCCGTGCAATTTAAGACTGGTTTTGTGCTCCAGGGTCACAAATGAGCAAATTCTTTGTTTAATTATTTAAAAAATTAGAATTACTGCATTAAAAGAATTACACTTTAAAAGAAATTTTATGAATTCAGTCCATGAACGCTGAGAGTTTTTTGTTTGTGCATAAACAATCTCACGCCAATAATCAGCTGAATTAAGAGTGAAAGTCCTTCATTGTTGGTCTCACTAACTGTCTCTGCAGTGCACAGAGACATAATCCTGCAAATCCCAGCAACACTGTTCAGACCGGAGCCACATGATGATGTTTGTGGTGCCAGGGTTAGTTCAAGGATTTGATTGTGCTAAATACCCATCTGTGTTAATGTGAAATATTACACTGTTAGGGGTATTAGTGATTATGAGGAACAGAAACAAAAATAAACAGAACAATTGAGAGAAGAATTTTATAAACTGCAAGATGCAATTTCTTTGCATTTAACTTGAGAATTTAACTAATTTACTGGCTGAATTAAAAGTCAAACTACTGAATAACTTTTAGACAAAATGCACAAAATGCAAGCTTTCTTTACTTAGCATAGGGTTTTGCAATTACTCGAGATTATTCAAAGTTTCACCCGCCTTAATAACTACAAACCTCATCCTATGAGCCTGTAGGTCATATCAACCTCACCCAGTAAGAAGAAACAATGATCTGTGTGTCTGTCTGTGGGTTTAACACTTTCAGTTCCCATCAGTGCTCTCCTCGGCTCACGGCACACATCCCACAGAGGATTTCCCCTCTACATTCACATCTGATCCCTCCTAAGCCCTTTTGTAGGTTTGTTAATGGCTGTTTTTATGATAACAGAACATTGGGGATTTGCACTGCTCTTTTCTCTCTCTCTCTTTCTGTATGAGAAACAGAGAATGACATGTAATGAGATACAGACAGAAAACACCCTATATAACACATTAGATGCGCTAAAATCAGACCAATTAATTACTCTTAGAATGGAGTTAAAGTAATAATGTGCAAAGACAGCTTATCTGTATGGCTTAAAGGAGACATATTATGCCCTTTTTTACAATATGTAATATGAGTCTCTGGTGTCCCCAGAATGTGTCTGTGAAGTTTCAGCTCAAAATACTCCACAGATCATTTATTATATAATTTTGAAAATGCCTATTTTGAGTGGAAGCAGAAACACGCTGTTTTTCGGGCCTGTCTCTTTAAATGCAAATGAGCTGCTGCTCCCTGCCCCCTTTTCCAGAATAGAGCTACGCCATTAGAACTCGTATCTGCTAAAAAACATCTGTTTTGGTTCTGATTATCATGTTTATCGCGCTGAAATCATGCGTTTTAAACCATATGAGTTTAAACTTCTGATATACGGTTTTCTGAGTGCACACATCCGAAGCACACGCACAGAAAACCGCTGTCACATGGCATGTGAGTACTAAACCAAGTTCTCATCCCCACACAAGTTTACATTAAAAACACACGAGTTACAAAAACAGTTGGTTATGTCTGTGAAGGTAAACAGCTGGGAAATAAAATGCATGTTTATTTTAGATGGTGGCACAGCAGTATACAGTAATAAATCAAATAAATCACTGCTTTGTTGTCTCCTCTGAGGCTGGGACTGTAAATAGTGTTCTGTGCAGCAGGGGTGTGTCTAGAGCATTTTACGGGGGGGGGGCAGTCGGGGGCACTGGCTCAAAAGAGGGTGGCCAGGGGGTTTGCGGACAAAAAACTGTTTGCGGAACGATGTATGTTAAAAACACACATCCAGTTTTGTGTGAGTGAAGGAAATACGCTTGGGAGTGGAGAGATTCGTCCTAGCGCACATGGATCGCGTAACATTATGCACTCTCGACATTGTCATTAAGATCACACTATAGAAACCGCCTAAAATTTGAAATGTACTAAAAACAAGCCTATGGCAAGACATCTGGTAGGGGGGGCACCTGGGGTGGTCAACCAAATTTCGGGGGGGGGGTTGCCACCCCTGTCCACCACGTAGACACACCCCTGCTGTGCAGCCAATGACAGAACCGTTAGCATGTTTTGCTCAAACTTTCGCCATGGCATTAGAACTAGTACACCGTTGCGGACGCTTGCGAAAACATATTAACGGCGCCGTGGGTGTAAACTTACAGATTAGGGGCGGTAATATTATAATGAGATCCCTTTGCCACATCACAAAGAGAGCGAAATCAGACGCGCTGGTTTTCTCAGACGCTTGCAGAAAAAGGCTTAGCAAAGCAAAGTTACTGGGTTAATCTTTTTCACGTTTCCTTGGTTGGTAGATGGACTGGGGACCTCATTATAGCACTTAAAATCTGGAAAAGTCAGATTTTCATGATATGTCACCTTTAAATTAATTTGGCTTTTCTGTTGTAAAACCACTTCTTTAGAAATTGGTGACTAATCAAAAACTCAAAATGCCACTATATATTGTATTTTCTGGAAAATAAGTCAAATGGGTAAAAATTGCATTGGTGTATAAGTACCATTTTCCCAGCTAACAAGGAACGTTCTTATAATTAATTTATAAACGTTTTTTTCCAGTTATTATAACAGAATGTTCATTTAGAGTTATCTTAGTATTTAATACTGTTCTCAAAACAGTAGCAGAAAATGTTATTTATACAAAATTCATGGAGGATTTAATTTCTGAAATGGATAGACATTTATTTTAATGTTACTACTTGTTGCAGAATACTCAGGACATTCAAAAGTAACGTTCCCATAATGTTTGCCAAATTAAAAATTCAGAGAACATTCAGAAATAACAATTTTATAATTGAATGTGAATGCTAGCGAAAGGTTCTTAGAATATATTTTTTGTTAATTGGGTTATTATTACATTCAGAAATAATGTAAAATACTGGTAAATGAAACAAAACATTTACAAGTTTAGTTCCCTTCAATCCATAATGAATCCTTTAAATTTAAGATTCAGGTATTCAGAACGGAAGAGGACTGAAAATGTAAGTAGTGACGTTCATTGTAAACAACATTTATTATAAACAACAACCCTTAACAAATTTATTTGACAGCAGCTATTAAGTGCAAATAGTGATAGATGCTATTTACACTATGTAAAAACAGCAGCACTTGCTTTGCAATAAGTGCAAATAGTAGATGCAAAAAATGGCAGATATATGCACCTCAGAATTGTAGTACATTATAAAACAGTATGCAGTAATAACATATTGAATGCAAATTATCATGTTTATTAAAATTATTAAATAGATGCCATATTGGTACAATAAAACCCTCCCTACATCTAACCCTACCCGGTAAACACTTTATTGAAACTATTTACTTCATTTTTATTGAAAATAAATGTATTTTCAATCTGATATGTGATGGGAAAAGAGAGAAGAACGAGTTCGGCAACAGGTGAATTCGTCATCGGGTCGACTGCCTCAAAAATGACCGCCACGTGCCTTACATCCCATGCCACCGTTCCTGTTGCTCGAAACGCGTCTTTTGTAATGTTGTCTATTCCACCAGACATTGGTCTCTGTCATTTGGTACAAATCCAAATGTGTGCTCTCATATGGCACTTGATAAGGTCTCTTCAATGCATGCCTGTGAGATTTGTTTGGTTGTTTTATAGTGGACCAAGTGAAAAACTTATAAGATATATAATAATAGCACACCTGTGTCTGTGCCACAGTTTATGTTTAACAGAAACACAAATAAATGTGTGAATAGGCTGCTGTCAAATGCTTGCATACTTGCAAAATTCTTCAGCAGTCGATATGAAAGGCCAGCACTTACATGTGAGTGAGCAGATCCTGAGAGACACTCTTATTACCATCGTTTCAGTCACCTCCAGGACACGGTTACTATAGAGACCCGAGTACCTCCGTCCTCATGGCAACCTCAATCCCGACTGATGCACGTATTTAACCTGTTAACTGATGCCGAACTGGAGCAGACCTACGGGAAAGAGCAAAAACAAACACAAATGAGATCTCATTCAGTACTAAATCTCCACTAAAACTTCAGTTTCAGAAGATATCTAAAAAATGTCTCAAACTGTACTCAGATTTGCCTAGATAGGGATCTCAGTGTCTTTAAAAAATAAAGGTTTATTGCTCAAAGAAAGCTCTTATATAGCTCATGAGACTTCATGGAGTTCTTATATGCGTCATTTGAGCATCAACTTTGTTTAGAGTACAGAGATATAAAGTTATACATACTCTACTGTTCAAAAGTTTGGGCCCAACATGTTTTTTTTTTAAAGAAGTTAATACTTTTATTCAGCAAGGACACATTCAATTGATCAAAAGTGACAGTGAAGACATTTATAATGTTGTATAATGTTGTAAGATTTCTGTTTCAAATAAATGCTGCTTTTTAACTTTCCATTCATCATATCATGGTTTTCACAAAAATATGAAGCAGCACTACTGTTTTCAACATTGATAATAATCAGAAATATTTTTTGAGGAGCAAATCAGCATATTAGAATGATTTCTGAAGGATCATGTGACACTGAAGACTGGAGTAATGATGCTGAAAATTCAGCTTTTCATCACAGGAATAAATTACATTTTCCTATATATTCACACAGGAAACAGTTCTTTTAAATTTTAATATTTTTTTCACAATATTACTGTTTTTTTTTTTAACATATTTCTGATCAAATAAATGCAGTTTTTGTGAGCATAAAAGCGTTGTTTCAAAAACATGGAAAAGTCAACTGACCCAAACTTTTAACCAGTAGCGCATAAAAATATTTCACATATAAAATTGTCATCAGTTCTCCTTTTAAGAGAATTTGAGGAGGATCATCTGAAATGACGTTCTAGATTTATGACAGGTTTTATTGCTACAGTCTCTGAGTGTGGTATTGTACTGGACTGTATTATATAAACCTGTGTGTGTTTGAACACATTGTTAGGGAGATCATGGTTGCACGGCCTCTCTCTCTTTCTACCTTTGGGTGAGAGATTTACAGATGGCCTCATTTTGCAGCTCTGATGTCCAGCTGTTGGCAGTTCCATTATGAAATGATCCCTCTGTCAGATTGACATGCATCTGTCTTCTGCTTGGCCTGTCACTCAAACTTAATGTCACCATAGTAATGCAGAGAAAGAGAGGATGGACTGAGGATGGGAGGAAAAAAATGAACTGCAACTCGATACCCATCTGTTTACTTATAATCTTCCTTTTGGGCCTCAATGCATGTGACTATGTGTGCTGTCTTACTGGAACTGAGATGGTTTTCTCTATATTTGAATATGCTATAAATACACTGCTCAAAAAACTTAATGGAACACTTTTTAATCAGAGTATAGCATCAATAGCACTTAGAGTATAGCACTTAGAGTAAGTCAATTAAACTCCTGGGATATTGATCTGGTCAGTTAAGTAGCAGAGGGGGTTGTTAATCAGTTTCAGCTGCTTTGGTGTAAATGAAATTAACAACAGGTGCACTAGATGGGCAACAATAGCCAGGTTTCCATCCAAAGTTGCGAATTTAACTTATGCGCAAAATTGGAATATCGTATAAAACAGTTGCGAACAAGCATAGTTTCCATTCAACAAGTCAAAGAGAACAAAATCATCACTTCCTGATAAACTGGCACTATAAATCACTAAGGAAAGTAGGAGAATATAATAATTTTCATATATAATAAATTACTTGCGCCTCAGAGCGAGCAGACGTAATACAATAAATGCGGTCATTGCTGTCGGAGGTAGATGCTGCTGTTTGGGAACGCAGTCGTGTAAGACATTTCTGGGAGGCAATAATACAGAAATACTTTACAATGATGACAGACTTTGCTCGTGCATTTCCGAAAGACCATAACATTTCAGGTGCTGTGGAATGAGAGCAGTTCGCTGGTTAGTCAGGTTTTGCCGTCCCATAATGCAAAGTCACGTGACTTTTTTGATGCGCTTGGAGGAATTTATTCGCAAAATGCATTTCCATCTCCCATTATTCGCATCAACCCTTTTTCGCACAAGTCAAAAACCTCCTCAAGCGAGTGTAAAAACTTTTTTGCGAATTAAGGGATTTTTGAAATTCAAAATTTGGCATTTCCATCACTCGTTTCTCATGCGATACTTCAAAATGTGCATTAAAATAGGGTGATGGAAACTTAGCAAATGAGACGACCACCAAAACAGGATTACAGGTGGAGGCCACTGACATTTTTTTCCCTACTCATCTTTTCTGACTGTTTTTCACTAGATTTGCATTTGGCTTGGGTCAGTGTCACTACTGGTAGCATGAGGCGATACCTGGACCCTACAGAGGTTGCACAGGCAGTCCAACTGCTCCAGGATGGCACATCTATACGTGCCATTGCCAGAAGGTTTGCTGTGTCTCCCAGCACAGTCTCAAGAGCAAGGAGGAGATTCCAAGAGACAGGCAGTTATTTTAAGAGAGCTGGACAGGGCCGTAGAAGGTCTTTAACCCATCAGCAGGACCAGTATCTGCTCCTTTGTGCAAGGAGGAACAAGATGAGCCTACAAAATGACCTCCAGCAGGCCAGTGGTGTGAATGTCTCTGACCAAACAATCAGAAACAGACTTCATGAGGGTGGCCTGAGGCCCGACGTCCTCTAGTGGGCCCTGTGCTCACTGCCCGGCACCGTGGAGCTGGATTGGCATTCGCCATTGAACACCAGAATTGGCGGGTCCGCCACTGGAGCCCTGTGCTTTTCACAGATGAGAGCAGGTTCACCCTGAGCACATGTGACAGACGTGAAAGGGTCTGGAGAAGACGTGGAGAACATTATGCTGCCTGCGACATCGTTCAGCAGGACCGGTTTGGTGGTGGGTCAGTGATGGTCTGGGGAGGCATATCCATGGAGGGACGTACAGAACTTTACAGGCTAGACAATGGCACCCTGACTGCCATTAGGTATCAGGATTAAATCCTTGGACCCATTGTCAGACCCTACACTGGTGCAGTGGGTCCTGGGTTCCTCCTGGTGCACGACAATCTCCGGCCTCATGTGGCGAGAGTATGCAGGATGAAGGAATTGATACCATTAAATGGCCCCCATGCTCGCCTGACCTAAATCCAGTAGAACACCTCTGGGACATAATGTTGCACCTCAGACTGTCCAGGAGCTCAGTGATGCCCTGGTCCACCATCCGTCGTCTCATTAGGAGCATGCCTCAACGTTGTCAGGCATACATACAAGCACATGGGGGCCATACACACTACTGAGTACCATTTTGAGTTACTGCAATGAAATTTCAGCAAAATGGACTAGCCTGCTTCATCATTTTTTCACTTTTTTTTCGGGGTGTCTTTGAATTCAGCCCTCTGTAGCTTGATCATTTTCATTTCCATCAAACGATGTGGCATCCTTTCGTTCCTAACACATCACGCAGTCCATATCAGTATAGATATCCAGCATGAGATTTATATATCATGAAAAAGAACATGCATCACGGTTTCCACAAAATTATGAAGCAGCACAACTGTTTTCAACATTGATAATAACAAGAAATGTTTCTTAAGGAGCAAATCAGCAAATGATCAATGATTTCTGAAAGATCATGTGACACTGAAGACCGGAGTAATGATGCTGAAAATTCAGCTTTGCATCACAGGAATAAATTACACTTTAAAATATATTAGAACAGAAAATAGTTATTTTAAACTGAAATAATATTTCACAATTTATTTTTGATCAAATAAATATAGACTTGGTGAGTATAAAATACTTTTAAAAACACAAAATCTTACTGATCCCAAACTTTTGAACAGTAGTGCATATTACTTAAAATTGTCTTTAAAATATTTATACATCATGGCAGTATTTGTTTTACTGCCATTAAACTATGTCAATTCAAGTAAGAAAAAAACATTTCTATTTTCATACGTAATACAGGGAAAAAAATTATATATTAATGAGAAGTTTTTGACTAAAGTCACACTGAAAACAATATTAAAGGGGCTAAAAATATGTTTTCTAGAAGTATGATATTTATTTGAGGGGGGGGGGTTAAGTCTGATCATATTTTTGTTACATTCTCCAATGTTTTTATGCTATATTCTTTATTGAATCACATTGCAATTCCCACTGTTAAGTATCTTCGTGTTTCCCCCATAAACAGGAAGTGCCCTGATGGGTTTGACTGTTTAAAAACAGGTCGGAACCCAAACTATGGCTACACAAGCTTTGACACCTTTGGCTGGGCTTTCCTGGCTCTCTTCAGACTAATGACACAAGACTACTGGGAAAACCTCTACCATCAGGTACCAGCCGTGACACTGAAGGAATAACCATCTGTTATCTAAATATTATTACAAACGTCTTTTCTTCCTCTCCATGCCAGACTTTACGGTCAGCAGGGAAGACCTACATGATTTTCTTTGTGCTGGTGATATTTCTGGGTTCGTTCTACCTGGTGAACTTGATCCTGGCTGTCGTGGCCATGGCATATGAGGAGCAAAACCAAGCGACCATCGCAGAGGCCTGGGCAAAAGAAAGAGAGTTTCAGCTGGCAATGGAACAGCTGCGCAAGGAACAGAGAGTAATTCGACAACTACTTTATAACTAGCTGTCTGAAATAAACAAGGTTCATTAGCTGAACCTCAACTTCTTGTAGTACTAGATACATTTTTCCTTTCCTTTTACGGCACTCTATTCTTAGTGGATAAAATCAAGTAAAATTGATTGCAAACAACACTTCATGTTGATTTTAAAAGCAACTTAAAATACTGAAATGATGCTCCTACATAAAATGTGTTGCGTTACACTGCAAAAATTATGTATAATATGAGAATATACAATTATTATTCTCATTGCATTTAATTTCAAGTGTAAATTAAGCTCAAGCACATCTGATTTTTCTGTTCTCGTTGGTATTAGGCATTAGCAAAACAGCGCAGAAATGAGGCTGAGATGGCCCTGGCTGCAGATTTATCTCCGTCACCTTTCTCACGGAAAGACTCGGTGAAATGCCAAAGATCCCACCAAATGCTTTCAGAGGAGCTGGAGGACAACTTTTTGCCAAAATTGGACCCATTTGATGAAAAAGTAAGTACTATTTCATAAATGTTTTATTTATATTTGGCTTTAATGTATACTCAGTCCTTTTTCCAGATTAAAAAAAGAGCAGTTGTCTCTAAAACATTTATTAGGAAAAATTACCAAGTGTACCTTAAAATCAAAATAGATAAAATGATTTTAAAAGCTTATTGTCAAAAAAAGTTTTTTTCTAAAACCTAATAAAAATTGTAATATAAAATATATCAGATTTTCTATAAAAAGTAAAAAATTGCTGCTTCTGTCTTCAATATTTTAGTGTCATTGATATACTATAATAGTTTTCGTTAATATTTTAAATTGTCTTCACTTTAATTTTAAAGTTTTCGCAATTTTGCTGTTTTTGTCATGTTTATATAGTACTTATTCATTTTATAAATCTATATAGTATTTTTTTGTTCATCATTTATTTATTTTAACACTTCAGCTCAAACTAAATGAAAATGAGAATTTTTCTCTTGTCAACTAGCTGAAATAAATGTTAAATTTTTATATATTTTATTTGTTATAAAGTTAAGTTTAGTTTAGTTAACGATAATAACCCTCTTGTTAAATGAATGTCTGCTTATCATCTACTCCCTAATCTCTCTTTCAAACTCCTGTCCTCCAGCCAGCTCACCCTCTCCTAGCCACTCTCTCCTCCCATCCTCTGAGCACCCGTCGAGGAAGCCAGCTCAGTATCTTTGCCTTCCGGCCACGCAACAGTTCAGACACTGACTTTGCAGATGACGAACACAGCATCCACGGTGATGGGCGGAGCCGAGCGGGTTCCATGGCGATGCCGTGGAACAAGCGTCGTACGAGCAGCATCAGGAGTCACTCGTCGCAGGTGTTCCCGCCCACCCTCACCCTTAACGGCAGACTTAACATTTCCCTGGACCAGAACGGCATCACCAGCATTGGCCCGCACACCCCGACCTCTGTTCCAGTATTCAGCATGGAGAAGGTCAGGGAGGACACGGTATGGTCTTATCTCATTACAACGTTTTTCCATGAAAAATGGAATTCATGTCATTTACTCACCGTCATGTTCCTGGAATACTATATGTTTGTTCTCCAAAGAACACAAAAAGTAGTTATACTTTTGAAAAGTCTTAAAAAGTCTTTAGCCATTTTCAAAAAACATCTAAAGACACATCTTTTTCGCCATCACCCCCTGACCAATTAATACTAGCACTTACATTCTATTCTATTCTATTCGTTTTGGTCTAATTTATAAAAAAAAAACACCTTGCTATGTGCACTGTGCTAGACTAACTGAGACTTGTCATTGCACTTGTATATTGTTGCTCTCTCGTTGGTCTGATTGCTTCTACTTGCTTCTATTCAAATCACTTTGGATAAAAGCATAACCTAAATGATTAAATGTAAATGTAAATGTGAATGTATTAAGGAGAATGTCCAGGCAAATCTATCAACTTCCATTTTATGGAAAAGAGTTGAGGATGGCTACTGGATGGATAAAGTGAGAAAAATGTTGATTAATAATAATAATTTGATAATGAAGCATTTCAATGAAAAAGTTTCAATCTAATTAAAACTATTTTAATCGTAAAAAGCCTGCTGTATTATATGCACATTTCTAAGGCCTCTATAACTTTGCTGAGAAACCTGTTGTACGCAATCTACTACATGCCTTCTGATTGATAGTTCATACTTTTTTAGATTGTAAAAGGCCTTTTAGTATAATTTTAGTGTTAATCTAAAGATCAGCAAGTGTTTTTATATTTAATAATGGGGAAGTCGTGGCCTAATGGTTAGAGAGTTGGACTCATAACTGCTCCGGGAGTGTGTTCACGGTGTGTGTGTGTGTGTGTGCGCACACGCACGCACGCACTTTGGATGGGTAAATGCAGAGCACTAATTCCGAGTATGGGTCACCATACTTGGCCACATGTCACGTCACTCACTTTTTCACTTTAATCTAAAGATTCAATAATCTTCAAAAAAATTAGATTTTTCTGACTATTATTTCACATATCAGGGTTAACCAATAGAGTGTAAGCTTGTTAAAGTATCGTGTCATTAGTAGCAGCTTTTGAGGAACGTTTCAAATCGGTCACTTTAGCTTGAACACAGCTTTAGAAGGAAGTTACCTACATAGGTGTTCACTAAGAAAAGATTCACTTGGAAAAGATTTGACGTTTTGATGTTCACTTTGATTGACAGGAGCCAGTGTGTCAGAATGAGCAGACCACTCCAGCTGCCATGCTGACTGTCGACGTGCAGGAGGAAGTCCCGCCCCCGCGCAGGAAGAGAGGACTGAGCTCTGTCAGCTTCTTCAGTGACGTCATAGACGGTGTGATGGACTAAAATTGTTTAGAAAAAATAAAAAGACACAAATGAGACAACTGTTGACATTGAATCTCAGAAGAATTTGATGAGAAATGATTGAGTTCACACTGAGAATTCTCACTTTTGATTGCTGACATTTGTTCCTTGACAAATCTGAGCACAGTTCGAGACTGTTGAGCTCTCTTCTGAAACTTTTTCACATGAGACAAATAAGGAGAAGCAAAAGTTTCTGATTGTTCTCCATTTAACCTCACGGCTGTCAAGAAGAAATCATTTAGCTACTAAAAGATGATTCAAATTTAAAATCATTTCATCTAAAACACCCGAAGTATCAAACATCAGCTCACCTTAATGTCCAGGTTTCTCCTCGGTTACTCATTTAATGATTTTCATTTCTCCTCTTAGAACTTGAAGAGGCCCATCAGAAATGTCCTCCATGCTGGTATGAATTTGCAAAGAAGTACCTGATTTGGACATGCTCTCCAGCCTGGCTGAGAGTGAAGGAAGGGCTTAAAGTCATGGTGATGGACCCTTTCCTGGACCTTGCAATCACCATTTGCATTGTTCTCAACACATTGTTCATGGCGCTAGAGCACTATCCCATGACTGATGAATTCAACAGCATGCTGAGTGTTGGAAACCTGGTGAGGACAAACAGTGGCGCTCTCCAAAACTGTGTTTGATCATCTCAAACAGCCCTGTTTCTTTGCTTCTTTAATATTAACGTAACGTTTTGTTCTTGCTTACCAGGTGTTCACTGGAATCTTCACGGCAGAGATGGTGCTGAAGATCTTTGCTCTGGATCCATACTATTACTTTCAGCAAGGCTGGAGCATCTTTGATGGAATTATTGTTTGTTTGAGTCTGATGGAGTTGGGCCTTTCCAACGTGGAGGGTCTATCTGTCCTCCGCTCGTTCAGACTGGTAAGTTTGGTTGGAAATAGACATAGTAAATTCACTAGAATGGACACTGAGGATTGCCACATGTGCAATATATGAGAAATGCCATATAGAGACATGAATGTCTTTGAGTGAGTCATTGAATCAGAGTTTTGAACCAGTTAACTGAAGCTTAACTTAGCAGTTCAAGTAGCTGAACTGAAATGAGCGCCATTTTTGTTAAATTGCACTCACGTATTCACAAATCCCAAGACAAGGATTGTAAAACTAAATGTCATTATGGCCAACAACAAAAAAAAATGCATTAATAACCATATTTAAAATAGTTCATTTTGGCAGCAAAAATTATTAGTGTGTATCATTCTGAGAGGACTGTTTTGAAAATTTTTAAAAAAGTAGATTTAAACAATTCAGTATTGCATTATCCCCAAAAAAAGGACATAAACACACTCAATGATATTGAAACTTACCTCTTAAACTGACATCAGTGTTTGTATCTGTAGTATGTAATTAGCAGGCATTAGTATAGACACTCCATCAAAGTTTTAAATATCAACACATCAGTATTTATGTGATGTAAAATGCAGTTTGCATGACAAACGCGGCACGCACAGTCCATCTGACCCCTTTGAACTCGAGTGTCTTGCTATTCATTATCAGATTAAAGCTGCACAGAGCTTTTAACATCCTTTTATATTGCGATAAATACTGTTGTTAAGTAGCACTGTGCGTGTACGTTAAAAATGACTTTTTTCATAGCTTCACCCACATGTGCATATTTGGCCGAGCAGTAATCCTTTATCCATTAGTGAGATTAAATATGTTGGAGTTGACATCTCAAAAAGTGGGCTACACTTTCTTTTAGTTCAATATCAGTCACTGAATACAGGCCATGCTTTAGCTAAAATAAAATGAGAATTTACATGAGAAACAGTGACATCAGCTGAAAACAAAGAACAGTTTTGGTGTCAAATTACATGACTGATCAAAAATGTACTCGTCCTCAGGCCATCCAAGATGTATGCCTGTTTGTTTCTTCATCTGAACAGATTTGGAGAAATTTAGCATTACGTTACTTGCTCACCAATGGATCCTCTGAGGTGAATGGGTGCCGTCAAAATGAGAGTACAAACAGCTCATAAAAACATCACAATAATCCACAAGTAATCCAAAAAAACTTGTGTCCACCAGTCAACATTTTGTGAGGTGAAAAGCTGTTTGTAAGAAACAAATCCATCATTAATATGCTTTTAACTTAAAACTTTCTTCCGGCTAAAATACGAGAGCTCTATCCATGATAATGCTTCCTCCAGTGAAAAGGTTGTCTCGTCTGATCCAGGAAAGAAATATGCACAGATCACTTAGTGTTTACAAGTGAAAACAGTCCCAAACAATTCTAAACAATTAATTCGGTGGATTTCGATGTGAGAGAGAACATCTGGATGAAGCATTATTATGGATTATTGTGTATTTTGCCCAGAAATGACGGATTGAAGTTAAAACACTTTAAGGATGAATTAGTTTCTTACAAACATGCAGCTTTTCACATCACAAGATGTGGATAATTGTGATGTTTTTATCAGCTGTTTGGACTCTCATTCTGACGGCACCCATTCACTGCAGAGGATCCATTGGTGAAAAAGTGATGTAATGCTACATTTCTCCAAATCTGTTCTGATAAAGAAACAAACTCATCTACATCTTGGATGTCTGAGGGTGAATACTTCAACAAATTTTCTTTTTTGGGTGAAATATTCCTTTAAGAAAGTATATAGGACATGTTGATAAAATATCAATACTGAATGAAACATATTCTGTATTTTGTCCTCAGCTGAGAGTTTTTAAACTAGCAAAGTCATGGCCCACCCTCAACACATTGATAAAGATCATCGGTAACTCTGTGGGTGCCTTGGGAAACCTGACACTGGTCTTAGCCATCATCGTCTTCATCTTCGCTGTGGTGGGCATGCAGCTGTTTGGAAAGAACTATCAGGACTGTGTGTGTAAGATCAGCTATGACTGCACCCTTCCTCGCTGGCACATGAAGGACTTCTTCCACTCGTTCCTCATCGTGTTCAGGGTCTTGTGCGGAGAGTGGATCGAGACCATGTGGGACTGTATGGAGGTTGCCGGACAGCCGCTTTGCATTCTGGTCTTCATGCTGGTCATGGTCATAGGAAACCTAGTGGTAAGTATGATTTCTTCTCACATAATAAGATAATCTCATATCAATATTCCATGTCCATTCATTGATTTATTTATAAAATAAATGATTTATATGGTATACCATAAATAATTTAAAATTTGCATCAGTGGCCAGCTGACTGTTCATTAACCCTTACATATTCTGTTAAATAGACTACTATAAATAAAAATAATATGTAAGCAGCTTTGCATCTTGAAATATTAAACTGCCATAAATATGCATGTCAGTTTGTATTCCTTGTGCATCTCTCAATTGTCAAATCGCTTTTGGATTCCTGGTTTATCATTCTTTGCATTTCAATATATTTTGAAGATAAACCATCATACCCTAAGAAAAATCTCAGACTGTGAGGATACACAAGATGGAATTAGAGAAATATTACTTAATTCTCCCAGATGTTCTTCTATGATCCAGTTGTGACCAGAAAATACCTCTAAGAAGAGTAACTGAAGGTCTTTTCCAGGAAAATGAGATGCCACTAAGCTTTCCTTCCTAAGTTTTCCTGGTTTGACATGACGACTGTCTTAAAAGTAGACATGATGTCATGTTAGCAATTTTGTTCTATAAAGTGACAAGTGCAATTATATTCAATCTACTTTCAAAATAGTTAGACAACATGCACAAACATTAAAATTCTTTGCTCAAAATGCGTATGAGTCATGGTTGACATCTACCATCATACTGTATATATAGATTTCCAAATGTATTTGGCAGATTGTAAACATTAAATAAATGAACCCTCAGGGTAGATGCCATATTTAGGTTGATGCAAAGGAAAATGAGTAAGTGAAGGATAGAAATGTTTGGGTTAATTGGTTATACAGTTGTTTTTGCACTAGAATACTTTTCAGAAATACTTTTTCTATACTTTTGCCAGCTATATGATTGACACCAAGGTACACAACAGTACAACCAGAACATACTGCACAGTCATGTATTTATTTGCGTCAAATGATAGCATGTACCCTGACTAAGGTCTTTTCCAAGAAAATAAATCAGCAAATTTTAGCTTTAACCTCCATATTTTACCCCAAACTTAAGTCCCCTGTTGTGTGTTGCTTAGAGCAGTGTTCCATGGACCCCTAGTGGTCCTTGACGTAAGACCAGGGGGTCCGTATTAAGTATGAATTTTTGTATAAATTTTGTATATTTTGATATGACATGTTACCATGAAAGAAAAATCCAATATAGCTGATGATATGGCCAAATACTGGACAAGTCAACTAACTTGAATTATACTTGACTGCATTTGGTCCTCACAAAGACACAAATGATACATAGAGGAGTCAATTTTGTTCTGGGGGGTCCTTGAGCATGGTTCTGAATTGGACTGGGGTCCGGTACGCCAAAAGGTTGAGATTCACTGGCTTAGAGGAATAGATCCACAGGCTTGTGCTTAAGTACACTTAAGTATACACTATTATAATCTTCTGGCTTTTCCAACTCATAACTGGCAACTTGTGTACGTTGTAATACACAGCAGAAACAGCTGTTTGTCACTGGTAATTGAACTAGGGTGCTTTTTAAAGCCGGGTAGAGGGGCAGACATTGCAGACAGCATGGACTAGATTTGGTTCTTTCTGAAATACTAGACAAAAAAAAGTGTCTGATCTGTGAGAGAAGTCCTTTATGTACTGTCTATTTGTACTGTCTGTTTTTGTACTATACTATATGTATTGTCTGTTTTTGGTGCTTGTTTAATTTTAAGCACAAACCATAATTCATCAAACATCAATGTACAAAGTATAACCTTAAATCTAAACTGGGCCTTCTACAAATAGTTGACCCAGAACATATTTATTTACTCACCTTCATGTCGTTCCAAAGATGGATCACATGGTCGACTAGTTGACCAACAACCGATTAATGAGGTTAATGAATTAGTTGTGGATATGAGTCTGAAGTCTGAACTGAATATGTCAAGAAAAAAGGCGGGCTGCACATGGCCAGTACAGTCCGATTTACGAACAAATGACTCGTATGAATCGGTTCTTGCAATGGCTCGTTCAAAAAACACACGGGTGACCGTTTTGAATCAAATTCACTTATGGCTCACTAAATCGGTCATGGCTGTTACTGAATCAACATCTGTCTCATTTACCGCATTCAACAATTTAGCTATTTTAGATAATTACATCGGACTTCGAATCACCTACCGTGTGCAATGTTCCGTTATGATTAATCTACTCATTTATTTTTGTGGTTTTGTGGGGAGATTTTACCAGTAACGAACTTTAAATGCGTAGAGGGAATCGCGCAGTTGGTTCATTCTGTGTGAGAAATGCGCGTTGAGTTTGTGCCACACAGATTTTGAGCACTTAAATGGTTTTTTATAGTAAAAAGGTTATAAATATTTTCACTATCAATTTGTTTAGTTTTGGTTAGTTACCCTATTGAAAGGATGCGATTTGTGTCCTGTCTATGCTATTTTAACACGCAATTTAAATCTTAGAAGCATCGAATCTTACAACGATTACACCAATCAGATGCAAGTTCGATGACCTCAACAACGGTAAAATTGATGTATAAATTTTAGATTCTGACTTTATGTCAAACAGATATTGATTAGTATTAAACATATTAATTTTATTACATTAGGTTAGGCCTATAGTTTTTACATATTTTGTAAACACTAGCTCATAGTGACCACTTCTATCAAGCTTAACAGGAATCTGACTGTTATCACTTGACTTCCTGTGGGCCTTCCATGTCAAACCCTCTGTAACACAGTCCATCTCCTTCTTTCTTGGCACAAGTCAGTTTGGGATTATCTTTGCTGTCTAGTGTGATTAAAGGTAAGAGTGCAACTAATCAGGTTTCCATGACAACCCACAAAGTGGCTCTTATAATAGACTGCAAGAAAAAAGCCTGTTATGATGAACATGGGACTTTTTTTAAATAAATGGTTTGACATTCCTGCTGTTGAACAAGGGCTTATCTTATAAAAACTGTTGTTCCCAGAAACACAGACTGCTGTTGATGTAACTGAAGGTTTTTAGATCAACCAAAAATTTGTTGCTTCGCTTATAATATCCTAGTCGGACTCTGATATAAAGATTTAGTAAACACCATTTCAGTAAATGTACCACTGTTCATCAAAACATTTCCAAATCTAGTGTATCCAAATCATATCATTTGCTTACAGATCTGTATTCTTGGTTTCTCTCTAGCTGTTGAATCTGTTTCTGGCGCTGTTGTTGAGCTCCTTCAGCTCTGATAACCTGTCAGCACCCGACGATGACGGAGAACTGAACAACCTTCAGATAGCCATCAGTCGAATCCACTTCGGTTTCACTTGGCTGCTGGACGCCATCAAAGATCTCTTCAACGGGAACCTGGCACGGCACAGACAGAAGGCCAAAGAGGTGCAGGCGTCACTGAAAGAGAACCACACTGAGTGCAACGGCGGCGTGGGAAGTTTAGAGCGGCATGGAGGGAAGTACATTACTCCAGAAGGAGAGGACAGTTACATAACCAATCCCAACCTCACCATTTGTGTGCCCATTGAGCCAGGAGAGTCAGACGTGGAATTCCCTGAGGAGGAGGAGGAGGAGGAGGAGGAGGAGGATGATGAGGGGACAGAGTCATCAGAGGATGAAGATCAGAAACCGGTGAGAGGTTATGAGAGGGGATTTATTAGTTTTGGTGTTGGGAATTAGGTTCATTAGGTCCTTGAGGTTGTTTAGTCCGATTCATGAGCAAATGACTCATATGAGCCAAGTACTTTTAAAGGAACACTCCACTATTTTTGAAAATAGGCTCATTTGCCAACTCCCCTAGAGTTAAACAGTTTAGTTTTACCGTTTTCGAATCCATTCAGCCGATCTCCGGGTCTGGCGATAGCACTTTTAGCTGTAGCTTAGCATAGGAACTATACTACATGCCGGCGTAATAATCAAGGAACTTTGCTGCCGTACCATGGGTGCAGCAGGCGCAATGATATTACGCAGCGCCTGAAAATAGTGTCAAACTAGTAACTTCCAATAAGCTATTTTCAGGCGCTGCGTAATTTCATTGCGCCTGCTGCACCCATGGTACGGAAGCAAAGTTCCTTGATTATTACGCCGGAATGAGAGTATAGTTTCTAGCCTATCGGCCTAGAAAATCGCAACTTTAAATTTTCCGTCGGTCTTAGTACACGAATTAACTACAGAAGAGTCAAGTTTTAAAAAAGGAAAAATATAGAAACTCTTTGATTATTTTTGAGCGAGATGCTAACGGTCTAATCAGAATCAATGATCTATGCTAAGCTAAGCTAAAAGTGCTACCACCAGACCCGGAGAACGGCTGAATGGATTAGAAAACGGTAAAACACAACTGTTTAACTCTAGAGGAGTTGGAAAATGAGCCTATTTTCAAACATAGTGGAAGTTCATTAAAGGGATAGTTCACCAAAAATGAAAATTACCCCATGATGTACTCACCCTCAAGGCATCCTAGGTGCTTATGGGTGTATGTGACTTTCTTCTTTCAGACGAATACAATCGTTGTAATGGCAGTGGGTGGGTGTTTTTTTCAACAGTCCAAAAGACGCCCAATAAAAGCGCATCCATCCATAATAAACAGTGCCTCACATGGCTCCGGGGGGAGAATAAAGGCCTCCTGAAGTGAATCGATGCGTTTTGAAGAAAAAAATTTGCTTGGAAAGAAGAAGCCAGGATATTCTATGATAACTCTGCATGGATTCGTCTGAAAGAAGAAAGTCATATATGCCTTGACGCCTTGAGATGAGTAAAAACATAATTTTCATTTTTGGGGTGAACTATCCTTTTAATGCACTGGTCAAAACACTCACAAGTTACATAGTGATTCACATAGTGATTTGAATCGGTTGGTTAATTCACTCTGTGATTCACTGGTACTTTATCATGTAAAGAACACAAATTTTTTTTTTTATATATATATGACAAAAGTCATTGTTGTTTAGTATATAGTCAGGACCAACAATTTTTGCTTTCTCAAAAGTATTTAAGAATTGTTAATGTAATAATTTTAATTGAAATTCAGAAATAGAACAGTTAATTGTTTTGTTTATGAGAGGTAATTTATTTTGTTTTTAAGACTGTGCAGTCCGATTCACAAACAGATGACACATATGAGCCGATTCTTTTTAATGCATTAGCACTCACAAATTCAAAGCACTCACAAATTAATCTCAAACTCCTGAGATATTGATTTGAATAGGTTGGCCAATTCACTCTCTGATCCGCTGCAACTTTTGTTTATAATAAATGAGTACTTTAAATTTAATATTACCAAACAAAATTGTTGTATAGTCCGATTCATGAACAAATGACACATATGAGCCAATTCTTTTTAATGCATTGGTCAAAACAAATTAGTCTGAAATGAGTTATTGTTTTGAATCGGTTGGTTAATTCACTCTGATTGGCTGCTACTTTTGTCATGTCAAATTACAGACAATATATAAGTATAAAAATAATTGTTAATAGAAACCAGAATCATTTTTATTTCATTTCTGTGAAGTGGATCTAAAATTCAGAATTAGAATAATTGAATTCTTTTGATAACAATCCCCAATTAGTGTAGTTCATCTGATAGAAAAATGCACTCAAATTTGAATTTAACAATGGGTTGACATAATTTATATCATATTGATATAATGCCATCTGACTTGCTTTTCCACTGGTAAATTTAAATATCTGGATTTAACATCAGGACCAATTAGATATATGACCCTAAATTCTTCATTTACAGCATATAATGGTTCATAGGTTTATCCACATTGTGAGTGACCGGGAGCTCAAACGAGCGAGTGGGGTCAGAGGTCAGAGAGATGATATGATATGTCACGTGTGAGTGAGCGAGCCAGCGGCCGTAGACGTGGGGGGGACGTACAGATTCATAAGCTGATAAGCTGCAAAATCAGACAAGGTGAACCCACCAGACGCCATATTTGTTATATAAGAGAAACCGGCAGTGGAGAGGAGTGCAAGGAATATGGGTATAAAATGGTGGGATGGTGAACTATAAAACTACAACAAAATAGGTCTATACGAAAACATTAAATTCCAAATGACAGCTCAGTGTGAGGAAATAGCTTAGATTTAGGTTGTTATTTGCTGGAAAACTTTCCTTAAGCTGTAGCTCTCAAATCGCTTTCATGCGGTGGCCGAGAAGTGCAAAGCAAATCACAATTCTGAAAACAAAATAACAAATTACAAATGCAAATGCAAGTCTAAAAAACAAAAAAACAATTCAGAAAGCACAACAACAATTCAGAAAACATTATAACAAGTCAGAAAACACAATGACAAATTCGAAAACAAATTAACAAGTCAGAAAACACAACGAAAAAATACTGAAACAAATTAAAACAAGCAGAAAAAACAACCACAAATAAGACAACGGAAAAGGTAGGTATAGTTTGAGACAGCGCCATTGGTTTGGGATTACACTCCGCTGACTGGACGAGACATCTGTCAATCAAAGTATACAGGAAAAACCAGCCGAAGAACAGTAGAGTCGTGGTTGAAAGTTCGGAGATGGTATTAAAGTAGCTCAGTTTAAATGTATTATATGAATTGCCCTTAATCTGGAATAAAAAATACGGGGTGTCTATTTACATTTAGTTAAAAGTGGCTGTAAATCATCAGTTCCAGTGGTGCAGATGGATAAGTGCTTGCCCTTGGTTTTTTGACGCGATTGACCTGGGTTCGATCCCGCCTTTTGCCAAACGTTGTTTTCCCCCTCCCTTTTCAAGTCTCGTATTAGCAATGGATTCTGTTTACACTAAGTGAAAATACCTATTTACACTATGTTAAAATAGCAGGATTTCTACTATCAAGTATACTACTTGTTGCAAATAGTGGCAATTATCTGCACTTCAGTATTGTAGTACATTATAAAACAGTATGCAATAATAACGTATTGAGTGTAAATTATCATTTTAATTTTAATTATTAAATGGATGGTACAATAAAGCCCTCCCTACACCTACCCTAACCCTACCCGATACTTTATTTTCAACTTTTTGATTATATTTAAAATAAATGCCTTTACGATGTGATACGAGATTTGAAAAGGGAGAAAAAAAAAGTTTGGCAAAAGGCGGGATCGAACCCGGGTCGATCGCGTCAAAAAGCCAACGACACGCACTTATCCATCTGCGCCACTGGAGCTAATATTTTACAGCCACTTTTAACTAAATGTAAATATACACTCCGTATTTTTTATTCCATAGTAAGGGCAATTCATACAATACATTTAAACTGAGCTACTTTAATACCATCTCCAAACTTTCTACCAGGACTCTGCTGTTCTTCGGCTGGTTCTTCTCTGTATACGTTGATTGACAGATGTCTCGTCCAGTCAGCGGTGAGTAATCCCAAACCAATGGCGCTGTCTCAAACTATGCCTACCTTTTCCGGTTTGTCTGATTTGTCGTTGTGTTTTCTGACTTGTAAATTTGTTTTCGGATTTGTCATTGTGTTTTCTGACTTGTTATAATATTTTTTGAATTGTTGTTGTGCTTTCTGAATTGTTATTTTGTTTTTTAGACTTGCATTTGCGTTTGTAATTTGTTATTTTGTTTTCAGAATTGTGATTTGTTCTGCACTTCTCTGTCACCGTACTTTCAGTTCTAATATGGCCTGTCAAGATGATGTGGAATCATTGACCTGGTGACACATTTTGTTGTGACTCATTCGAAATGTACAAATGTTGCTGCAAAAAGTCCTTGTGGACTTTAATAGAGGCATGCAAGCAAAGTCTTAATGAGTCCTCAAGACACCATTTGGGACTAAGCCTTTAAAGATCTGCACAATTTGAATTGAAAACAGCAGTAAGCAATATAGCATAAAATACAGCAATGTTTTTACAGAATATTAACATGTTACTATGCATTTACTGGGGTGATTTCTTCTGGCTGATCAGTGCAAAAATGCCTCAACATTGTGTTCACCAACAAATGCACTATACAAGGCTAAGCACCTAAATGGTAGCATTTGCATTGCATTAATTATTAGATGAAGAATGAACAGACTACAGAGCAAGTCCTTTTTAATCATAAAGCAGAGATATAGGAGGTATTTTGTAAATGCATTCTATCAATCAAGTTTAGTTTTGACTGAATTTATGTTTGAAAGGCTTAAACATTTTGTACTGTATAGTTTTTAGTGTCATTTTTGCCTATGTATGTTTTTTTCACAAAACTAAATTTTTTCTTAAATTTTTTAAAAAATAGGTCAGAGTAGGGTGGGCTGAAGTAAAAGCAGCCAACAAGTGTGCATCATACATGCAAACTCTTTCAATACAGTATAAAAACCATCCCAGAATGAACTTAATGAATTTGTCTGGTTGCAAACTTCTACCAAAACCATTTTGACATCTTAGGGACACAAAGAGTAATCCAGCTTCACACACACACACACACACTGCTCGCCTCGTAATGTGGGATTACATAAACAGCGCTATTGGATTGTGCTGGCACCTTTGGGCCAGTAATCTCTGTAAATCATTTTAAATATGTTACCATTACATGCAGGGAACATCTCATCAAAATTGTATTAAGAAGGCCCACTGTCTATGTAAAAAAAGAAACAAGAATGAGTGTGCATTCAGGCAGATTTAGAACAGCTCTCTCTCGCCATCTCAGATTATACTGGAGGTCACAGACCTTGACTTGTGCGCTCGTGGATTAGATGCATATGCTAGTTTTGCACCATATGTATCTTGGGATGCATGCATTCTATTAGCTCTCTGCATTTTCCATGCCAAACCCAGAGGATTTTTCAGTCATTGCGGATTCCTGGCTTATACAGTAGTGTATATATAGTAATATATATATATATATAGAATAATATATATATATATATATAGTCTATATATATATACAATATTGTGCAGTTACACCCCAAAATAGTTGAATCAACAGATTCAGTACTAGTTTATATGAAGCCAAGAACATAAATGATAGCATATGCATCGCATTAATCGTTAGTTGTAGTGGGAATGTGATGGAATATGGGAATATGAATATGCATTGAATATGATGTATGCATTGCATGTGGGGTTTAAGCACATAGACATCCTTTCAGTAATGGCAGCTGTCTTGCTCAACAGGAAGTCGCCAGCCTCTCTGAAGGAAGTACGGTGGACTTGAGGAAGCCTGGGGAAGATGAGGAGGAATATTCTGAGATGACAGATGATGGCATGGATCCAGAAGAGTGTTTCCCTGAGTGTAAGCTTATAATGAAACAGGATAATATTTGCTCTCCTGTGGCCATTGCTTCCACTTTGACGTACTGTATCATGTTTTTTTTGTGAGGAGCTGATCTCTCTGTATCTCTCCAGTCTGTATGCATCGCTGTAAGTGTTGCAATATCAACACGACGAGAGGTCTGGGTCAAGCGTGGTGGAGGTTGAGGAAGACGTGCTATCAGATAGTGGAGCACAGCTGGTTTGAGACCTTCATCATCTTCATGATCCTCCTCAGCAGTGGAGCTCTGGTGAGGAACCATGCTGAACAGTGAACTTTAACTATTCCATACTGTTTTGAAGTCAAAGATTAATGTAATTCATGCATTAAATTTGTCCATATTGTAATTAAATGTGTAGCTAGTCCTGGTCTTACTGTGGTATGATATTCTTCTTGGGTCAGGCATTTGAAGACATTTACATTGAACAGAGGAAGGTGGTGAAGATGGTGTTGGAATATGCTGATAAGGTGTTCAGCTACATCTTTGTGCTGGAGATGTTTCTGAAGTGGATTGCGTATGGCTTTAAGAAATACTTCACTAACTACTGGTGCTGGCTGGACTTCCTGATTGTGGATGTGAGTAGAATAATTTTCTCTAGCTGAATACTGGATCGATGTTGAACGGTTGCACTTAGGCAGAATTTGGAATAATTACATTATTTTTTTTTTCATGGTTTTAAAAGACGTACCTTATGCTCACCAAGGCTGCATTTATTAGGTCAAAAATGTCTTTTTAAATATATTTTAAAATGTAATTTATTCCTGTGATGCAAAGCTGAATTTTCAGCATCATTACTCCAGTCTTCAGTGTCACATGATCTTCAGAAATCATGCTAATATGCTGATTTGCTGCTCAAGAAACATTTCTTATTATAATCAATGTTGAAAACCGTTGTGCTGCTTAATATTTTTTGTCAAAACTGTAATACACTTCCATTCAAAAGTTTGGGATCAGTAAGATTAAAAAAGAGAAATAAATAAATACTTTTCAGTAACAATAATTTAGCAGTGATGCATTAAATTGATCAAAAGTGACAGTAAAGACATTTATAATTCTACAAAAGATTTCTATTTCAAATAAATGCTTTCATCAAATGTATTCATTTCCACAAACATATGAAGCAGCACAACTGTTTTCAACATTGATAATGAGAATAAATATTTATTCTTTTTTATAGAAAACAGTTATTTTAAATTGCAATAATATTCCACAATAATAATGTTTTTACTGTATTTTTTCATTAAACAAATGGAGCTATGAGCCATGGTCAGCATAAAAGACTACTTTCAAAAAATGAAAAAAAACATTAATCATTCAAAATGTTTGCCTAGTGCTGTTCTATATTTCATACTATATTCGATTTAGTGTATTATTTAGTATAATACGCTGTAAAAAATAATTTTGAGATTTTACCATTTCAACTTTTTTTTTTTTTTTGGTAGACAAACTAATTTTTTTATAAATTGTCCAGACAACAAGAAAAGAAAAAGAACGTTTATTGGCCCTCAACTAAGCTGAAAGTTGAATGAACTAGTTTAACTGTTGTTTCAACTCAAAAACGCATGTTGAAACAACTGCTTAACACCGAAAAAATGAAGATAAAAAAAAAAATTTAAGGCAGTGGGGTGACAAAGCTTTGTAAGATCGTTTTTTTTTACAGTGTACTATATTTTGCTTTTATACAGGCAATGAAAGTAAAATAAATTTGACTTTAAAATGAGGACATTTCTGGCTAGAAAACTGCAAAAATAAATAATTTGCTGTAGTGAAGGCTGTTCATTACAGCGATTTTAGCACAGATCATGCAAAGCAGAGTGTCTAATAAAGCAATAAGCCCCAAGAAGCCGTGGTTCACAGTGAATTTATAACAGCTAAGGGGCGTTGTAAGCCTAAAAACCCCCTTAGCCGTTGTAAATTCACTGTAAACCACGGCTTCACGGGGCTTATTGCTTTTATAAAACGGTTATTCCATATACGTAGTAAGGTTTCACAGAATTCTTCCACCAAACAATGTAGTTCCTCAGAAACAGTTGTGGTTCCAACAAAGTGGTTGCCGAGCAACACACAGAAGTGAACAAAGGTGTGTGTTTGTAGTGTAATTTACAACAGCTTCGAACGCGGCTCAGCCAATCAGAATCAAGGACCGGAACTATCCGTATTATAAAACTCATTTAATCATGCTAAACCTGTAAAATGGACACAGACGTGGCCTATCGATTGAACACAAATGTTCTGAACTGTTTAATTTGATTCACAAATAAAACAGTTCATTTGTCAAACTGTGCATTATAACACGCATTATATTAACTTAATATTGCCAGAATTTAGAGTCTGTCTAAGCCATCCATAGTTGACATTAAAGACATAATACTACAGTTTGAATTTGTTGACATTTGTTTGCAAGTTTTAGTTTTGTATCATTCTGGTTTTGTGTGACTGACACCTCAGACCTTTTATGGCAGATTGTATTCAGAGCGATATCAGAATTGAGATGTTATGGCAAACACATTCTTCAGACACAGAGATAACTGCACAAAATACACATAAAACAACCACACATGAACACCTGGCACAGCATCTGGAGTAGCTCAACTAAACACAAGTGTGTCTCACCTGATGCTCATCTGACCCACACAGATCTCCACACACACCTTTAACCATAGGGTAAGTTCACAGTTCAAAGGTCAGAGGTGAGCGAAGGCTCACGTCTGTATCTCAGCTGCACTTCTCTTCTCATCCACGCCGAGATATAAATGCCACTGTCTCTCTGTCAGCAATTCATTTCGACCTGTAATTTAACATGGTGTCAAGCTTGATATGTTTAATAATTACTCCCACAGGACCTTGGCTTTTATATCAGAATATACTCACTGTATCAAAGAATTATCTGGAGAAGATCAGTTACATTTAGGACTGTTAATAAAATCAAGAATTGACATTTTAAAGGTACATTACAGTGAGACGTCTTATGACACATTTAAAGAGCATTTAAGCCGAAATCTGTATTTTAACGTTTTTATTATTTAATTTTGTACTTTTATTTGTATCATTCAATCTTGGATTTCTGAAGTTGTCTTTTAGAGCAAATTGCACAGAAATATCTTCTTTAGATATATTGCAGTGACAAGGAAAACTATAGAAATTGTTTTTTTATAAAGAACTGACCATTCTTGGGACTACATTTAATAATCCACAAATGGAATCTATAAACTGAATCTTAAACACTGTTTGGACTGATGAAAATCAAGCAAAAGAAAATCTGATCAAAAGAAATGATTTTAAAGAAAAACCCAAATTCTTTATAAAACCTCACTCTATTTTATATATATGCATATTGATTATGCATATATATTTGAGTATGTAGGTATAGACATTGATGTACATATGTGCATACTTGTCCGTGTTTTGTCTTCATTTCACCACATCAGCCGACCGTTCCTGTGGCCACAACCTGCCATTACAACAGAAAGCCATTCTGTTCTACACTGTCTGTCTACTTTGACTGTAGAATAGAGTGGAAACCTATTGTGATTTTAAACTGATTTGTAAAACTGATCTAATTTATGTCCCAATAAATGTGTTCCTATAGAATGTCCCAAAAGTGCAAAATATATATATTTTTCCTTTTATAAATAAATTGCATCTAGTTACATATTATAGTCTATTTAATATAAAAAGCCATTCAGAGAGGTGTTTTATTAATATTAATTAAAAATGAAAAATTCTTGTTAATATGAAGTATTTTATTTTTCTCCAATTGCAGGTGTCTTTGATTAGCTTGGTTGCTAACTCTCTGGGCTACTCAGACTTTGGGGCCATTAAATCTTTGAGGACTCTCAGAGCTCTGAGGCCCCTGAGGGCCCTGTCTAGATTCGAAGGAATGCGGGTAAGCTTACAGTTTTACAGGGAATTCACTGTAATTATACCGCCCTGCAGAATATATGTTGAATGAAGTTCAATACATTTCTTAAAAATGTTGGACTGCTGATTGCAACAGTAGTGTCTGTTTTGCTCAAGCTCGTCACACTTTCACAAACTATGATGCATTTTGTTGCATTTTTGCTTTTGTGACAGCCATAAGGTGAAGAAGTCACGTATTATCACTTAATCAGCAGAAAAACTGCCACAAAGACACGATTCCTGTCTTCCTCTGTGCCAGACCACAACTATTTGTTCAATTGTCTGGCGATTTTCACATGTATGAATGATTCTGAAGACATTTTATGTTTCATCCTGATTACAAGGTTAGAATTATGACCAGTGACAGAAGAAAATGCAAACATAAACCTGATGTTTTCTGCTACATCTGTGGGTGTTTAGTACATCCAAACAAGCACAGAACTTGACAAATTTTGTTGTTTAAAACAATGTATAATAATAATAAAAAAACGAATGTATTTATAAACTTTTTAAATGTAAAGTTCATTAATATATTAAATTGAGTATTTAATATGGTAAGTTAAATGATGCATTTTGAATACTTAATTTTGACGTTTCATAAGTGCAGTAAAGATGATTAATCTCATCTATTTTGTGAACTTGTGAAAATTTTAATTGACACTTTTGAACCCAGCCTCATCAAATTTGTTAATACTAGGCTTTTTTGCAAATCAGCAAAAAAAAAAAAAATTATCAGTAATTTAGTATGAATAGGATGGTTAAATTAAAGGTTAGTTGACCCAAAAATGAAAAGTAGCCCATAAATTACTCACCCTCAAGAAATCCTAGGTGTATATGACTCTTCTTTCAGACTAATCCAATTGGAGTTATATTAAAAATTGTCTTTGATCTTTCAAGCTGTTAATGCCACTCAGCGGGTGTTACATTGCTTCAGTCCAAAAGAACTTAAATAAAAAGCACCCATCCATAAAAAAAGTGTCTCACACAGCTCCATTGAATATGGATATTTTGAATGTATCCATATCCAAAACATAATAATAACTTTAATGTAGCTTGCGCAGGGGGAAGTCGTGGCCTAATGGTTAGAGAGTCGGACTCGTAACCCAAAAGGTTGTGGGTTCGAGTCTCGTACAGGCAGGGATTGTAGGTGGGGGGAGTGAATGTACAGCGCTCTCTCTCCACCTTCAATACCACGACTGAGGTGCCCTTGAGCAGGCACCGAACCCCAACTGCTCCCCGGGCGCACAGCAATATGGCTGCCCACTGCTCCGGGTGTTTGTGTTCACTGCTGTGTGTGTGCACTGTGGATGGGTTAAATGCAGAGCAATAATTCAGAGTATGGGTCACCATACTAGGCCACATGTCACTTCACTTCACTGATTCACTCACTGTTGTATACGAAAGCAGCTCCGGGCGGATGACGTATGAGGTCAGTGCTGCGCATGCGCCGGTGAGTCTCGTGAAAACCAACATTTGTTAACAAGAGCAAAGGAAGCAAATTTTCCTTACTTTAGCAAAGGAAAACCAGTCTCCTCTTGGCTTATATCGAAATCCTCCGACATTCTTCTTTACAAATCCTCAATTTGTACTTCTAATTAGTGACCGTTTTTTTTGTTTTGATCTCTCCCCTGCGCTTCCGCATTCGTCACTTCTCGAACGCGTTGCAGTGCAAGCTGAACCTCTACGTCATCCGCCTGCACTGCTTCGGGGACAAAGTGGCGCAAGCTTACATAAACGTGAGTTATACGTTTTGAATATGGATATTTTTCTTACAAAAAGCATCGATTCGCTACAGAAGGCCTTGGTTCACCATGGAGCCGAGTGAGACACTTTTTTTTTATGGATGGGCTCTTTTTATTTAACTTCTTTTGGAATGATGCATGCAACACCCGCTGAGTGCAACGATAAGAGCTTGAAAGATCAAAGACAATTTATAAAATAACTCAGACTGGATTAGTCTGAAAGAAGAAAGTCACATACACCTAGGAGACTGAAGGTGAGTAATTTATGGGTTAATTTTCTTTTTAGTTTACTAAACTTTAAGTAGCATGTCTTGAGAAACTGCATAAAGTTTATGTTATTTTTTTTTTTTGCTTTGGTGATATAGCACGTGGGTTGATGAAGTTCATATGATTGCTACGTATGGTATCACATCCAAGTTCTGTATCAGGGTGGTGAATGCTCTGAGCGGGGCCATCCCATCGTCATTATGACGTACTGTGGGGGCTGATCTTCGGCTCTATTTGCATTAATGGGGTAAATCTATTCGTGGAAATTCGGGAACGTGTCAACAGGACAGGATACTTCTCAGTGTAACCCTGGTAACAACAAGAGGTGCCAGTTCCATGAATGACCCCCAGTTCTACTGGACAAAGTGAAAGTCAAATTCGACAATGTGGGCCTTGGAACTCTCACTTCTGCAGGTGGTGAGGGGTCTCGAGGGTGTGCTCATTCAGAATTGCCATGAGAATGATTTTACCGAGCTGCCAACAGGATGCTATACAGTGGGTACGGAAAGTATTCAGACCCCCTTAAATTTTTCATTCTTTGTTATATTGCAGCCATTTGCTAAAATCATTTAAGTTATTTTTTTTTCCGCATTAATGTACACACAGCACCCCATATTGACAGAAAAACAAAGAATTGTTGACATTTTTGCAGATTAAAAAAGAAAAACTGAAAAATCACATGGTCCTAAGTATTCATGTGCTGTGACACTCATATATTTAACTCAGGTGCTGTCATTTCTTCTGATCATCCTTGAGATGGTTGTACACCTTCATTTGAGTCCAGCTGTGTTTTGATTATACTGATTGGACTTGATTAGAAAAGCCACACACATGTCTATATAAGACCTTACAGTTCACAGTACATGTCAGAGCAAATGAGAGTCATGAGGTCAAAGGAACTGCCTGAGAGCTCAGAGACAGAATTGTGGCAAGGCACAGATCTGGCCAAGGTTACAAAAAAAAAAAATTCTGCTGCACTTAAGATTCCTAAGAGCACAGTGGCCTCCATAATCCTTAAATGGAAGACGTTTGGGACGACCAGAGTCCTTCCTAGAGCTGGCCGTCCGGCCATACTGAGCTATCGGGGGAGAAGAGCCTGGTGAGAGAGGTAAAGAAGAACCCAAAAAAATCACTGTGGCTGAGCTCCAGAGATGCAATCGGGAGAAGGGAGAAAGTTGTAGAAAGTCAACCATCACTGCAGCCCTCCACCAGTCGGGGCTTTATGGCAGAGTGGCCCGACGGAAGCCTCTCCTCAGTGCAAGACACATGAAAGCCCGCATGGAGTTTGCTAAAAAACACCTGAAGGACTCCAAGATGGTGAGAAATGAGATTTTCTGGTCTGATGAGACCAAGATAGAAATTTTGGCCTTAATTCTAAGCGGTATAATGTGGAGAAAACCAGGCACTGCTCATCACCTGTACAATCCATCCCTACAGTTAAGCATGGTGGTGGCAGCATCATGCTGGGGGGGTGTTTTTCAGCGGCAGGGACAGGACGACTGGTTGCAATCGAGGGAAGATGAATGCGGCCAAGTACAGGGATATCCTGACGAAAACCTTCTCCAGAGTGCTCAGGACCTCAGACGGGGCCGAAGGTTAACTTTCCCAACAAGACAATGACCCTAAGCACACAGCTAAAATAAAGAAGGAGTGGCTTCACAACAACTCTGTGATTGTTCTTGAATGACCCAGCCAGAGCCCTAACTTAAACCCAACTGAGCATCTCTGGAGAGACATAAAAATTGCTGTCCACCAACGTTTACATCCAACCTGACAGAACTGGAGAGGATCTGCATGGAGGAATGGCAGAGGATCCCCAAATAAAGGTGTTAAAAACTTGTTGCATCTTTGCCAAAAAGACTCGTATTGGCTGTATTAGATCAAAAGGGTGCTGCTACTAAATACTGAGCCAAAGGGTCTGAATACTTAGGACCATGGTATATTTCAGTTTTTCTTTTTTAATAAAAAATGTCAACAATTCTGTGTTTTCTGTCAATAGGGGGTGCTGTGTGTACATTAATGAGAAGAAAAATTAACTTAAATTATTTTAGCAAATTGCTGCAATATAACAAAGAGTGAAACATTTAAGGGGGTCTGAATACTTTCCGCACCCACTGTATAATAACTATAATTCAAATTCAAATGTAACCCTTGTTTCCAGTCAAAAGAGACCAGCCATTTAATAATTGCTTGTAAAACTCTTTTTATTATGCTATATTATCAACAAATATTGGATTCAATCTTTTTGTCAAAGTGCAAAAAGCATTATTTGTGGATAATTTTGGCAATTTAAAAAAATGCATAAGTGCAGATCTATGAGACCTATGATCATTCAGTTCCAAAAATACAAAACTCGCATAATTGAAAGAAAACTAAAAAAGTTGCTAAGAAGTTGAAAGTTGCCAGAAAGACAGAATCCAATATTTGGTAAAAATATAGCAAAACAGTAAATTTACAAGCATTTTTTGGAGACTGGTCATACCAAAAGTATAACAAGGTGAGAAAAAAATTCCCCAAAAGGTAGAAAAATTATACTATATTTTTAGAGGAAATGTTTATGCCCCATGTGAAATTAAATATCAACACATATTCAATATAATGTTTTTAGAAAATTTTAAATAATTTATTTTTAAACCATTGCTAATTGTTTTGATGACCTTGCTAATTGTGTACGTAACCAAATACTGAACCAGTATTGATAGTTTTAATACTGAACTAAGGATCTAGGAATAAGTCAGTTTTGGAAAAATCAACCCCAAATTCAAGATAAGGGAGCAAAAAATGCTCCTGCACAATTAAAGTAAATCTGTTATGCAGATTCTTATGCACCTTTGTAGTGTAAATATGGCTTTTTGTTGATGTTCTTAAAATTGTATTGAAGTAATTGGTTAAATTTAAGTATTTGACATAAAAGACAACACAGATACATTTAAGGAAATTTTGGAAATGATACATGTAAGGAAATTAGGCTATAAAAGGGAAATGCTCATTTCTGACGCTGTTCCATTCCAATTCACGCTCATTAATGTAAAGGGAGCCAATTCTTAAATTCTGAACTCTGGACATCTTGAGCAGTTCAGTCCAGGAAGGACTTTTGGTGACTGTGCTGTAGAATCATCATATTTGTCAAGGTAGCCAAGCAACCAGAGTTTTTCAGGGGCCTGCAACTCCTCGCTGGGCCTTAACCTATCATTTACCTCTAGGAACAGTCTCTCAATCACCACAGGTAATAATTTCTGTAACCATGGCAACGACATCTAAAAATGGCCTAGCTTAATGGCGTTCATGCTGACTCTTGGTGAGTCACAACTCTTTGTCTTTACAGAAGGTATGAAACTTAAATGCGTAATTACCTCAGACTAAAAAGCCAAGTTTCGCTATGGTCAGGCTTGGAAAGAAATGTGCTCAGCTAGAAGCAGAACATATATTTGAATAAATTGAAAATCTTTCTCTTTTAGATGGACATTCAAGCATTCTTAAATATTTTGTTTTTCAGGCAACATTCAAAGGCTGGATGGAAATCATGTACGCTGCCGTCGATTCCCGTGGAGTAAGCATGTTCATTTCATTCCTGAAATTAATGACTTGCATCCAAATTCACAAAAGAACAACCTAGGTATTAACTACAAACTATCATAATCTTAAAAATAATAGTTCCAATTAAAAGAGAGTTCTTTGGAAAACCGGTTTGTCGAGAAAGCCATTCAAAGAGCCTAGAACATTTTAACCTCCAGAGAACCAATTAGGAACTCAGTTACCCAATGCTAGAAAAATTTCAACCCAAGGTGCTGCAAATAACCATTGAAGAAACGTCTAGGTTACTTGTGTAACTCTCGTTCCCTGAAGGAGGGAACGGAGACGTTACGTCAGTGACTGACGAATTGGGATCTCGCCCGAGAGCCCAATCACCTTGGAGTGTAAACTAAACAAGCCAATGACAATTGGAGTGCGTGTTTCGCCACAAACGCACATCAGTTTTTCGCAGGACGGACTCCGTTTGCCCCGGACGTCAGCGGTGGACAGCAACTGTGGAGACGGGAACGTAACGTCTCGTGCCTCTTCAGGGAACGAGGGTACACAAGTAACTAGACGTTCCCATTCAGTCAGTCACGTTCTCCGTTACGTCAGTCGTGACTGACGAATTAGGATCCGTATGGAAAACGCCACTATTGCTGACCCCCTCCAGTGCCCTGCGGAAGCCGGCAAGTCCCCCCACACCAGCTGGGGCGGAAGATAGGACAGCGGCTAGGCAGAGGTGTCCGCCACTGCTGTTCCATACAGTGGTACAATGGATAACACTGGGGGAAAGGCGTACCCAGTTGGGACGCTACGGAAGCCACATCCTGCGCATAGGAGGTATCATGTGGCATTACACATATGGACTGGCCCAGGGCAATACTACATATGGAAGTCCCTGCGGTAGAATCAACCAGCCTGGGGTGAGATAACTACGCAGCAAAGATGGCAGTGAACGACTGCCAGGGAAAAACACGGGCTTACCTTGAGGGGAGCCGTACCATGGAAGAATACACACATGGGATTACCCATAGGGAATCAAGCCAAATGGACACCTAGCCCAGTAAAGGGGCTGACTGGGCAGCACACGAGTGCTGCGCCTGGGTCTTGGCGCTCCACAACGCCGCCACCGATGGGTGCGGGAGGAAACTCCACCAGGTTCGCCAAGGGGAAATATGAGGAAGCACAAAAGCGCACGGATCCAGTCCGAGAGGGGAATGGCGCAGCAAGCGGTGATCGACACGAAGGGTCGGTGTTACTGCCATACCTGAGGCTGAGTACCGGAAGTGGGAGACCACGGGCTCTCACTCCTAGGGGGCATGGTAAACGTTGGGCCTGTTATGCCAAGACTATAGCCTCCACTAAACAGTGGGCAAGTCTTTGTTTGGAGACAGCCTTTCCTTCTGCTGACCTCCAAAGCAGACAAAGAGCTGGTCTGGGGTCCTGAAGCTCCGCGTACGGTCCACGTACATGCGCAGAGCGCGAACGGGACAGAGTAGAGCGATGGCTGGGTCTGCCTCCTCGCGGGGCAGCGCTTGCAAGTTCACCACATGATCCCTGAAAGGCGTGGTGGGAACCTTTGGCACATATCCGGGCGGGGTCTCAGGACAACGTGAGAGTTAACCGTTCCGAATTTTAGGCACGAATCGTCGACCGAGAATGCATGCAGGTCCCCTACCTCTTGATAGAGGCCAATGCGGTGAGAGCGCTGTCTTTAATGACAGGAACTTAAGCTCTACTGACTGCAGAGGCTCGAAGGGCTCCTCCTTCAGGGCTGTCAGGACCGAGGGGAGATCCCAAGAGGGTAACAGGTGAGGGCGCGGAGGATTCAGCCAACTTGCCCCTCTGAGAAACCTGATGACCAAGTCGTGCTTCCCCAGAGACTTACCGTCTACTGCATCGTGATGCGCGGCAATGGCGGCAACATACACTTTCAGGGGGGAGGGAGACAGCCTTCGCTCCAACCCATCCTGCAGGAAAGAAAGCACGACTCCGATCAGGCATCTACGGGGGTCTTCCAGGCGGAAAGAGCACCAACCGACGAACAGGTTCAACTTCAGCCTGTAAGCGTGTCTGGTAGACGGGGCTCTAGCTGAAGCGATGGTGTTTACTACCGCTGGAGGTAGCCCACCTAGAACCTCCGCGTCCCGTCCAGGGACCATAAGTGGAGATTCCACAAGTCTGGACGCGGGTGCCAGAGGGTGCCCCCTCTCTGAGAAAGGAGATCCCTCCTCAGAGGAATTTGCCAAGGAGGGGCTGTCGCGAGGAGCATCAGGTCGGGGAACCAAGTCCGACTGGGCCAAAATGGCGCTACCAAGAGGACCTGCTCCTCGTCTTCCCTGACCTTGCACAGTGTCGGTGCGAGAAGGCTCACTGGGGGAAAAACGCATAGTTGCGTAGGCCCCGAGGCCAGCTGCACACCAGTGCATCCGTGCCGAGGGGTCCCTCGGCCAGGGAGTAAAACAACTGGCAATGGGACGTGTCCGGGGAGGCAAACAGGTCTACCTGAGCGTCCCCAAAGCGTCTCCAAATCAGCTGGACTGTCTCGGGGTGGAGTCGCCCTTCTCCCGGAAGGGCGGGCTGACGTGAGAGCTCGTCGGCTGCACGATTGAGCTCGCCTGGGATGTGAACGGCGCGAAGCGACCACAGATGCTTCTGACTCCAAAGGAGGAAATGGCGGGCGAGTTGCGACACTGCCCTGGTGGTTGATGTACGCAAAGGTCGCAGTGCTGTCCGTACGGACCACTACGTGCTTGTCGTGTAGCAGCGATTCGAAGCGGCGCAGAGCCAGCCATACTGCTTGCAACTCGAGGCAGTTGATATGCCACTGCAGTCGGGGCCCCGACCAGAGCCCCGCAGCTGCATTCCCATTGCACATGGCACCCCAGCCCCTGGCAGAGGCATCTGTTGACACAACAACATGCCTGGATACTTGCCCAAGGGACACCCCTGTCCGAAGAAAGGCAAGATCTGCCCATGGGCTGAAGGTCCAACGGCAGCACGGGGTGACAGAAACCCGGTAAGTGCCATGTCGCCATGCACATCTCGGGACCCGGTCGTGAAGCCAACGCAGAAGCGGTCTCATATGAAGCAACCCGAGCGGCGTGACAGCGGCTGCGGATGCCATATGCCCCAGGAGCCTCTGAAATTGTCTCAGTGGAACCGCCGTCTTGCACTGGAAGGACCCCAGGCAGTTCAGCATCGACTGCGCACGCTCTACTGAGAGACGTGCTGAGAGGTCGACTGAGTCCAGCTCCATGCCGAGAAAAGAGATCCTCTGCACCGGGGAGAGTTTGCTCTTTTCCCAGTTGACCCGAAGCCCCAACCGGCTGAGGTGACTGAGCACCGTATCCATGTGTTCACACAACTGCGCTCGGGACTGGGCCAGTATGAGCCAGTCGTCGAGGTAGTTGGGAACGCGAATGCCCGCTTCCCTCAATAGAACGAGGGCTGCCTCCACGACCTTGGTGAAGAAACGAGGCGACACCAGGGACAGCCTGAAGGGGAGGACCTTGTACTGATGTGCTCGCCCTTCGAACGCAAAGCGGAGGGAGAATCGAGACATGAAAGTACGGGACTGGAGGCGGACGCCCTCTGGAGAAACCACGAAGGACGGAGCATTGAAAGATGCATTTCTGCATCAACATTCTGAAAGGGAGCTTGTGAAGGGCCCGGTTCCGTACGCGCATGTCCAGGATCGGTCGTAACCCACCGCCTTTCTTGGGTACGATGAAGTATGGGCTGTAAAAACCAGACCTCATCTCGGCTGGAGGGACCGGATGTATCGCGTCCTTCGCTAGCAGGACAGCGATCTCCGCACGCAAGACAGGAGCATCCCTGTCCGGCACAGAGGTGAACCGAATGACCCTGAACTTGGGAGGGCACCGGGCGAATTGAATCGCATAGCCGAGTCTGAGGTTCTCATGAGCCAGCGAGACGGCTGGGGGCACTAAAAACAGGCCCCAGCGACCGAACTAGCGGGACTAGGGAGACCACCGACGTACCTGCATTGGGGCAGCGAAGTGGAACACAGGGACCCAACCCGGGAGGCCGCGCGTCCCAGGGTGGGGTCTTAGTGAGCGGCACGCCACTTACCTGGCTCCACTGCTGGGCAGGGGGCTCGTGAGGAGGAGTAGTGTCCTTGAACTGAACCCTGCTGCCCATTGCGAAGGGAGAGGGGGACTGCCATGTGGAGACTGGGTCTCGCGCACCGCCATCCTCGCCCTCTTGGGACACGGAGGCAAAGGAAACTGCTCTTTTAGTGAAGTTTTGGGTACCACTGGCTGGGTAGCCAGTGGCGGAACAAAAACAAAAGGGGACATAAGATTCTCCACCCGGCCCTCTCCGGGGGCAGCTCCACGCTGCGGACGTTGTGAAGGCTGCTGTTGTGCGCCGGAGCGGAGGTGGAGGCGGCAGGAGGGCGCCCTCGGCGACGAGCAGACAGAGAGGTTGCAGCCGGCGGTGGGGTGCAGACAGCAGCAAACCGCCGGGGCAGGATATGTCGAAACGCCTCCGTCTGCTTCTGCGCGGCGGAGAACTGTTGGGCAAAGCCCTCCATCGCTTCGCCGAATAGGCCGGCCTGGGAGATCGGGGAGTCCAGGAAGCGATGCTTGTCGGCCTCCCTCATATCCGCCAAGGTCAGCCATAGGTGGCGCTCCGGGACCACCAATGTGGACATCGTCTGAACCAGGGCCCGCGCCGTGACTTTCGTCACCATAAGTGCGAGGTCCGTCGCCGTGCGCATTTCCTGCAGCACACCTGGGTCAGCACAACCCTCGTGCAACTGCTTCAACGCCTAGGCCTGGTGGACTTGCAGGAGGGCCAAGGCGTGCAGGGCGGAAGCGGCCTGTCAAGCAGCACTGTAAGCCTTAGCCGTCAAAGCGGACGAAAACTTACAGGCCCTGGACAGAAGGCGCGGACTACCCCTCCAGGCGGCAGCACCTTGTGGGCAGCGCTGCATGGCAATAGCGACCGGGGGGATGTCCACATACCCTTGGGCAGCCCCCCCGTCGAGGGTGGTGAGGACAGAGTAGGCACCAAGTCTGTTTCGGGCAGAAAAAAATGCCTTCCAAGACTTAGTAACCTCCTCATGCACATCCGGGAAGAATGGAACCGGAGGCGGCTGCCGACGTCCGGCCTGCGCCCCCAGGAACCAATAATCCAGCCTCGAGCGTTCGGGAGAAGGAGGAGGCATCCAGTGAGCACAACGCTCTCAGCGGCCAGGGAAAGCATAGCGGTCAGCTCTGGAACTGACTCGGGCAATGCCACTCTTCCTGATGGTGGCAGCGCAGCCGAATCCTCATCTCCAGAGCCTAGCTCGCCCTCCGATGCAGCGATCGACATCCTGTCATCCGCCTGTGCTCCGCACAAGATGCTGGACCCCGCCCTGTCCGAAGACCCAGCACACTCGTCCGGAAGCACCAGGTGCTGCGACATGCTTGAGGAATGAGAGGCCCACGGAAACGTACTCGACGGGGAAGCTCTCACCATAACCCTCAGGACACCCTGACCATGAACCGAAGTAGCCCACCGAGAACCAGAGGAGCTAGAGCGGGACATGGCAAGGGGGATAACCCCCCGTTTAATGAGGAGGTATCTAAACCGCAACATCGTGATGGTCATGTTCCCACACTGAGAACACAACTCATCCATGAGCGCTGCTTCAGCAAGCTGTAAGCCCAGGCACGAGACACAGCAATCATGACCATCAGATGAAGCCAGGAAACAACCACATCCAGAAACGCACGAGCGGGAAGCCATCTTTAAAAAGATGCCCGTCGCTCGTGAAGCTCTTTTAGAAATAGCTATTTTAGAATTTTTTGGAAAATACTCTTTTAGAGAGAGCACTGAAGCACCCAGGGGAGGTCGCGGCAAGACCACAGAATGGAAGCTGCAGCCCGCCGAGGTTTCAGCAGCCTGGATGGCAACCCCCGCTGATACGCCGTCACACCAACGCCAGCTGTTTCTCTCGAACACTCGCGGAGATTCGTCCTGTAGAAGGCTCGGCTCCGAAGCGAAAAGCTGATGTGCGTTTGCACGCGCTCTCCTCGCTCACGCACGCCAACTGTCATTGGCTTGTTTAGTTAAAACTCGAAGGTGATTGGGCTCTCGAGCGAGATCACAATTTATCAGTCGTTCTGACATAATGTAGAACGTGACTGACTGAATGGGAACTTCATTTTAGAGCTTTAGACTGTCCGGAAAACCATCTTTGTGAGTCTCTAAGATTTATGTTGTTCTTGTTTGTCAGGTTGAGGAGCAGCCCGTCAAAGAGATAAACCTCTACATGTACATCTACTTTGTAATTTTCATCATCTTTGGATCCTTTTTTACCTTAAATCTGTTCATCGGTGTCATCATCGATAACTTCAATCAACAGAAAAGAATGATAGGTGTTTAAGTTTAACTTCTCTTCCAAAAGCATTTAGTTTACATTTATTGTGTCCCATGAAAAAAATAACATCTGCTTGTTCTCTGTACTAAAGGTGGCCAGGATATATTCATGACTGAAGAGCAGAAAAAGTACTACAATGCAATGAAGAAACTTGGATCGAAAAAGCCACAGAAGCCAATTCCAAGACCAGTGGTAAGATGATGAATTTGAACATTTTTGTAACTAAAAATCTCATACCGAATTCCCTTTCTAATTTCTCACCATAAACACATTTCCATCTAGAACATTTTACAAGGATTCTTCTTCGACTTGGTGTCCAAGCAAGCCTTTGACATTACCATCATGATGCTCATTATTCTCAACATGATAACCATGATGGTCGAGACTGATGAACAATCTGCTCGCATGGAGACCATCCTCAATAACATCAACCTGGCCTTCATTGTCATCTTTACCACTGAATGCCTCATCAAGATGTTTGCCCTCCGCTGTTATTTCTTCACCATTAGTTGGAACATATTTGACTTTGTAGTCGTTATTCTGTCCATCGTTGGTAAGTGCACGACTTTACAGTCTGGTAAGTGGTACGTGTGGCTAATTCAAGATACTTCCCTGCTGAAAAGACCAACTTGGTTTATACTGGTTAGCTCTTTGGTACGGGTCCATCTGGTCACCGTTATGGTGAAGCCAAAGAAGGATTGCTGGTTTGATTAAGTCAGTTAAGAAACTTTGCAGAGACACCAGCTTGTCTTTTCAACTGGGTTGTTGTGATCTGAGATGTTCATAGTGCCATTCCTCAAGAGATTTTCAAGCGAGTCCACCTTCTATGTGTTGATATCTGGTTTTAATTTGTCCTTCCTCTTAGGAATTGTCCTTGCTGACATAATAGAAAAATACTTTGTGTCCCCAACTCTGTTTCGTGTGATCCGGTTGGCAAGAATAGGACGAGTTCTCAGACTAATACGAGCAGCTAAAGGAATAAGGACGTTACTTTTTGCCTTAATGATGTCGCTGCCGGCGTTGTTCAACATCGGCCTCCTGCTCTTCTTGGTCATGTTCATCTATGCCATTTTTGGCATGGCAAACTTCGCCTACGTAAAGAAGCAGGGCGGGATTGATGACATGTTCAACTTCGAAACCTTCGGGAACAGCATGATCTGCCTTTTCCAGATCACCACATCGGCCGGTTGGGATAACCTACTGGATCCCATTCTCAACAACTCTCCGGAAGAATGCAGCTCGAGTTACATCAACACTGGAACCAATACCAAGGGCAACTGCGGCAACCCCTCGGTAGGGATCACTTTCTTCGTCAGCTACATCATCATTTCCTTCTTGATCGTGGTCAACATGTACATCGCCATCATTCTGGAGAACTTCAGCGTGGCCACCGAGGAGAGCGCTGAACCTCTGAGCGAGGACGACTTTGAGATGTTCTACGAGGTTTGGGAAAAGTTTGACGTAGAGGCCACGCACTTCATCGAGTACTCCAAACTCTCGAGTTTCGCCGACAGCCTTTCCGAACCTCTGAGGATCACCAAACCCAACAGAATCAAACTCATCAACATGGATCTACCTATGGTGAGCGGCGACAGGATCCACTGCCTGGACATCCTGTTCGCCTTCACCAAGCGGGTCCTCGGGGAGACGGGAGAAATGGACGCTTTGAAGCAACAAATGGAGGAGAAGTTCATGATGGCGAACCCTTCCAAGATATCCCACGAGCCCATCACCACCACGCTGCGGCGCAAGCAGGAGGAGATTTCGGCATTTCTGATCCAGCGCGCCTACCGGCGGCACCTGGTTAGACGGCAAATGAAGCAGGCGTCTTACCTGTACAAGCACATAAACCAAGACGCACACTGGTTGGAAGAGGATGGCGCTCCGGAGCGGGAAGGACTCATAGCGTCAATGATTAAAGAGCACTACGGTCCCGAGAAGGGGCCGCCGTACTTAGCTTGCTCTCCGCTGTCCTATGATGCTGTAACAAATTATCCTAGTGACCACTCTCAATCCAGTGAGCCTCATAAATCAGAAGAGACGTATGACGAGACCTTTCTTTAGGAACTCTTTTCTAAGTAACCCATCTTTGCTTGCTTTTTTTTTTTACCATGTTTGGATGTGTGTAAATGTGTGTGTAAGTGTCTAATCAGGAGGAATCCAAACGCGAACAATATTTCACTTTTTTAATCTGTAAGAAAATGTTTGGACAACCTGTTGTTTTTGTCACAAAATATGGCATGGAATCATGGGAAACGGACAAAAATGCATGGATGTAACTTTTCAGGTAGAGAATGTATTTTAGCTCAGATGTGTTGCACATATCGCAACTGTAATATTGCACAGATGTTATTTTGGTGGTTTGCTATAAAGCTTTACGCCAACATGTAGTTTTTCATTTCTCAGGATTAAGTGAGGAATGTTATCACTTTTTTTTCACTTGATGAGAGTACTGGTGTAAGGAAAAGTCCCCTAAATGCAGTTGGAATGACTACAGTGGAAATTTCCTCTTACAAAGTTAATAATTTAGCATTTTTATCAGCGCTTGAGGAATTTTTGTTTTCTTGTTGAACACAAGTAGGAAACTGTGTTTTAAAATGGTTTAATGGACTACTTAAGTCAGTACATGTACATGTTCCTGATTTTATTATGCACAAGTGGTGCATGCTATTCCAAAGAAAGAATCTATGTAATCTTTCATCAAAATGAAACAACTTTCCTGGCTGATGTTATGTATTTCTCAACCCATTCTCTCCAACAGCTTCGCTCCATTTTGACATGCAACGCCTACTTTTAATGATTCAATCAATTCCCAGTGGATAAAAATCCAGTATCGCCTAAATTGTTCTGGGTTAAATATCCTGTTTCACTAAACTTACAGCAGTAAAATGTTGAATTAACTGAAATAAAATGGATATACAACTATGTTTAATACAAAATTTGGATCAGCTGAAATTACCTTCAGCTCTTATGTTTTATTTAAGGGCTTTTTCTCAATATGTTGCACATTGAAATGCTTTAGTCTGGATCATAGAAGATTGTCAGAGTGTCCTAATTACTCATAACCTCATCACTGTTTTTTTCCAAGTCAGGAATATGAATTTACATGCATCAAATGCATTTCTGTGACTAAACTATATATTAACTAATATAATGTACATAAGCAAATGGGAAGAAAAGTACAGTTGTATCATCAACATCCATGTACAGGTATATCAATTTCTGTGTTCAACTCCTTTTTTTTATGAAACAATGCTGTCCTTTCCACAAATTGTTTTCTCTGTTGTATTTTATTTCAAGGGGCATTTATGAAACATGAAACACAATAAATAATTTTCATGTCTACATTTTAATAAAATCCTGATGGACTGAGGGATGGATGACAGTCACATATTTGCAATCTAATTTTGTCATGTTACATTGACACACAAATTGCATCAGCTGAATGCCCAGAATGACAAAAAAACATTTTAAATTGTGAGATAAACTTACAGTTGTGAGGGAAAAAAAGTCTACAAAATAGTCATTTAACTATATAGGCAAGCACCAAACAAAATACTTTCTTGGCCCTTTTTAAGTTCATCATTTCTCAACCTGAACATGGGTCTGTAAGCAGCTACTGTCTGTCTTCTGAACATTAATCACCATTTTGACCAGCCTTTCTTTACTTTGGTGGGACCAAAAAATGGGCGCTGCATTCTCAACAGTGTATGTGGCAGTTTTTGTTGATTTTGCATAGTTTGTGCTCTCAGCTCTTGGTTAGGGAGCCAATTTGGCTTCGTCCCCTGGGAGTTTGCCCTTTCTCCAGCCCAGGGTGAGGGTGTTCAAATCCTCCAGACCAGCTGGACCCCCAGGATAATCCCAGCAGAAAATAATCACTTGTTTTAATTACACACAAATGCACTCATACTTAAGTTCCCTCAGTCACAGACCTCCAAACTGCTACCTTTTACAAATGCAGCTGCCTTTTGCATTTTGGAAAGGTGATGTTTTCAGAGTTTATTTTCAATGATTTTTACATTCTATTGGAAAAAATAATGTCTTAAAGTGATTTAAAAATAATAATGTTGGGATATTTTGAATTTATGGGATGATTGTGATGGGTGGAACATCTTGAATCAAAAAGCCACCTTTGCTTTTTTTATTTTATGTGATAGCCAGAATGTTTAGCATGAAGAAATTATATTATATGTTATATATATATATATGATAATATATATATATTATTATATATTGAACTTGCACCTCAGAATTTTCGGGATGTTGTAACATTTTCCCTGACCTAGCATTTCCCAGACACACATTTTTTCTACTTTTTATTTTATTTGGTGCTTTATGCTATCCGTATAAAATGTTTACAACTTTTTGTTTCTCCATTTAGTTTCTGCACATGCTTTCATTTGAATTCTTTGTGTCTCTGGATCACTTTAAAGAAATCCACTTTAATGAATGTGTCTGCGTAATTGATCTGATGTTTAAACATCTGAACATGTGGCTGGGATTAAGCTCGACTACAGGAAACCCATTATTACAGATTAAAATGCACTATAAATAATTACACACACACATGTTTCTGTCATCTTCTATAAAAATAATCTAAATTACCAAAAAAAGTGATAATTTTTTAAAAGAACATAAAAACAGAAAGTGCTTTGGTATTTTTGATTTGGAACACAAAAAGAACGCAATCAACGAGTAAATGTGATTAGTGCTAGATTAGTCCCAGAGTGACTGATTAAGTTTGTTCACTTAAGGATGTGAACGCTCTTAATCAGGATACATGTGTTTGTGTTCCCGTTGCCATGGTCACCCTGTTCTAATGATTGAAAAGCTCCACTTGATTGGTCTCGCCTTAAAAAAAACTAAACAAAAAAACCAATAGAAATTACAAATAAGTCAAAGCTTGTAGGAAATGGTTCTATTGATCATTTATGCACATTCAACTCCATCATATATTCAAATTATATTAAATTCTATTATGTATACAAAATAAACATAAAATTCTATTTTATGATTACAATATGAATTTGACATAATAGGTTTTTTTCATTAGTAACCCTAAAGCACCAAATCAGCTCCATCTTATATTCAAAGTATATGATGTATATATATGATTTGATGAATAATATAAAATATAATGTAAATATATTTCATTACTAACACTAAAGCACTAGGTCTCACTCTCATATATTCAATTTTTGATGCATACATGTATATCTATCTATCTATCATCTATCCATCCATCCATCAATCAATCAATCAACTCATCCTCCATCCATCCATCCATCCATCATCCATCCATCCATCCATCCATCCATCCATCTATCCATCCATCCATCCATCTATCCATCCATCCATCTATCATCTATCTATCTATCTAATTCATAGTATAATATAAATATTAAATTACATTACTAAAATTAAAGCACTACTCTAGCGCTGCAATAATTTGATGATGTCACTTCTTCAAATATTTTGTCAGAAAGCTCAAAGCAGTGGATGAGGAGGAGAAAGACAGACCGTGAGCTGGAGCCATTAGACTCATTTCACAAAAGATAATGGTCATAAAGACTGCACAAGCTGCAAATGTATGTATTAGTATGTATTGTATCAATATACTGTACCTTGCAACATTTGTTGGTTTATTGCTATTGCAATGTCTTTGGTAGACCTTTGGGAGATAAACCAAATATAGTATGTATGCATAAAGAATATTTGAATGTTGAGGAATAGGAAATAATAACTAATCCTTAAACAAATGCATGAATGAATAAACGTTCATATTATGACATCGTGGAGCACTACAGCCGGAAATGTGATTCCAATTCTTGAAATACAAAAGCAAATGTGTACAGCACCATCTTCCGAGAAACAAAACAATTCATAATGTGATCATAATAATCCGCCATAGAAAAAATGCAATTAACGGCATCCATCTGTTGGTGCAGTGCTGGCTTAGAAAGGTTTGGAGAAATCCTGACCCGGAGGGGAGCTCCGCTTATTTCCACTGAACTCAGAAAGAGCTCTTTCCTGAAACAGCCCTTTTGTTGTTGTTGTTCTTCTTTTTATTTCATTCCATTTTTTTCTGGCCATTATTTAATCTTGAATATTCATGCGTAAGAAACAAAGTACGATCAAGTCATGACTTTGACATGAACTATAGCCATTAAAAAGTTGTTGAAAGTATTCCACACTGCAACAGTAGCCTTAATTTGCATATTGTTATAAAGCAAATTGTTAGCTTACATAGCTGCAGTCTAACATGTTATTTCTCATCTCATTGTCTGTGTCACGTCACTTACCAGATGTTTTCTTTCTGTCAAGCCAGTTGAAATGTGTGTAATGGAGAGATTTGAGAGTTGCAGTAGATTTTGCTTGAACAAAGATTTACATTTTGGTTTGTTTCTCACACAAATCCATTCGGAGACTTCAGAAATCTTGGAATCTAGTGCACAAGTGTGGACTATATAAATGGCTTGACAAGTGCAGCTGTATTTCCTGTATTAACATACTTCCTATTCAAACTGGAAGTGGAGGCGGAACATATTAAAGGTCTTTATTCTTTTTTTTTTTACAAAAGCCAATAGCCTTCAGTTTATGTAAAAGCCATGAACTTTGATTTGCAGCTTGCTATTGCCAGTCATCAGTGGGTGGGTCATTCTCATTCTAGAGAGCCTCTGATTGGTCAAAACGAGTGAGTGCAGGATGAGTCACAGTAAAATTTGAATTTTTAAAAAAGCTCTCATATACTGTATGTTTATATATATATATATATAATAGCTCTGCTTCAAAACACTAGAACATGGATTTTTAAATCAAGAAACATTTATTTGAGAATCAAAATGACATAATAGATTGTTTTCTGAGAAATGTATCAAAATGTCAAACGGTCTTTTCATACATCACGAATTTGTGTTTTGTTTTAAGATAAAATAACTTAATTTGCTCAATTCCCACGATTACACAATCTGTCATGCAAACAGATATATACAAATGAAAAAAAAAAAAAAAGCAAAAAACGGCCTAAGCTGGATATAGGCACAGCCAGTCGGCGAATAAATGGCACAACAGTCAGCTCTCTTTTAACACAGACTTTTAAGAAGGGATGGATGCAGGGTGCGAACTACGGGGGAGCTAGGGGGAGCTCGGCTCCCCTTAATAAGACACGGGCTCCCCTGAAAACTTGATTTGTGAAAATTCGGGGGTCTCAAAAAATATTGACATGTGGTTATTTGATTGCAAATTTCAGGGTTGGTTGTAAGGTTTCATCGTGGATTATATGTGTAACAATTGCCAAAAATATCATGCATGACGGCCGATTTAAATTAATTCCTTCAAAAAGCTATAGACCTACTATTCTTGTCATGAGCCTCCAATGCTCCCTAGCCTGTTATACAGCATGTGGTGTATGCAATGCCTCATCTTACCTCATAGTTTTTGTTAATAAAAGATTTGTCATTGTTTCTTACTGTTTTATTGTTGGCTTTTTAATGAAAATACAATGCACATTTTTGTTCTTGTAGTCTTAAAACAGTGAAAGGTGTATAGATGTAAGCAAAACAGACATTTATCTTTTCTTGTAAAACGTGACAACAAGATCGCAAATTCAAAAGCATCCAAAGCCCGCGGCTTATAACATAGTAAAAGAGGAACTCCCGTTCACAAAATTCAGATCACAAATAATACTACTGATGAAAAAGAACGGGTTGAATGTTGACCACTTTCGTTTCCATATAACTATGAACTATGATAAAAGTTCATCAGCATGCATTGATTATGATTAATCCCACTTTGTAGCAAAAAAACAAAAAAAACGTGCTCATGCGACCAACTGAGAAAGTTAGTCGCAAAAGAGCGACCAGTGGGAAGAATGAGTCAGGAGCCCTGAATTGCCCAGCTCCCTCTGTCAATGATCTAGCACCCCCTCAGCACCTGCGTTCAAAATTCTCTGGCGCCGCCCCTGCTCCGTGAGAAAATAAACGTGTGGTGCGAGCGGCTGGATATGGCAAGCCAAGAGGTTCACATTTACGCTATAAGTAAATGTGAACCTTTTGGCTTGCCATAGCTGGAACTGGACGAGATGAAGCTGAGTGATGAACTATGAAATAGTAGCATATTAATTATTGGGGTGGCCGATCAGATGTCAGCTGTGGCTCAGCCACTGGTTAGCATGTCTATTTTAAGCAGGTTGTGTTGTGACTGAGGATTTCAGTCCTTTGTCATTCGTGCTCTGTTATTGTAGATCCTTAGAGGGACAGAGGACTCTGGCGAGATATATCTGCGGGTATTAAATATTTGGGACTGTCCATATGTCCCGTCTCCTAACCTTGCAGTCAACATCTGTCCCTTCCCGTCTGGAGTCATGAGTGCACGTGCTGAGAGATCAGCTGAACACGTACTGTCCTCCAGTGCTGGACAGAGTCATAACAACTGAATGCAAAAAGCCTAATTACTCAAGCCTCATAACTCCAGTGAATTTTGAATGTATTTTCCCAAAAATTTATTTGTATAATTACAAATCGCATAAAAAGCTGCACAACTAACGTAGAAAAAAATGTGTTTGTCTAAACTAGATATGATTCACTGACATAAATGGTCTGGTATGTAAAACAAAAAGTGTCAAATCATTTTTGGAACATTATGAAGAATATTTAAACAATACAAATTTAATTTTCTGATTAAAAAAAAAAATAAAAATGTAAATAAATTTAACACATTTTAGAGGTCAAGTTTGACCAGCAGTCAAGGTCTTTAAAATAAAATAAAATAAAATATTTAAACAAATTTGACCAGCAGCCATCGTCCTTCCTTTTCTTTATTATTATTTTTTAGTTATTTTATTATTATTTCTTGTACATATGTAACACTTAAAAATAAATTAAATAAAATGGAATTAAAAAAAAATGTAGAGGTCAAGTTTGACCAGCAATTGTGGCCTTTTATGTTTGAATAAAATAAAACAAAAAATAAAATAAATATTTGAAAGCTTGACCAGCAGTTATGGTCTCTCCTTTTAATTGTAATGCATTTATGCTTTTTTGGGGGTTCTTTTTCCCCCCACTAAAATTCACAAAAAATCACAATGTTGTAAATAAAAAGAAATGGCAAACAGGACATGTAAGTGATAAACATGGGTAATGTTTAATTCAACAAAATACTGAACATGGCAGCAGAATCTGAAATGACCCAAACTGGGCTGGGGTAACACAACATACATTTACTACATTAGCAGCAGTAAAAATAAAAAAAACACATCAACAGACCTCCATCATTCCCGATCCTTCATGAGAAGCCAGCCCACACAGAGCCAGCAAAGGATCATGGGAAATCTCCTCAGGTAGTCCTAACGTACGAACACTTCTTCAGGGTTTATTTATGTGAAACAGAGAAATAAAAGATGCTTCAACTACACCATTTAGCAGATCTGATGACGTTATTTATATACATCACACATCAACACCTGATAGCATACAAAGTTTGGCTTCAACTAAATTTGCACAACTTGCACTGCAATACTTTAATCATATTTCAAATCCCTGATTTGATAATAGAGAAATCCAACTTTATTCAATTGATAAGATGGAGACGAGGGAAGAAGATACATGTACCACACAAACAAACAAACATAACCTAAATCAAACACAAGCGAGGAAGGTTTGCATGTCCTCAGAGAACAGTTCATCTGAGCCTCAGAAGCCATTGAACCTGCGGATGCTAGACTCAAAGCTAAACACTTTGTGAAACGCACCGAGCACCTGGCAATCAAATTCAGAGCACCTTCTGTTAAAAACTAAAACACCAGAAAATCTCCGTAAATCACAGAAAAGCAGCTGGGTATTAAATTATATTGCTACCACAAACCAGAATAAAATACTTTCGATATATTTATATATAAAAAAGTCACAATATCTGAGGTATATCTAATCACTGAGCGCATGACGGTCGAGATTCAGTGATCGTGTTAGTGTTACGCTGAGCAGTGAGTCTGATAAAAGCTGCCCGTTCCTGATCAACACTGGAGTCCATGAGATGATTGAAGAGTACAGCACTACGGACATTCAGTCTTCAACGCTGGCGTTATTGCGGGAAACAGGCGAGCTCGGAGACATCGCCACTGTTGAGATGTAAATCCAGAAACGTCCGGGTCATATTACATCCCAAAAATCAAAAGAAAAAAGAAGAAATCTCAAAACTAATGATGCAGAAAAACAATGAAGCCTATTTTAGGACAGTTTTTTTAATATTGTGCTATTTTCATGACATCTCAGCACATTTTGTTTCTGTTAACGTAATGCAAAAAACCCTTTTATTGTTACTGTATTACTGCCATGCAAGAAAAACTATTTAAATTGTTAAGCACAACTGTGAATATATTTTAGAGTAATTTTATTTGTATTTAACAAATTAAAAAAAATATATCAGTATTTTTTCGCATTACAGTAATGATAATTTGGGGGAGATAATTTTTGCTCAACTATGACATTAATGCTTTAAGAAATAAGACCTTTATTTTCTGCTAAATTAAATGTTGTGTAAAGATAATGACCTAGTTTTTTTTGGGGGGGGGGACTTTAGGACAGTTATGATTTTTTTAATTGATGCCATTTTCATTACATTTCAGCACTTTTTTTTCCATTAATGTAAAAAACTAAAATTACTCCTGAATTATAACTTATTACTGTGATGCAACAAAAATATATTTAAATTGTGAAACACAACTGTAAATATATTTTAGGTTAACTTTTGTTGTATTTAACATCAATTAAAAAAAAAAGAATTCAGTATTTTTCGTTTACAGTAATGATAATTTAGAGGAGATAATTGCTATGACATTAATACTTTAAGAGCCAAAAAAAATAAAAAACGTAATTCAAAAAATCATATTACTTTGCTGCAAGAAAAATATATTTAATTGTAACATTGTAAAATAGTTTTAGGTCAGTTTTTTTAATTGTATCTAACATTAATAAAAAAAAAATTGCATTAAAGGTAATGATAATTTGAGGAAGAAAACTGTTGCTTAATTATGACATTTATGACAAGAATTTTATTTTCTGCTAAACTAAACGTTTTATATAGAAAATGAAACCTATTTTAGGACCATTATGATGTCACAATATAAAACTCATTTTTGTTGACAATTAAGCCCCACGAAACAAACAAAAACAATCCTGCTAAATAAATTATGTCATAAGAATATATTTATATATATATATCTATATATATATATAATAATATATATATAGTGACGCATTTATGACATTGTAGTACATTGAATTTTCATTACTGTAATGCAAAAAAACATGATCATTACTGTGCTGCCAGAAAAAAAAAATTTCAATTGCAAAAACACAATTGTAAACATCAATTGTTGGATAGTAGTTTTCACATTACAGTAAAGATAATACACAATGGCCCAAGAGCTTTATTAAATTAAATGCTGCATAAAGAGAATAAAGCCTATACTACGACCTATATATATATTTAACATTATTATTTCAGCCCAATTTGGCACATATAAGAAATTTCCTTTTACTGTGATGTAAAAAAGGGGAAAATCCCCTTATTCTCATTTCTGTGATGCGAGGAAATATATATATTAAATTTGTAAAGCACACCTGTAAAAATATTTAAGGTCGTTTTCTTGAACCAAATTCCTTAAACTAATTTAAATGAAAAAAAAAAAAAATCAATTTGTGATATCTTCATTAAAGTATTGGTTTTGCATTATGCTAATGATATGCTAAAATGGGCTTAACAGTTATGAAAATAATGCCACAGTGCAAAAAATATTGGCGCTAAAAACAAGCTACATTTTCATGAATGTTTAACTCTATTTTTCGTTTCGATTTTCAGGTGACTCATGACCCAGATTTGTCCTGGTGAGATTCACCATACTGCTGAGAACTATTGCTGTAAGAGTGAGCGGTCACACAATCACGTGCACAGAGTTTACCTGAGTAGTGTAGCGGATAAACATCACGCGTTTTCCTGATGCACCGAAACATTGAAATCAAACCTGGAACGCAGCGCTGCTCTTCACGCGGCTGCAGAACTAACACTTCGACTGCAGCTTGTCACTCGGAAACAACAAACGCTGAACTGATGGCACGTCTGACTTCAGATACTTCAACACAAGCGGATGCTACATTAAAACCAATCCCGATGCTGCGAAAGGCAACTCGAATCATAACAGTCCCGCTGCCTTCAGCTTCCAGTGTCCCAGACAACTGCCGCCACTGCCGGAAACACGACAAATAACATCCCACGAGACATTTCGAGGAAGAGAGGGTACGTTAAAACTAGACTAAAATTCACCGAGTACAAAAAGGACCTTGTGTGCTCTTGGAAGATTGTGTAACAGTCATCAGATCGTCGCGTAGTCTTGATAAAACCAGAGGGTCGAGCGTTCAGATGGAGGTATTCATGGAGTGAAGGCAAAAAAACAACATAAAAATGGTATTAAATCCGATGAGGTAACGTGTGCTCATATCCCAGCAGTCTGAAACGATCGCCTGAATGCCCTCTGAGAGTTCGGTTGAGGTTTTTCTGTGTGTGGCTTCCTCTCGGAAGAGTACAGTAGATGAATGTGCTGGTGAAAGCGATCCAAGAAATGAAATACATGACGATCAAATTAGCAGCAAATTCACATTTACTGGAGCGATGAACGCAGTGGTTGGCAGTCCCTGATGTTTGGAGGCGGGCGTTCAGGTGCTGGACTCTTTGGGAGGAAGGTCCGTGTCGCTGTGGGACGTCATCATCATGGAGACCAGGCACTCCGAGGTAGACGTGTTGATGGTGTTGGCTGTCTTGGAGATGGTGGAGATGCGCTCCTCCACGCAGCCCGCCGACAGTCGCGCCTCTGCGTCGTGGTCCCAGGACTCCTCGATGGTCTCGCACAACTGGCCCAAACCCTGACCGAACCGCAGAGAAAGAGGTCAAAATTAGGTCGAGATTATTTAAAGGATTTCAAAATTGGAAGATGTCACAAGCTGGATCAGCATGCATTGCCCATGTAAAATAAATAGCCCTATTTATTTCATATGGGCAACTTCCTAATATTTCTAATCAAAATGTGCTTATCAAATTAAATAACTGTAAAACAAACTCCATCTCTGAATGTGCTGCGAGTTTAATGTGCATTTGGGAACGCAACGTGCCTTAGGTTCACTTTATTTACTTAAAATTTCCAACATTGTTGTGGGCAGAATTTTACAACATTTCAGTAGTATTCCTTTAAAATAAAAGCTCATAAATTTGAAATGTTTAAAGCTTGAGGGTTTGAACATTTAAAAAGAAGGAATGCAAGACATAAATATTAGTAATGTAACTAGTTTAAAATAAGATCCTTCTATTTTATTTTACAATACAATTGTAATTTACAACAGCAATATATTACTGTGATAACAAAAATCTAAATAATCTACTAAATAAATTACTAAGTAAAAAATTAATCATTGCAATATTTCACTGTAAAAAAAAAAAACAATCTAGCACTAAAGAACAATTAAGAATTAAATTAAGGATCATTTTACAACAGTAATATCTTTTTCTTAATTATATAAGTTGCAACATTTTTATTAAATTTTTGAAAGAATAGTAATATTGCTATTACTACTACTACTTAGGGTTGCAAAGGGGTGGAAAATTTCCGGTAAGTTTCTGGAAACTTTCCAAAAATCCCTGGAATATTCAAAAAAAATTAATCTTGGAAAGCTTCCAAAATTTCTGGAATGTTTCCGAAATTTAGTGGACATTTTCCACAGTTTTACAACCCTACTACTACTACTACAGTAAATTACAACAAAATGAAAAACAAAAAAAGACAATACTAATATTCATCTCGGTCTTCACTTCAAACCATCAAATATTTATTCGGACAGAAAACTGCAGGGAGCCTTTAAAGCTTCACTTTTGTTGATATGCACTTATTACGATTTTGAGAAGATGGTTGGTGCATGCTGTATTCCCAAATGCACTTTAAAAGTGACCCAAACTCAAAGCGGATGCAGAGTTTAGTTTGGGTGCAAGCCGAGCTGCTCTGAAACACTCAAAACACTGCATCATGAGCTGCTCACATGTAAAAGAACACAGCGCAGTGCTTCACTCTGAAACATGCAGTGCATATATTTATTTACTCAAATCACAGTCTTTGTGATATGATAATCGCACTAAACCATAAATGCAATCTTTGTTTTATTTAGTAAGTAACTGTGTGGCTCTAGCTTCTACTCAAAAGTACATTAATTCTCACCGGATGTTTGATCCAACAGTCTTTAAAGACGGGCCGCATCTTCTTGTGGACCACCACATCTTGAAGGTCTTCCAGTGAAGGATGTTGGCCCACCTCCTCTTCAAAGGGCAGCTGGTACTCACCTACAGGACCTGAGTGAGACAGCAAAAGCATTAGCTGTATAAAACACACAATACACAGGCATGTGTGATCAGCTAAGGATAAACACACACACAAAAAAATGAAAAGCTGAACTATACCTCATTGTACTGTAAAACATCAAAATGATTGTTATTGTTTAAATTTTCAGTTTGTTTAGCGATTTTATCATTCACATGGGTCATACTTCTCAGGTCAGTATATATGGAAATTTGTATTTATAAAATTTGTATGAAACAAAAAAAACCACTTCCCTGAATTTCTAGCCAGAGATATAAAACATTAACAGTTCTGTAGTTAAAAGTTCAATTATTATGGTGTGTATTCGATTATATGACACATTACTTCCAAAATGAAAACTATGGTGCGCACACACGCTCGGAGGTCCGTATGTTTGTGCAGACTCACCATCGGAGGCAGTGCAGCGAGACACCAGCTCCCACAGCACCAGTCCTAGAGCGTACATGTCGATCCTTAGGAAGGCATCCCTTTGGAAATTAATGGCTCCCTCCAGCACCTCTGGAGCCATGTAACGCCGAGTTCCCACCTGCGGCGGGGACAGAAAACACAAACAGTGATTCACTGGACACAGTTTCACCGCCATCCTAGTGGAGTCTGGGGGCCATCATGACGTGCTTCAAATTTACACTTATTTGCACTTAAAAATGGCTGAATAATCATAAGGGACTAAACTAAGAGGCTGAAACATTTGCCATTTTTGTGGTTGTATAAATTGATTTGATCTTGGACTCAAAGCCTCACATTTCTTACATTTATTTATTTAGCAGATGCTTTTTATTCAAAGCCACTTACAAATAAGGAACATCACAAGCACTTTATCATAAGAGCAGCAATATTTACAGTACACAGTGCCAAGTATAAGACAAAGTAGACTAGTGTTCTTTGAATTTGCAATAGTATTTTTTGACTAGGTGTGCGGATTATTGTTTGGTCTTCATATATTCATTCTGAATTGATGCACCAGAACACCAACAAATAATATTTATATACACTACCAGTAAAAAGTTTAGGGTCGGCAACTATTTTTAAGCAAATCAACAAGGATGCATTAAATTGATCACAATTAAATTGACAGTGAAGACATTTTTAAGTTTCAAAATAAATACTGTTCTTTCTTGGGGGGGGGAAAAAAAAAAAAAAAAAAAAAAAAAAAAAAAAAACAGTATAAAGTTTCCACAAAAATATGAATCAGCACAACTTTTTTCAACATCGGCAATCAGAAATGTTTCTTGAGCAGCAAATAAGCATAATAGAATGATTTCTGAAGGATCATGTGACACTTGAATGATGCTGAAAATTCAGCTTTGATCACAGGAATAAATTACATATTCAAGTATAAAACAGCTCTTTTAAATTGTAATAATATTTCACAATATTACTGTTTTTACTTCAATTTTGTTCAAATAACTGCAGTCTTTCAAAAACATTCTTTTTACCAACCCAGAGCTGAACAGTAGAGCTTTTATTAGGTAACTTCAATGCATTAATTCCCATATTTAGCATGGATATGAAGAGGCAGATGTACTGAACTGTAGTCAAAGGCTTGGCTTCATCTTTGAGACACTCACCTGGCCGTGTGTATCTCCAGGCGGTTTCCCAGGCTCGAAGCAGACAGCCAACCCAAAGTCTGCAATCACTGCGCTCAAATCAGTCTTGAGCAGGACATTCTTACTCTTGAAGTCTCTGCAAATCACAAAGCTCAAATCACCCAGCATATCTACAGACTTCCTCTTGCTTATCACTATACAGCAAGAGCACAATATTTACAAATCTCTTTTAAAATGACATATCAAATGCTCAAACATCACTTTTCTTTCAGATCTGTATTGATGTTGTAAAAGCTTGAGATTCGCTTCAGCTCATGTACCTGTGTGCGATGGCGGGTTTGGGTCCCTCTACTCGGTAAGGAAGGTCTTCATGAAGGTACGCCAGGCCACGGGACATACTTGCAGAAATATGGCACAACTGAGGCCAGCTCACCGGGTTTCCCTTCAGGTAATCTGTTAGTGAACCCTGCAATGCATACAATTTGGGCTTTTAATAAAGATTATGGCTTTTTTTTATTAAATAAAATGCAATATTCACTTCAATATTGAAATAAAATAGACATTTTTTTAAAATTAAGTTTTAATTTTAATTCAACTATTTCCCAAGGAATCGTTGCTCATGCTTACTTGATATACAAAAAAAAAAAACAAAAAAAAAAAAAACAAAAAAAAAAAAAAAAAAAAAAAAAAAATGACAAAACAACAACGTTGAACGAAAATGAATAAAACAGAAACCATAAAAATTTAAACTAATTCAAACTATTAATAAAAACCCTCATTGATACTAAAATAACACTGGTCAAAAATTCTATGCATATCTTTAGATACAGCAGTTTTTATTTGGTGCACCTTTAAAACATTATTAGACATTTTGCCTCTCAAAAAGCATGAGTTACACATCTAGGGACATTTACAGAAAAATAAAACATTTTTGAAGCAATGCAGATATGCAATGAAGAGAATAAAGCATATGATTTTTAGTGCATTTCATTTATACTCTTTAATTTAAAACTCTTCTGTAAAACTGATTTGATTTGGGACTCGAAGCTTAGTGTTTCTTACATTCATAAATTCAATTTATTCAAAGCCACTTACAAATACGGATCATCACAAACACTTTATCATAAGAGCAACATTTACAATACACACTGGCATGTTTCAAATATTAGATAGATTAGCCTAGTGTTTTTCAATTTGCAATTATATTTTGACTTTATAATGTGGAGATTATTGTTGGTTTTTATTGATTCATTCTGAATTGATGCAACGGAACACCAAAAACGTATATTTATATGCATGTCTTTACATACAACGGTTTTTATTTGGTGCATATTTAAAACATTATTTGGTCCATTATTCCTCACAATAGGGTTTTGTCATTTCTCTAGGGACATTTTGTGAAAAATAAACTCTCACTCACCCGTTCATGGAATTCTGTGACCAGCCACAACTCCATCTGAAGGTTTGTGCCGCGTTTTTCTGCTGAGATGTAGTGTAGAATATTCTCGTGTTTAAAACCCTCGGTGAGGTAAATGTCTCTTTCATTTTGCCATGACTGCTTGTCCTGTTAATAAAGACATTATTTCTGAATCAAGCACTATACACACACATTTCACTTGAGGAAGAAAACACACAAGCAGTCCTGTTTGAATAGTGCACCAGTAGAATATTTACCTGGATGGGAAATATTTTCACAGCCACATATTCACTCAGTAACTGGGCCTTCCAGACGCAGCCAAAGCGCCCTCTGGCCTTCAACTCCAGCAACTGCAGCGGCTTCAGGCCAACCAGAGGAGACGGAGGAGGAAGACCAGCATCCTGATCACAAAAATACAAATAAAGAAACACCGATAAGAAACAGTATCTGATGAGCAGTACAAGTTAGTCTTGTGTGTGGCAAAAATGTAAACTTCGGGACTAAATTACAACTGCAAAACATACTTAAAATCTTTTCAACAGTCATTCATCTGAAAGAAAACTACAAGCATAACCCAATAATAATCCCAGGATTTAAACTCAGACATATGCGAAACATGGGGTCGGTAAGATTTTAAAATGTTTTTGAAAGGATCTTATGCTCACCAAGGCTGCATTTATTTGACCATAAATACAGTAAAAATAGTAATATTGTGAAATATTATTATAAACAAAAATACCGCCCTTTAGTGACTATTTTAAATATAATTTATTCCTGTGGTGGCAAAGTTGAATTTTCATTAGCCTTTACTCCAGTCTTCAGGGTCACATGATCCTTCAGAAATCATTCTAATATGCTGATTTGCTGCTTAAGAAACATTTCGGATTATTATCAGTGTTGAAAACAGTTGTGCTGCCTAACAGTTTTGTGGAAACTGTGATACAAACATATACATAGTTGTCAGACCTGGCTGATGTCGACGTGTCTGTAGGGTGGTTTTCGTTGGTGGTACGTCCAGCAGGCGAGCACCAGGGCCAGAGAGAGAATGGCGAAAGGAAGAAGAGAATAAACCAGCACACCCAACAGAGACGGCCCCGGCGGAGGAGGCTGGATCTTTACTGTGAGAAAACACAGAACATAACGTCAGCAATAACAGAAGTGTAAAAAAAACTAAACAAATCACTTAGACTGAAGTCATTATGAAAATACCCAGCTATGGCTGAACATCAATTTTATATTAATGCACTAACTCTTGCATCTACCATCACCTGCAGTTACACGACTAAAAGATATTACTTTTTTGTTAACAAATGCAAATATTGATCATATTGCTATCACTGTATATATTTTGGAATTAAAGCTTCACCTCTTAACCATGGTAAAATCAGTGTAACATACAACACATTGCTTTATTCAACAAAACACTGAGAATTATGACTATTCACATGCCAACCAAAGACCATTAAAAGTAGCAGATTTCATATACAGATATTTTTTAGGTAAAAAAATCCTAAAGAACGGGCCACACGGCTGTGAGGTGACATATGGAGGCTGGTTTACCTGCAGGAGCGATGGCTTCTGGCAGGTGTGTGAACTTCTCATTGCAATAGTTTCCTTCACAGCAGCAGAAGAACACCTGAGGACTCTCCTCCGTGGCCACACACTCCTGTCTGCTCACACACACACACACACACACACACACGAGATGAAAGGGGTAGATCTAAAATTAGTCGTAGTAAAATGGCACTGACTGTTGAAGGAATTCTTAACTGAATGAATTGCTAAATTAAAGAAATAAATCTAAATGTAGTAACTGTGATGTCTGCGAGGAAAGCACATATGCAAAAACACCATCGCTTTCAGCTGTTCAAAACAGTTTACAAGTTTCCAATCCTCCCTGATCAAGATCTAATGTGACTCATTTGACGTTTTCACAAGAGAATATGGCTCTTGGCTGGAAAAAAACTGCTGGTTTCAAAACAGCAACCATGTAAGGGACACTCAACAGAAAAATGAATTAATTCTGTCATTAATTACATAAGCTTAAATTATAACCAACAAATATGTTTTTTTCTTGCGTTTCAAAGCTATTCGAGCGCTTTAATTTCCCCCAACAGTTTGGAACAAAATGATTTTATTTACAAACATTAAAAGAATGAATTGATAGCTATTGATTTCTATAATTCGGGGTCAGTTAGATTTTAATGCTTTTAAATCAACACTGATTGATTGAAAGTACAGACATTTATAATGTTACAAAAGATTACCATTTTAAATAAATGCTGAAAAAAAATGTCTCATAATAATCAGAAATGTTTCCTGAGCAGTAAATCAGCATATTAGAATGATTTCTGAAGGATCATGGAGTAATGATGCTGGAAATTCAGCTTAGCATCACAGGAATAAATGACATTTTACAATATATTCACAAAGAAAGCGGTTATTTTTAATTATAATAATATTTCACAATATTACCATTTTTACTGTATTTATTGTAAAACAAATGCAGCCTTGATGGGTATACGAGCATCAAAAACCATTCACAAATCTTGCTGACCCCACACTTTTAAACAACAGTATGTTTAAATAAATTCTGACTGTTACATTAAATGAAACCTGCGATAAGACAATAAATTAAATAACTAAGGATTTTAAAATATGTCCTTAAAACTTGTTTGGCACAACAATGAATTGAATCAAACAGTGCCATTATATAAAAGGAGGTTTTGATGTTTACCTGTCGTAACAGTTGAAGTCGTCGAGCCAGCAGCCTTTTCTGACCAGGCGGATGGTTCCGGTGGAGTTCATCCAGGAGGCGTAACAGTGCAGCCTCTTGTCTTTCTCCCCCTCACACCTCTCAAAACCACTCTGATTGGTTTTCTCCGTCCGCCAGTTATCATTGTAGTAGACGCACTCTCTAGTTTCCACCTCCGCCTGACTGCCTCCTGACAGAAAACACAGAACGGAAGAGATTGAAATGCATTTTCTTGACCAAACAGTTGATGGTACTGTCAAGATTTTAATTACCAACATTCTGCAAAATATCTTCTTTTGTGTTCAACAGAAGAAAGAAACTCATACAGCTTTGGAACAACCCGAGGATGAGTAAATGATGAGAGAATTCACCATTTTTGAGTGAACTATGGCTTTAATGCACACTATTTACATTAATGCATTAGAAAACGAAACGTATGCAAACAAATGATGCATTGCAAACAACTTGAAAAATGGTCTGCTTGTGCATCTTTAAAATATATGCTAACAGGTTTGATATTTTCTTATGCATGAGATATTAAAAGTGCGGTTGGTTTTGCGGTTGTATCTATCAACAAATAACTGAATTAGAGCATATTACACAAACATTTTCAGTCGCAGAAGATTTTATAAGATCACAAGGAACATTTACCTGTCAATCAAAACCTAATGAGACGTTTAAACACTTAAAACCCCCTCATCAGAAACCCCAGTGTGTGTTCAACTAGCCATCAAACCCCCGTACCAAAACACACAGCCACAAACCACACGCTTCATGGGTAGATGATTTAAGACCTGTGAATTGAGTTTCTGTGGTCTTTAGGAAAACCACCAAATCAAATCCAGATGTCGGCTCAGCTGTCAGAAGGCACGTATTGTCGTCTTCGTATAACCAACGCCGTGCATCACTGCACACATTTGCACAAAGAACTGGGTCAAAGATCGTGCGATGATTACATAGCGCAAGACCCACACAACAGGCGAGCAGAAATACATACATCCAGACTAAAATGGGGGAAAATAGCAGATTACGACATCATGTCGGAAAGGAAACACAAGCAAAGAGGTTTCTGCTCATTGCATATATTAAAAAAATAAATAAAAACAAAGCCTGCCTCTTTAAATTTGACACACAGCTGTCGGCCATCTTTCCCCTCTGCAGCTCAACATATTAATTTTACTAATTAATTTGTATTTGCCTTGTCTTTTCAAATACTACTGTGCTCAATGCTGGGCACTATTATTAATTATAATAATAATTTTTATTTGCTTTTTGTTTTTTCCCCTGACAATTTTAAAGATTAACCATGGTAAGCTGAATATTAACAAGCATTTATTGTCTTTATCCTTTGTGAGCACTTTTTTTGGTACCAATTAATACTGCAAAAAAAAAAAAAAAAAAAAAAAAATATATATATATATATATTTTTCCTGTCTTATTTTTACACCACTGCACTGAACCGGATGCTTGCTACTATTATTTGTTATATAATAATTATTTTTTTGATTGTCTTTAACCAAAGCCAACCTATAAAATATCAACTATATCAAAATAGATATAAATATATATATTTGTCAAGACTTTAAAAAAAAAAAATACAACGAAACTCAACACATTAATAATATTTTTCTGACACCATTAAACTCAATGATAAATTTAGAATTAATAACGTTTTTATTTGTATTTATTCTTTTTATACAATTTTTAAAGCAATTACCATTTACAGATGATTCGCTTTTTTGTTTTGGACACCAGTGGCAATGAACCTGATACTTAATTTTAATCCATCTTTTTTATGTCGCTTTATTCTAAGCTCAATTGATATTAATGAATACATTTTTTTTTTCCTTATTTTTTTTTTAAAACAACTAAACTCGGTGCTTGTCACTTTAACTGAAAATCATTACAAATAATAGTGTCTCTGTTTCTAGGGGGAAAAATAACAGATTACGACATCATTTTTGATAGGCTACACAGACAAGGAGGTTAATACATTACATACTTCAAAAAAATAAAAAACAAAGCCTGTCCCTTTAAATTTGACGTATATCCACTAGCCACCCTTCCCCCTGCAAACGTGACCCCACCTACTCACTAAAGTACCCAAGATCAAGAGAGACAGGGCTACAGAAGCTTTAGCACCAGGGTTCATGTTATGAGTTGACGTCATCATGCGTTTATTGGCTAAACACTCGTTGATGTGTCAATGATCAATGTATGGCTTCTTTGTCACTGATACTGGGTGTCACATGATAAGAGCGAATTACATCAGCAGCCCCCTACTTAAGACACACAACACTCTGCTTTCCTCATTCTCTGACACACACACAGAATAAGCTTTTTTTTAAGATCCCCTGTGGTGGGCTTTCACGCCGAAGCGCCCAGATTTTACCTTTCTTCACCCCATCACCACCCCGCAGCTGACACACACACTGATGTGGAGGGTGTATCAAAGACTCTTTTGTTTTGAGGGGGTTTCCTCCTCACAGGGACCCGTAGGGGACTCCATTACAAATCAGCTTTCAGGATAAGAAGATTTCCTCACTGTTCCCCTAAAACAGTGTGTCTCAAACCTGATCCTGGGCGCACCCCCAAAAAGCAATTTTGGTGTCTCCCTAATCAAAAAAACACACTGATTCAAATCATTAGCTCATTAGAAGGCAACTCCAGGACTGAAATGGGTGTGTCAATAAGGGAGACATACAAAATGAGCAGTGTTGGGGGGCGCCCAGGACCAGGGTTGAGAAACACTGCCCTAAAACAATGATCAAAATCAATACATCAACATCAATAACAAAGCACAACGCTTTGTCCACTGGTCAAACAAACAGACTGGACTAAACATGAAATCGAAAGTGGGAAAATAAAAGGATAGTTTTGATATTATTATTTGAGATAGATATAAGTTTTTTCAATATCACTTAAGTTAATAATAAGGCTATATAATATATATATAATATATATATATATATATATATATATATAGCATATATAGATATATATATATTATATATATATATATATTATATAATATATATATATATATAAGGGCTGCACGATTAATCAAATGCGATTGTTATTGAGCATTTTGATAGTAATGACGGTTCTGTAATCAGCAGGAAATCATCATCGTGCTTTCAGATGGAGCAGAATTTACTACACAGAGCTGTAGTTCACTGACAAAGATACGAGCAAAAACAAAAAATAAAAAAAAATACTAAAAATTTTTGCAGACGATTTTTTGCGCGATTATGAATGGTTTTTGCGATATGAAAGCTGTTTGCAGCTTACAGGTGACACCGGCTCTGTGAAGTAAATGCTGATCCATCTGAAAGCATGTGAAAATACCAAATTTAATAACATATTTTTACTCCAAAATCACTTCATAACGTCAGTCGAGTGTTGAAATAAATCCTTCTGTGAGATGATGTGGCTTCTTACACAGAATAAGGCACAAAACATATTTCATAGTATTCTAAACTGTGATAAAGGCTATTGCATGATAAATAAGGTTATTTTATGCAAATTATAATAATAGAACTCCGATAAACCGTATATTGTCGTAGTCGTGTGTTTATTAGTCAAGTTGAATCAATGAAAGCAGTTGAATCTTGTTTATTCAGCTGCAGAGATAGGCATTTTCTGGGTTTTTTTCTGCGAGGCGTATTTGGAGTTTTAGTGTGAGAGCGCCCTCTGGCCTTCGGATTACTGCTGATCACAGAACCGTGCTTCACTGAAAGTTACACATGACAATCGCAGCTTCTGTCGAATCGAGATCTCGATTCCATTTCGATTTATCGTGTGCAGCCCAAATATATTAAACAAAAATAACAAATAAATAAATAAGGACAACTGTTTCCACAAACTTTAAATAGTTGGTTTTAGTATTTTTTCGCTTCTCTTTGTCACCAGGCTGACCTAATGATCCGGGTATCATTCGATCATTCGTTTTTTGATTTAATATTGAAAGTAGAACAATTAGAAAACGGAGAGTTTTTTTGTGTTTATGCAAGAAAACGAGAATTCAGCTTAAATTTTAGTTTTTCGTTCATGGGTGGAAAAATGAATAAACAGCTTGAATATTCGATTTCTACAAATGGGCGGGAATTAAACGCCCCTTTCAGCTGATTGGACAGCCGAAGATCAAACCGTGCCATCATCAGTTTTTCTGCAGTATCACGCAGCAGAATAATAGTCCTCCACTGCTGCAGTACGGGTTCTTAACGCATTTATTGCAACTACATATAATCTTTTTTCATCAAACAAACAGGCTAATGAATAGCTCAACACAACTCATACCGGGGCAGAGTCTAGACAGGGCTTTCTTCTGTGTAGATATAAATTCTATTCTTTGCATCAGCTGGGCATGGCAGGGTATGATATGACAGCTGTCATAGCCTACCCTGCTCACCCAGTAAGTCTGTTTGTTTGTTTAAATTAAGAAATTTATTAATTTGTTTCAAAATAAATATTTTAAACACTAAGACAAAAAGGAAAGAATAATAAATTGGCTTGGGTATATACAGGCCTATGTTCACACAAGAACTGTCATTCTGACTGACAACCGGAGAACAACAGATATTAAATAGCATACTGTTAGAGTTATACAATGTAGTCTTGTGTTTTGATTATAATTGATATCTCAAAAAGGATATGCACTTGTGCGTGGCATGAGCTGCAACGCAAGATTTTCATAAAATAATAACTCTTCATTTCGGTTTGTTTCTCACCAAACCCTCAGTATACCTTCAGAATGCTTGGAATATAGGCCTACGCCACGAGATGCATATGATTTTACGACAGATATGCATCCGCTTAAAAAAAAAAAATAAAAAAAATAATAAATGAAAGTCACCATTCTCTGCCATTAAATTATCAAGTGGAGCAGGACATGTTTGTGTTATTAAGTAATAATAAGCCTTTAGAACAACATTAAGGCGAGTTGTCACTCTAGTTCACACAGTTCCAATAAATTGCGATGGGTTAAATAAACTCAATAAGCAGACAGACGCGACTACAGTCAAGCGCAGACCAGTATTGAAGTGCACAGGAAATAGGCAGCAGTCATATTTAAAGCAGTTTAAAATAATATTGAGTACTGATTGATGTTCACTTGGATAACTTAATACTCTGTCATTTATAGTCGTATGGTCAAATTTATATATTTAATTGTGTAACGTTACGTTCAAAATAACTACAAAATGTCATGCCTTTGAAAAATAAAGAGAACAACAGAATGCGCTGCTTTAGCGCCTCTCTGTCTCCTTGAGCATCTTTCTGGCGCATGCCACAAACATCAACCACAGGGAATACTCGTCTTTTAAAAGGCTTCATATAGATGATTTAGCGTTAAATGCATCATAATTCACTTTGGAATAAATCACAGTAGGCATATGTATCATGATAAAAAAAAAAACGACTTTACAGTCTGAAAATACTTTAGGCTATAGCAAATCATTTCTCGGACCCCCTATCACTTTAAGAAACGCTGGTCTACACAGAAGAAAGACCTGTCAAGACTCTGCCAAGGTACGAGTTGTGTCGAGCTATTCATTAGTATGTTTGTTTGATGAAAAATTTGAAATTGATTAAATGGGTTATTAATCCGTACAACTGTAGCAGTGGAGGACTATTATTCTGTTGCGTGATACTGCGTAAGAACTGATGATGGCACGGTTTGATTTTCGGCTGACCAATTAGCAGAAAGGGGTGTTTAATTCCCGCCTACGTGTAGAAATCGAATATTCAAGCTGGTTATTCATTTTTCCACCCATGAACGGAAAACGAAAATTTAAGCTGAATTCTCGTTTTTCGTTTTTTGGAAAAAAAACAAGCCGTTTTCAAATTTTTCTACTTTCAATATTAAATAAAAAAACGAATGATACACGGATTCTGATGCTTTTATCACACCTGAATAAACATTTTAACCAACTTTACCACTTAAACCAAAGTCCAACAAGTTATTATTATTATTAGCTAATTTTTAATACAACGCAGTGCTCAACCCATTATTATTAATATTATTAAATTGACACCACTGGCACTGAACCGGATGCATTAAATATTAGATGCATAAATATTAATAACTAATTTGGTTTAATTTGTATCAAAGTACACCACTGTTTTGAACAACAACACTTAATCTGTCGTGGCAGCTCATGACAAAAATTTTTTTTTTAAATAAAAAATAAATGTTTGTCCACAAATTATCACAAACATATTATAAAGGACTAAATGCACTGACAATATAGAAGGCAGCAACCCCACCTAAAGATATGAAAAATGCTTAGTATTTTATACTGGAAATGTCTGCAATAAACCTGCAATGAAAACAAACCAGTTTGGGAAACCAAACGTTACATGAAAACATGAGGCGAAACCGTAAGCTGTTTTGTGGAGATCGATTGTTTCAACAAACCACCAGCTGTTTTACTTTTGTTCTTTGTGCCCACTGTGCCTTTAAACAACCAGAAATCTCACACAAGCAACTTTAAAACCGTCTACTAGAGCTGAATCAACCCTAAATAACGAAATATCTCAAAATGAGTTAAAAGAATGAACAACTAATTCGTGCTACATTGAAGCCAACGCTCAGTGGATTGGTAACACTGGCTGGGTCTCAAAACCTAGTGCGCTGCCTACATAGCTAGCATCGTGGGCTTCACGTGAGAACTAGAACGCTGTCTAGATAGGCTTCTTGACTGGGGTAAGTACACAGCCAGCCACACTATGATTAGATACTATCGTTTTGATTGAAGATGAACCAAATCTCTGTAAATGAGCGCCTTACCTGTGCACCAGACGACTGCAAAAGTCAGCCAGGTAACAAACATATTCCTTCCTTCGAGGATCCTGGTGATAAATGGTGTCCTTTATGCCGCGAAAGCATTTAAGAATGAAATGAACCACATGAACGCGAAGGCCTGCGCGCTATTCTTCACCCGCTACAATAACAGCACGAGCTCTTCACAACAACACAGTGTATCCCTCAGAAGCGCGCGGATCGGAAACAAAGTCCCTGATGCAGCAAACATCCAGCTTTTCATTCTGACCAGGCGGCAGCAGTGGGAGCGTGAGCTTGGGCGCTTGGAGTAGAAGCGAGGCCCCCTTGTGTGTGTGTCCTGGTGCGTGTTTCTCCCCCTCTGTCGGGGAAGGAGGGATTGATATGCGAAAAGCTGAACGGCGTCCAAAATGGCTCCTGAGAGCCACAGCAGCGGTGCCAGCGGGAAACCCGGATGTTCATCAGGGCAACTGTGGACTCACGGCTGCTTTATCATCAGTCCAATGAAAGCAATGCAATCGAGAGAAGAAATAATGATCATAAAAATTGGGTACTATTAAATGCAATTGCACTCAATAGAATTTCTAATTAATTGTAACATAACTTTATTAATTAAAGCAATTAAATAAAAAACAAATTCTCCTATAAACTTGAACAATAATGTTGTAATAACTTGTAAACTAGTAATATTTAATTAAATTATAATTATATGTGATCCTGGACCACAAAACTAGTCATAAGGGTCAATTTTTTGAAATTTGAAAATCAGTTGTCCAAATGAAGTAGCAATGCATATTACTAATAAAAAAAATACGTTTTGATATATTTACGGTAGGAAATTGACAAAATATCTTCAAGGAACATGATTTAATATCCTGATGATTTTTGGCATAAAAGAAAAAATCGATAATTTTGACCCATACAAAATATTTTTGGCTATTGCTACAAATAAACCCGTAGTAGTTATGACTGGTTTTGTGCCCAGGGTAAATATAACATTACATGGTCATTTAGCAGACGCTTTTATCCAAAGCGACTTACAAAATGAGGACAATAGAAGCAATCAAAAAAAACAAAAGGTCAATTATATGCAAGTGCTGTGACAAGTCTCGTTTAGCCTAATGCAGTACACGTAGCAAGGTTTTTAAAATTATATAATAAATAAAAAGAAAACCAAAAAAAGAGAATAAAAAGAAAAACAAGTAAATAGAATAGAAATAGAATAGAGAAAGCTAGTATTAGAGGCTTTTGCTTTTGGTAATTGTATAATAAATAAAAAAAAGAAAACAAATAGACGGAATACAAAAAAATGACAAAAGCTACTGTTAGTTTTTTTTTTTTAAGAAAATGAATACAGTGCTAAAGTCTAAAAGGGACACGTTTTTTTTAAAGAATAGAATAGAATTAGAATAGAGAGTGCAAGAGTATAAAGATGGAAGAGATGTGTTTTTAGTCGTTTCTTGAAGATGGCTAAGGACTCAGCTGCTCGGATTGAGTTGGGCAGGTCATTCCACCAGGAGGGAACAGTTAATGTAAAAGTTTGTGGAAAGTGATTTTGTGCCTCTTTGTGATGGCACAATAAAGCGACGTTCACTTGCAGATACTATGTTATAGTTGTATTGTCTTGTATTGTGTTTTTTTTGCTAATGGACCTTGAGTCTGGAAATAAAGTTGAACTAAATTTCCCCCATTGTATTATTTAACAATACATGGAAATTAAACATAATTTAGCACTGGAGAATATTAATATCACACGTTTGGATACAAGTAATGGCACATCCCACTCAAAATTATAATAATAATAATTATAAAATATTGTCCCAAAAACCTGAACAACAAACAATTATACTACTTTAGTTATATATGACTGGCTTTTTACGTAATATGGTCTAAATTAATAAAATAAAATAATACAGATGTGCTTATTTGCCATATTTCAACTATATTATATATAACCCTGCTTTACCATTGGACTTGAATATAAAATGTCTAAAGCTAAACTACACTTAGGTAAAAATAAAATTAACATGTCTGTGTTCAATTTGTGTTCAGTTGTACTGTTCAAACTGTGCTATATTAGACTTAACTGTTTTCAAATACATACAAACATGTGACCTGATACTAAACTACATCATTTATGATGACCTGGACAGACTTAGGACAGTTTCAGATGTTTAGTGAAGCAGTCCGCGCTAAACTCGGTCATGTCAAACGTTTCTTCTCTACACAACCAATCGACGACACAAAGAGTGAGAGAAACCCCTAGCGCAGCTCGACCCCAGAGGTCACGGCTTTGTCCGTGCTGTTCCCCCCCCGCTAACATAAACTTCAGAGGGTCACATTCCTCCCCCAGACCCCTGGATACTCAGCTGTCACGAACAAACCCAGGATATTCCCCTCGCACAGGCTTTCCAATACAATGACTCGCACTGTTGTCCAAGCAAGGTGCTTGTGTTACCTTGAGCTTAAACGAGCTGCTCAGAGAAGACGCTGTGAAGTGAAGGAAAATCAAACATCCATCTGATCCCAATACCTCCCAAAAGTTCACAACAAGTGTCAAATCTGTTTTAAAGGAATAGTTAAAAAAATTATAATAATAAAGTAATAAAAATAAAACCAAAAAATATACTCGCACTCAGGCCATCCAAGATGAAGATGAGTTTGTTTCTTCATCAGAACAGATTTAGAGATATTTAGCATTACATCACTTGCTCACCAATGGATCCTCTACAGTGAATGGGTGCCGTCAGAATGAGAGTACAAACAGCTGATAAAAACATCACCATAATCCACAAGTAATCCACACCACACCAGTCCATCAGTTACCATCTTGAGAAGTGAAAAGCTGCATATTTGTAAGAAACAAATACATCAGTGAGACGTTTTTAACTTCAAACCCTTGCTTCGGGTTAAAATATGCATTTTATATCCATAATATTGCTTTCTCCAGTGAAAAAAGTTTGTTTTGTCTGAACGCAATTTCAGTCCATTTTTTTTTTTTTTATTTTGGGTCGTGAACTAATTAAGCGGTCATGTGTTGTTCATTTTGTCGTATTTATTGTTATATTTAATATTTGTATATTTTATTAGGATTTAGGATTTTTTAAGTTTTCATTTGACAGAATAGTCCATCTGTCATCAGTGGTTCAACCGTAACGGTATGAAGTGACGAGAATACTTTTTGTGCGCAAAAGAAATAAAACGACTTTATTCAACAATCGTCTCCTCGGTGTCTCTCCGCATCACCGTAGCACCATTTTGAAGAATATCCGCTGGACGCAAGCAGCGTACGCTCTTCTGTGTCAGCCGTGCTGCACGGATGCGCTGTTTTCGTTCAAATCAAAGCGTAAATACACGTAGAAAACGTATCCTTGTGTCGCGGCTGACACAGAAGAGCGTACGCTGCTTGCGTTCAGCAGATATTCTCCAAAATGGCGCTACGGTGATGCGGAGAGACACAGAGGAGACGAATTGTTGAATAAAGTCGTTAATTTTGTTTTCTTCAAGTACAAAAAGTATTCCCGTCACTTCATAACGTTACGGTTGAACCACTGATGGCAGATGGACTATTCTGACGATGTCTTTCATACTTTTCTGGACATTGACAGTGCAAGTCAATGGGACAGTCACAAGCCTCCCGGTTTTCATCCAAAATATCTTAAATTGTGTTCCAAAGACGAACGAAGCTTTTACGGGTTTGGAGCGACATGGGGGTAAGTGATTAATGACAACATTTTCATTTTGGGGTGGAGTAACCCTTTAAGCAAGTAAAATGCTTAACATTTCCTAACTTTTTGTGTCTGTGTTGGAATGCATACAGTATGTGTTTTTGCTGCGAAATGGGTGTATCAAAAATATTCAAGCATGTATTTGAGGTATATTTGGTTATATATGTTTAGAGGTAACTGGTAATGTTTTCTTTTAACAAAACAAAACATGAAGAGTTTTTTTAATTACATGAATAATATGAAAAGAGAGAGAGGGAGAGAAAGTCATGATCCACTTGAGCTCCTAAGTTTTTTTTGCAATCTTTGATCTCTAGAGTGAAACAGGCCTAAACCAAAGAAAAAAGTGAGAGCAATATTAAGGTGACCGTAATAGCGGTGAATTTCTTTGCTGCTTCTTCAACAAGGCAACTAAAGCGCACTGAAACGGAGCAATCAGGAGGAAAACGGGATAAAGCAGAAGATACTGGAATCAGTTCACAACCAAATAACAGGCAAGATTGAATCTCCATCTACACAGTATTTTAAAAGACTATTACAAATTAGTGAGACAGAACTAGAAAGTTTCGTTAAGTTGAAATATAGTAAAGTATAGAAAACTAGTAGCAGTCTGAGTGACAGTTCAAAAGTGAAAAAAAAACAATGGAAGCCATTGCAGGAGAGCCCCTCCCCCACTCAATCACATACCCACGGACTATCAAGAGTGCAAAAGACAAGAAAGCCTATAAATACAGCCTGCTGAAGAACAACCTAGAGACCCTAATGGCAGACGTTTCACACAAAGGGGACAGAGCCATCATCACTAATCTGCTCCTCTACACAACAGACTGCAATCTTTGGCACACGGTCATCTGTAAATACTAGAAAAGTTATAGAAAAATAGGCATCTGCAATGGCAGACAAATCCAAATTTATGAAGAAAATGACACTAACAAGGCATTTCTAACTGTAAATATCTATAATAATGGAACCATAATGTTCCAGGGGACTGAAGCATCTCTTAGCTCTGTCCAGGCAAACTTCACCAGCCTAAAAGCTCTGGCAGAGGCTGAGAAACAAACAGTGATGCTGCAGGAGGCTGTGATGCCCACAGCTCAAGGGAGAAGCAAGAGGAGATGGAGCTTAACCCTGCTGAAGGCGACCCACAGCTGGAACAGTCTGTCAATCAGATCAGAAACAGCCTCCCCCTAAGAGGTAGAGCTGGTGGAGCTCAGGGAACTAACACTCTCCCATGCAATATCCAGCGAACGCCTACAACACCTGGAAAATAAACTCAATCACCTCACACGTGACTTTGAAGATAGTGTTGAGGAGCTAAAAGGAGAGATATGCAAGCTGCAGCATGATAGGGAGACCCTGAATAAAGAACTGAAAACAGTCAGGCAGGAGCAGCTGCTCAGAGAAGGAGAAATACAAAGCCTGAGAGAACAAACAGAGAGCCTCACACACCCAGCTCTCACACCACCCAGACAACAGCAGCCCACAGTCCAACACCTGAGTCCAGCACCACAGCAGCAGCGCCACTGACACCACAGGCAGAGGCTCCTGAGGGCCCCCAAGAGCAAGGAAATGACCCACAGAATGCAGAAGTCATCATCTTAATTGATTCAAATGGCAAGTTCATCAAAGAAAAACAGCTATTTCATGGCCACAAAACATTAAAACTCTGGTGGATATTGCCCTACAGGGAGAATCTGGGTGAACCCAACCACATTCACGAATGACCTGCGGGCACAGCAAGAGCGAGCGGCAGATTCAGTGACATAAAAGCCATAAAAGCAACACAAACCTTCCCGAATTCAAAAGTAGTTATCTCCACCATCCTGCCCAGATCAGACTTCCATCCTGGCACCATACAAAGAGTAAATGCAGACATCTCACGTAGATGTGCTGGAATGCCAAATGTTCACTTGGCACATCATCCCGCATTGGACCTCTGCTACCATGTCCACCTCTGTAAAGACAGTGTTCATGTGTTTGCCAAAACTCTTAAAAACGTGACCCTGGGCCGAACCCCTGCAAGCCCCCCAAAGAACGCTGGAGCAGCCATTACCCTTCAGCCAGTGAGACGCTTTCCCCCAACAGCACCACAGAACATCATCTCTCCAGGCTCGGCTGAGCAGTACTCTACAAACCCTACCCACAGGCCCGCATCCCAAGCCACTATGCACCCACCCCACTAAGCTGTACAACATTAGATGGGCACAAAACATAACAGAAAAATATGTGACAGCAATTGGCCATCCAAAAGTATGCTTACTTATAGACAACTTTCTAGGCAGAATGTATCCTCACAATCGAGATGGTGTCAATCTAGCTGTAGAGAACATAAATTATATATTTGGCCAATTTATCTAACCTCACATCCTCTAAGAAAATCCATAAAAGCACACAAGAAAATGAAAAATGGTTTGATTTAGGCTGTAAAACCACGAGGAAAACATTAAGACAATTATCAAATCAAAAACACAGACAACCAAACAATGCAGATTTACGCCATCAATATTGTGAAGAACTTAAACAGTATAAAAGTACACTCAGAAAAAAAGAGAGAACAGTATAATCCAAAATCAACTAAAAACTATTGAAGAATCAGTAAATTCTAACAATTTCTGGGACAACTGGAATTACTTGCATTAAAAAACATCATGAACAAGCAGCCATACAAAACTGAGACACCTGGAAAAATCACTTTGAACAACTTTATAGTGAAATTAAAATGAACCCAGAACAAACCCAAAAATATGAAAAAATTACTCATATGGAACATACAATTGGTAAATATCAAAACCCATTAGACTACCCCAATACAGAAAATGAACTGATTGATAAAATCCAGGCCCTAAAAAACCAAAAAAGCAAGTGAACCAGATGACATCCTTGACGAATTGCTCAAGAACACAGAGCACAAATTAAGATTGGCCCTACTAAAACTGTTCAACTTGGTTCTGAGTGTTGATCATTTCCCTGAAACCTGGAATCGAGGACTCATAATTCAAGAGTGGAGACGAATCAGACCCAAACAATTACAGAGACATCTGTGTAAGCAGTAATCTGGGGAAGCTGTTCTGCAATATCATCAACACAAGACTTGTACACTTCCTTACAGAGCACAATGTCCTCAGCAAAAGTCAAATTGGATTCTTACCAAATTATAGAACAACAGACCACATCTTCACCCTACACACCCAGATCGACAAATACGTTAACCAAAACCAAAATATTTGCTTGCTTTGTAGATTTCCAAAAGGCCTTTGATTCAATTTGGCATGAAGGTCTGCTGTCAAAACTTCTAGAATCAGGTATTGGGGGTAAAACATACAATATTATAAAAACAATGTATTCAAACAATCAATGTGCAATTAAAATTGGAAACAAACAAACATAATTTTTCACTCAAGGGCGGGGTGTGAGGCAAGGCTATCCACTATCACCGACTCTCTTCAATATCTATTGGCGAAACTCCTAGAACAACCAACAGCACCTGGCCTCACACTGCATGACTCCAACATAAAGTTATTGCTGTTTGCAGATGATCTGGGTCTGCTGTCTCCAACAGAAGAGGGTCTACAGCAGAACCTAGACATCCAGCACAAGTTCTGTCAGACCTGGTCCTGACTATTAATCCTAACAAAACTAGAGTACTAACATTCCAGAAAAGACCCATATGTCAGGGAAGGAGACATAATTTCACCCTTAGTATGACCAAAACTGAATATGCCACAAACTACACATACCTCGGGCTAATTTGCCTGCGAATGAACTACACTGAACAAAATTATATACGCAATACTTTTTGCCCCCATTTTTCATGAGCTGAACTCAAAGATCTAAGACTTTTTCTATGTACACAAAAGGCCTATTTCTCTCAAATATTGTTTACAAATCTTGTCTAAATCTGTGTTAGTGAGCACTTCTCCTTTGCCGAGAGATAATCCATCCACCTCACAGGTAAGGCATATCAAGATGCTGATTAGACAGAATGATAATTGCATAGGTGTGCCTTAGGCTGGCCACAACAAAAAGCCACTCTAAAATGTGCAGTTTTAACACAAAGCACAATGCCACAGATGTCGCAAGTTTTGAGGGAGCGTGCAACTGGCATGCTGACTGCAGGAATGTCCACCAGAGATGTTGCCCATGAATTGAATGTTCATTACTCTACCATAAGCCGTCTCCAAAGACGTATCAGAGAATTTGGCAGTACATCCAACCGGACTCACAACCGCAGACCACGTGTAACCACACCAGCCCAGGACCTCCACATCCAGCATCGTCACCTCCAAGATCGTCTGAGACCAGCCACCCGGACAGCTGCTGCAACAATCGGTTTGCAGAACCAAAGAATTTCTACACAAACTGTCAGAAACCGTCTCAGGGAAGCTCATCTGCATGCTCGTTGTCCTCATCGGGGTCTCAACCTGACTACAGTTCGTCGTCGTAACAGACTTGAGTGGGCAAATACTCACATTCAATGGCATCTGGCACTTTGGAGAGGTGTTCTCTTCACGGATGAATCCCGGTGTTCACTGTACAGGGCAGATGGCAGGCAACGTGCATGGCGTCGTGTGGGTGAGCGGTCTGCTGATGTCAACATTGTGGATCGAGAGGCCCATGGTGGCAGTGGGGTTATGGAATGGGCAGGCGTATATTATGGACTACGAACACAGGTGCATTTTATTGATGACATTTAGAATGCACAGAGATACCGTGACGAGACCCTGAGGCCCATTGTTGTGTCATTCATCCACGACCATCACCTCATGTTGCAGCAGGATAATGCACGGCCCCATGTTGCAAGGATATGTACACAATTCTGGAAGCTGAAAACATCCCAGTTCTAGCACGGCCAGCATACTCACCGGACATGTCAACCATTGAGCATGTTTGGGATGCTCTGAAATCGGCGTATACGACCGCGTGTTCCAGTTCCTGCCAATATCCAACAACTTCACACAGCCATTGAAGAGGAGTGGACAAACATTCCACAGGCCACAATCAACAACCTGATCAACTCTATGAGAAGGAGATGTGTTGCACTGCGTGAGGCAAATGGTGGTCACACCTGATACTGACTGGTTTTCGGACCCCCCAGAACCCCCTGTTTTTACAACAATAATGCTGTATAAATCAGCATCTTGATATGCCACACCTGTAAGGTGGATGGATTATCTGTCAAGGAGAAGTGCTCACTAACACCGATTTAGACAGATGTGAACAATATTTGAGAGACATAGGCCTTTTGTGTACATAGGAAAAAGTCTTAGATCTTTGAGTTCAGTTAATGAAAAATGGGAGCAAAAACAAAAGTATTGCGTTTTTAATTTTGTTCAGTATAATTAGAGGAACCGCAATAAGGACCCTTTTGCCATCAAAAAATATATCCAAATTGAAATAGCATTACTAGCAGCAAGATATATTGATGCCTGTCGCAAAAAGAGGGAGGAGTCAACAAATCAGTGATGTGCCCACACACACACCCACACACACACACACACACACTGAATTTTAAATTGTTCATTGAATTCATAGAATTGATTTGTTCTATTTTGTTTAATTATATATACATGCATGTATTTATTTATTATTTTTTAAATACATATCTGTTCTAGATTCAATGTAAACCCTATGCTTTGGCAATACATTGTAACAACTGTCATGCCAATAAAGCACACATTGAATTGAATTGAGTGAGAGAGAATAGCAACTTTTTCACAATTCACTTTTATTTCAACTCATTGCCTCAGTACAAATACAAAATAAAACATACAAGAATATTTCTGTGCTAATTGCATTTTTTTTCAAATAACTGATTCATCATTGAAATTCCATAAAGATAAAAAGCACATAGCTGTGTGATTCAGTAATGTAAATCAAAGTTCAGGTTCATTTGATTTATTATTTGGGGTAAGTATACTTTGAAACATTGATTTTCCTTTGAGAGCGAGGCTGTTTTGGGATGTAACAGTTTAGAAATAGTTAACCACCCTGCGGATAGACTGGATGTTGGGATTCTCAGCTTGCCAATCCATAAATAAGCAGTAGTTTCCTCTTTCCACAATGTACATGCGGCCACGATAGTTCGGCTCCTCGTACATGACCCAACTAAAATGGAAGAGGGAAAAAAGCGAGATATTATTTTGTTTTCAATTGATTCTTCTATATGAATGACATTAAAAATTGATGACCATTGTTACATTTGTACATCATTTCAATTGCATTATTTACAGTTATAAAAAAAATGCAAAATGCGTTTTCTCAAATGCATCACGTTGCATACATTTAATATGCTAAACTTGATGCAAATAACTTAGCAATGAAAGATTCTGAGCTTCTGCTCAACTTACAGTTTTTCTACAGTAAGAAAAAGCTGTTAAACAGCTTTATCTTATTCTGAGCATTTTTTAACTATTCAAGGTTTTTGGGACATTGGAAAAATACTTGATTACTGATAAAGCATCGCTTGATGTTTGGCCTTGCAGAACTTACGCTCCATCTCCATAGACTTTAATGGAGTTGAAGCAGTTCTTGCTGAATCCGGTGCTCTGGAGGAAGGGACAGTCGTCACACAGTTCAACACACTGACCGGTGAAGTTTTGACCCTCATAAAGCTCCATCCTGTACTGCTCCCCGTGCTGACAGACACAGACAAGCACATTATAAAAGAGGTGAGTATCATACAGTCAAGACTGAAAATCTCAGAGGTCAGAAGTTTGACCCTTGACAGCATGAAATGGACTGCTTACTATGTTGTTTGCAGGATGCAGATTTTCTTTGTGCGTTGAATACTTGCTGACCTAACTAATCTAATCACTCTCTATAGAGTAGAGTACAGTGATTAGTATAATTTTCAAAATATATGTCTATATATTTTTAACTTTTAAGTATTTTCTAATTCTATATTTTTAAATTTTTATTTCAATTTTGTGTCTCTCTTCAATTTTATACATAAAGTTAAACTACAGTAAATGAAAATGAGAAATTGCACCTTGGATTTTTAGAGTGGGAAATAAATCAAGATTATATAAAAATACAGTTGCAGTCGTTCGGCTTCTGCTTAATTCAACTTGCTATTACAATACATTTAATTTTGCAATTATTTATGAAATTTACTGGAAATTTTGGAAGTGAAAATGATTTCAAAATAAATCCTACAGCCTTTTTTGTGTGTAGCTGAAATAAATGTAGTTTAAGTTTTTTAAATAATTTATTTCAAGTAAAGAAAATGTTTTATGGGTTTAGGTGTAGTATTGGTTTACTATAATAACCGTGACAAGGTTGTCCCACAATTGCACAATGCATGTATCTGATTTATAAATATCCAAATGGACTGTTAAAAGGTTAATTAAAATGTATTATGAAACCAAAAATTGGCACAAAATTTATTTTTTTTGTCTGGCTCCACTTGATTTAAACAATTTAATGATGTCATGCAACAGTTTAAAAATATATATAGTTTTCAAAAACATGACATTATAAAAATTATTTTTCAAAGTTGTAAATAAAGGTTATTGGAGTATGAAAATTCCATTTCAGTTTTTCTACTTCAATGTCACACTCAATTCAATGTGTCACTTGCCGTTTCTAGTAATTGTTGTGAATTGAGTCTGGGTAAAAACGGTTTCTCTTAGCAGTACACTTCATCTTTTCATAAAGTGTTTTGATCCTCACCATTTTGATTGGCTTGCAGGAGCCCATGTGATCATTGTGGGCGTTCCAGCGTTGGAAGTCGGGATACTCTCCTTTTTCCAGCATGTACTGCTGTCCCTTGAAATCGGGATGGTCGAAACACACCCAGGCCCCGCTCTCCACGCGGATGGAGTTCACCCTGTTCATGAAACCACGGTCCTGGAAGTTTTCACAGTCTCCAAACACCTCCAGCCTCTGGCCTGTGAAGCACTTCCCCTCGTAGAACACTATCTGGGAGAAGACGCAGTGACCATCAGAGGAAAACTCTTGATTTATTGAGTTTTTTGATTCAGCTACAGTCACCGGTGGTGAAACAGACTCTTTGAAACTGAAACTACATGAGATCACAGCGTGATCAGATCCATCTCGTCAAGTTTCTTACTCCATCCTGGCATTAAACCAGCAGAGCATATGGAGCAAATGTAAGTTAGAATAGCTTGTTTGGGCAACTGCATTAATCATTTTATGGTTTTACTTCTGAATATTTTTTTATGAAATGACAATCTTAAAAAATTAATGTTTCAAATGCATTAGAGAAAAATAAGGCAGTTTGTCACAGTGAAATGTCAAATGCTGGACACATTATCTATATTTCTTTATATTTGAAAAGGTATCATAATCAAGGTCACATTTTGATCATAAAGAGGAAATTTGGTCATAACAGTGAAAACATCAAACACAGAGTGCAGAAATATTTTTTGCCTATTTTTTACAGTTTTCCTAAATATGTATTCAACATTTCAGTTGTCAGATTCTGCTTTTTTAAATCTTTCACCATCGTTATCTAGCAGGCTACAAAGTTGAGGTTGCAAAAAAAATTGTTTGTGATAATCAGGGAAGCATCAGTTAGAATGGGCTGAAAAACATAAAAATGTCATAATGTTCCAGGGGTTATTGATTTATAGCCATAATTATAATTTCAAGCTATTAGTGAAAATTAAAAACCTATTAAATAATTTGTTGTAATTTTTTTTGTTGTTGTTAGAATTCAAATTCATATTTCTTCATAAAAATAGCTATTTGGCTTTTTTTATTTAATTTTATTTCAGTTTTTTTATTTCATTTTATTTTTTAGTTGAGGCCACAGGTAAAAATGCGTACTTGATGTTATTGTTGAGTTCTGCAGTACGGAATGTGTGCACTTAGATATTTAATGTAAATATATGCATTAATTTAAGAGTGCATTAATTTTGGGTGCATGAGATGCATATACTGGTATTGTAGGTATGCAAGTGTACATATAAAACTACAAACTAAAGTTGTGCAAATTGCAAATTATGCAAAAAGAAAAAGAAAAAAAGTATGTTTGTATAAGTATGCAAAAATCTGTTGCATATTACAAAAGTACAGTATATACATGAAACTTTGTCTTTAGTTGGTCAGCAAATGACAATATTCCCTGAAATGTACTACTCACCTTCCCTGAATACTGTGACATCGTTCCCTGCCTGGATCCTGAGCAACTATCCAGTGGCGTGAGAGAGAAGAGAAAGAGAGAGAGAGCAACCGGAGGGAAAAATCCGGACTGTCTGATATATGTGGCCTATAGGCTCTGAAGTGTTATCACGAGCTTTTGCCCACAAAAGCGGCACAATGGAGAGCTTAGCAGTTTCTGCATCATGGACAGTTTCTCTTACACTGCTCTGCTGATATCGGAGTTCAGGAGGGCGAGATGCACAATAGCACAATCGATTGTGTTAAAGCTCTGATTTACAGTCGGTGTTTGGGTGTGAGAACGACTGCTGCTGCTGGCACACAGTCAAACACAAAAACACAGCTGAAGAAACATAAACATACAGAACCACAGAGATACATCCATCCATCCATCCATCATCCATCCATCATCCATCCATCCATTCATCCGTCTATCTATCTATCTATCTATCTATCTATCTATCTATCTATCTATCTATCTATCTATCTATCTATCTATCATCTATCTATCTATCTATCTATCGTTCATTCTCTCTCTATCTATCTATCGTTCATTCTCTCTCTATCTATCTATCCATCCATCCATCCATCCATCCATCCATCCATCCAAATCTATCTATCTTATTATCTAGTTACTATCTATCGTTATTCCCTCACCCTATCTATCTATCTATGATTATCTAGCTCCACCAGATCCTTTTATCTATCCAGGGATAAGGGCGCGTGTGGACAATCCCCCCTGCACACAGGTACAGTACCCTGCCAGACTCCGAGAGTGTCGACACTTCTTCTGTCTCTATGACATCTATCTATCTATCTATCTATCTATACCTCATACATATCTATCGTTGGATCGTTACTGATGGCTAATCATCCATCCATCCAGGCCATCCATCAGCCATCGCACTCACGTCCGGAATACCCAATTACCCACGTCAAGACACACACGTCCGAGAGTTAAGTCAATCTATCATTATCTACTATCTACTATCTATTATCTATCTATCTACATTCTTTTAATTCTGTCGTTCTCTTCTTGTTATATCACCACATAGTATTTGTTAATCATCATAAGTATGGAAGGTCTCGTATGCAACCCCCGATCGCGTCGGAAGCTGCAGGAAGGACGTTGCATACATCTCTACATGCGATTACAACAGAACAACACCCTGTAAACAGAGCTGCAAACACGCAAAGTTACACACATAAAGTTGAGAAATATTGTTTCATTTTCCGGTGTAATGACCATTAATTTAGCTGTGCTGCATATGACCAGGGCTTGGTCTGTTTGTAGAAATACAGAGAGAGACATAGAGAGAGAGAGAGAGAGAGAGAGAGAGAGAGAGAGAAATAGAGAGAGAGAGAGAGAGGAGAGAGAAATAGAGAGAGAGAGCGAGAGAGAGAGAGAGCTGATAAGAAACTGTAGGATAAAGGTGAGGTTTCATATAGACATACAGACAAACAGGAAGAACAGTTTTACTCAGTCCAACACCGTAAAAGGTGAGTTACACTTCAACACAGGTAGTTAATTATGTGAGAAATTGATTTTTAGGCACAGTACATTTAAAAAATATACATGACAGCAAAGATGCACAATTTAGAGAAGGTCACAAGACATAGCAAAGCTCACGCTAGATTGAAATTTCTACCGCGGGGAAATATGACCTTTGAGTATAGAGCTGCTTCAGACTAATTACAGTAATGGTTTGTTTTTAGTACGTTTATGATCCTTTGCTTTGGTTTTGGTTGGTTGTTGTCTAGTATGTGTTTTAATGCTCTTTAGAGTTATATTCTTACTTTTTTCTATAAATGAAATAAGTTTAGACATTCAACAGTCGCTTCTCTTCTTTGGTTTGTTTTCCAGAAGGATGAAGTTCCTCATATTGGTGAGTGTAATTATGGATCTATGACAGACTTTGGATCTATGATGCACTGAAACTATGCTTTGTGTGCTGAAATATACATGAGAATAAACATACAGGAAAAGAATGTAAGAAAAATATGTTCAGAAGTTTAGTATTGAAGTATTGCATAGCATGTGGGCAGGTTTGAATTTCTGGTGGAGATGACATTTCTGAAATGTCAACAGGAGAGGTGCAAAAAATGCCCAAACCACAAACACAAAAGGAAAAGACTTTCATACATAGAAGGTTATGTACATGTGCATTGAAATGTAAATGTTTTTAAAAATATGTACAGTAAATATGTGCAATACTACCATAAAATGCAAGAAAAGATTATTGCAGGTAACCTTTACATGTAGAAACATTAAGATGAGTGAATCACAGACTGAAATGTATTGCAGTTATTAATGCTTATCATCTGCAGAATAATAGAATAATCTATTAGACTCTCAGAAATAAAGGTACAAAAGCTGTCACTGGGGCGGTACCTTTTCAAAAGGTACACTTTTGTACCTTATAGGTACTAATATGTATCAATATGGACTCTTTAGGTACAAAGGTGTGCCTTTTGAAAAGGTACCGCCCCAGTGACAACTTTTGTACCTTTATTTCTGAGAGTGTAGATTAATAACCAGCGAGGTCCAAAAGTCTGGAAATAAACAAAGTTTTGTTACATTTTGAAAATGTAAAACAAAGAGACATTATAATATAAGATTAAGAACACTGTACTGTATATCTTATTTATATAACTATATATCTCAAATAAACATATGTAGCCTATATATCCAAATTCTTGTCAAAATTGGTGAGTACTGAGATCATCTATGATGCACTGAATATGATGCATATGATGCATACGCTTTGTGTGATGAAATGTGCATGAATGCATAAAAAGAAAATAAGAAATAGCTGAATGACCGCATGTAGCTTGTGGGCAGATTTTGCATTTCTGCTGGAAATTAAATTCCTGAAATGCTGGGTATTTTTAAACAAAGAAAGATTATAATGTAAAATTTAAAACACTGTGCTTAATATCTATCACAAATAAATGTATAAAAATATGTATGTTGTTTTGAAACACAGCCAAATTCCTGAAGTGAACATCAGAAGTCAAGATCCATGCAACAGTTTGAAGTCAAAAGCAGTGTGTGATTATTGATTTTGTTGTCATAAAACAGAGTTCAGATCATCCATGATGCAATAAAATCCTACTTTTTGTGCAGGAAAAGAACCTGTGTGGGCAGGTTTTGCATTTCTGGTAGAGATGAAATGTCTGAAATGTCCACATGTGAGCAACAAAACCTGTCCAAACCACAGCATTAAAGGGTTTAAAAGGCTTCTATTCAGTACATACAGGGTTTATGTACACGTGTTGTACGCTCTGTGTGCATTTAAGAATTTATAGCACAAACAAGAAGTGTGAAATCAAATATTGTCCCGTTAGGCTCGGCTCTGGACTGCCTGCACTGCGTCCCAGAGAAAGCAGGAGCGGCCTGCCAGATCACCGCCGTAACCTGCCCACCGGACAAAGACGCGTGTGCTGCTGCCAAGTTCCGCAGAAGCCCATGTGAGTGATGAAGCCCACCGTAACCATTCAGACAGTGACTACGATCTGCTGATTTCAATGGCATTTACAGATTGAAAAACATTCGATTAAATGTCTTGTGGTTTTGTTTGAAACAGACGGCCATTACCAGAAGTGCATGTCAATGTCAGGCTGTGAGATGGTGAAACAGAACGCTTACATCAACATCAAGTGCTGTCAGAAGGACTTCTGCAACACCTTTGACTGATCTGCCGCTGCTATATATCAGCATGACTCATAAAACAGCTTTCAATAAAATAGAGTACACTGTAAAAAAAAATCTGTGACATTTACGGTAAAATACCGGCAGCTGTGGTTGCCAGAACTTCACCGTAAAAAATATGGTAGCAACATTTTAGGTTTTACAGACTTAACTTAAATTCACAATAAAATACTGTATTTCATTAACTGATGTAATGTTAATAAACCAACATATTGAAGTGTTAATATCTGTTTTGAACCATTGTAATGCACTGATAACCACCAAAAACTGGTGGTGATGAGAAAGTCACATGATGAACCAAAGCTCATCACAAACAGCTTTTATACGAGCTGAGGAGGGCAATACTTACAGTATATATAGAAGGTGCACAGTGTCATTCACACAAACACTAAACCCCATCATGGTGACACACATGATACTGAAATAATGCAATAAACATTCATTTAACAACATTAGATGTAAGATTAAACCCTAATGTACACAACTGATAAGAAACACAACAAAAAGAAGAAACATGTTATTTCAACTAAAAAAACATCAAATATGAAGTGTCATGCAGGGAATTCTGGGAGTGTCAATTTACGTTTTTCACTGTAAATTATACATGACTTTTTCTTTTTCACTTCCAAAAAAAACTTATTTTTAACAGTATTTTACTGTAAAATTACATCAAATGTAATTATATGTATTCACCGTATATAGTATGGAAACTTACTATTAACCAGTTAACAGGTTTTTACTGTAGCATTTTTACAGTCTTTTACTGTTAAAATCACAATCATTTTTTACAGTGTACACATGAACCAGGTTACGCATGTTTATGCGTGTTTTTTAGTGGAATTTATGACAATATTTACACATTAAATTCTTCTTGTTATCTGCAATGTTACAAAAACAGTCTGTTTCAAGGTGGTCATTAATATTAAAATAAACTAAGCATGCTAGCATTTTTGTTGATTATGTGATTTACTTGCTTACTTACATACAAATATCATACAAATACATTCTCACTTTACAGTAATTTAAAAAAATATATACAAAATTACCAATAAAATGCAATAGAAGTCTATCTACATCTCAAGCTGAAATATATCGCAATTTTATTAGTGCATATCATTTGCATAATAAGAAGAAAATACAATGGGGTTACAAAGTTTTAGACTATAAAAAAAAGTAAAACAATGAAACAACATAATCAGATGTTTGCTGCTGTTCTGACTCATGAATGTGATATGTGATCACACTGCAAAAACTATTTTCTTCTACTGTTTTTTCAGATCTAAACATTCTTAAATCAATATACATTTACTCGAGAAGTAATAACTTAAGATACTAAAAGTTTATGCTTAAAACAAGAAAAAGCATAAAATGTCGATTTTTTTTACTATCAGAAAAAAAGACTTAATATGTTTAATTTTGCTTTTCAAATAAATGTATCTTGAGTTATGCATTTTTAGAAGTTTGAAATGTAAACAAGACAAGAATACTAAGAAAATTCAATTGACACTGTTTATAGAAAAATCTTAATAACCAGCAAATAAAATATGGTGAACCACAACTGCTGTTTGTCTGCCATATAGATCTGATGAGCGTTGCTTCACATGTTTTTACATTACATAATTAATCAAAAAGACTGTCATCTTTCATTCAATCTTATTGGCCAGTTAAATAAGCCATGAGGAGAGCTAAATTAAACAGACATTAAAGCCTTGTGCACACATGAACCTTGGACTCGAAATCAACTCACACTCACTGAAACATTTCAAATGCAGTAAACACTTGTTGAACAGATTCAGACTCCAAACAACCAGCAAAAGTGCTTAATATCCAATAAACTATATCCTCTGCTGTTCATCACCAAAAGACATATAATAATATCTCTCTTTATCACCTGTCCCCTCGAGCTCTTGTGTTCCTCAGCTTTGTTTTACACAATATTGAACTTTCCTGCCAATCCTCATATCAAAGAAAACATTTGTCATTTGTCATTTGTTAACCAACAGCACCATTTGTCCCACCAACAGTGACGGTAAACTGTCCATCATCTTCTCAGAATTCTCAATTATCAATATTTTGGATTCGTTTTATATTTTCAATTTTTAATTTTAATCTTACAGTTTTAGTCATTTGATTGTTTCTGTCATATTTATTAGTTACTGTGTTTTTTAAATATCCATATAGCTTTTATTAATATATAAAAAAAAGTTGAAACAATTTGACGTTTTTTAGGTTTTACTTATATATACTGTATATACAGTATATACAGTAATATATTCAAAATCCAAATACTTTTTTATCCCATACCCGGAGAGATATTTTAGGTTCAATTATCGAGCATCCAAAACACCAAGATAAAACTACAAATAGAAATCTATATACAAGAACTAAAAAAAAACTACTAAGAGTTACAAAATATACAAGTAAAAATATAAGATTGCACAATAAACACGTTATTCTAACGAGGAAATTACAAAGTCTATAGACACAGGGAAAAAGTTGTACTATACAGTATATTCTATATATATATATATATATATATATATATATATTATATATTATATTATATATATATTATACTATATAAGTCCAAATTAGAAATATTAAAGACCTCTAAGTTTTACAGACCCATTTATAGGGTTATATGCATGTAAACGCATTGTTGAGAAAGAGGAAAACACAACCATAATAGTTTTGTTTGATACCCAAACACAGATAATTATTTCTTTAATATTTTCTCACACCATATTAAAAATAAGTGGTTTATTGTAGTAGAACAGGACAGAACAGGATCTTGCACAAGCACATGGCACGATCAGTACTGATGATCTGAAGCGATTGCCTGAGTAAACCATGACCAAACACAGTTGGCAAATGTTATTGAGTGTCTGTGGCCTCATTTTAACACAATGATCCGGTTTCAAACACTGTGGGAATTCCTGTTTTCTCGGAAATGATTCACTCCTGAGTACATGACAAGTATATAAGAGACACACACAAGTGCTTATTATGAACTTACAATACACTCAATGCTACATCACTTGGGAGGTAAGTTATTAAAACAACATACACAGATATTGATAGATTAGTTTGTTTCTGAATTGCATTCATTTTTTTGGTCTTTTTGCACTCTTATTGGTGATTTTTAATTATTATTAATATTTTCAGCTCTAATCGACAGAATAATGAAGACTTTGCTGGTGGTGGCCCTGGTTCTTGTTCTGGTGTTGAACTACGGTGAGTTAAAAGATGCTAATTAAATGGTTAAACATGCACATAATTCAATTGAGAGACTATTATAGTTATTTTAATATAATTATATATTTTTTTTTTTACATTTTGACATTTCATTTATTTAAAGTTTTAGTATGTTTTTTTTTGTATTATTTATCATTATATTATTATTTATTTAGTATTAAATATTCTATTAGTTTTTATACTTTTTATTTCAGTTTTAGTTTAGTAAAGAAATTGAGAAATGGTTCTGGCAACAATTTTTTTTCTTTATTTAATATACAGTATGTCTGACTTGATTGTGCAAACTATTTAATAAACTCATGCTCAAGCCTCTATAATAAAAGTTCAGTGCTGATTTGGTGATAATGCATGCACTTTGTGTTGCAGGATCTGCACTGAAATGCAACCACTGTGTTCCTCAGGGAGGAACGCGCTGCACACAAACTCAAGAGACCTGTGACTTGGAAAGATGCCGGTGGTATATCAGCCAGAGTCAACGTCGCCTCCCGGGGTGGAGGAACCTTCCAGTCAGCTTCACACTGTAGACAGATATAAATGCATTATATTATTATTATAAAATGTTCTAAAATACTATCAACTTCAACTTTTCACATTTAATTTCCAATGTACCACAAAAATGAAAATATACAAATAAAAACTAATTCAAACTATTAATAAAAACTATAATAGTATCTCAGTGATACTAAAATAACACTGACAGGGATGCAACCAAACTGAAGCTGTAATGTGATTCTTTGCATTATAAGCAGATAAATGCATGTGATTAGATAAAATCATGATGTGCATAAACATCAAATATGCTTTGATTTCTCTGTTTCTTCTAGTCATGGGCTTTCGGAGATGCAGCAGTATGACGGAGTGTCTTATTCTCTCGAGTAACACTGCCGTGAAAGTTAAATGCTGCCAGTCTGATCTCTGCAACAACATGGTGATCATTTAGACTGACTTCTGTCGACTTAGAACATGAAACTGCCATGTTTACCATAATACAGATGTTTAAAGAGGCTTCACCATCTCTATTACTTAAAGCTGCAGTCCGTGACTTTTTTATATTTTATATAAATTTTGTACATTTTGAACACAAAAAGTTACGGACTGCAGCTTTAAAGATTTTGCCCACCAATAAATATCATATTACGATATGAGTTACTCATGTTTGCGATTTATTTCAGCATTTGCCACAGATGAATAATTGTGGAATACGTGAAGAATTTACAATTTAACTAAAAAAGACTGCACCAGCTAAATGGCCATTTCCTTGTTAATAACAATGTACAGACTGATATTATTGCTTTTGTGAATAAATTCAGGTACATTTCTACACTGTAAAAAAATATTCCGTCAAAATTACGGTAAAGAAACGGCAGCTGTGATTGCCGGAATTTTACCATAAAATATACGGTAGCAACGTTTTAAGTTTTACGGTTTTAACTTAAATTTACAGTTAAATACCATAATTTTATTAACTGATATAATGTTAATATACCAACCTGTTGAAGTACTGAAATCTGTTTTGTACCTTTGTAGTACACTGATAACCACCAAATGCAGGTGGTGATGAGAAAGTCACATGATGAACTTAAGCCCATCAAAAGCAGCTTTTAAATAATAACATATATAGAAGGTGCACAGTGTCATTCACACAAACACTAAACACCATCACGGTAACACACATGAAACTGAAATACTGCAATACACATTCATTTAACAACATTAGGTGTAACACACAACCCTAATATACAAAACTGGTAAGAAAAAACTAAGAAGAAACAGTTATTTCAACAAAAAAACATCAAATATGAAATGTAGCGCAGGTCATTCTGGGAATGTCAATTTATGGTTATTCACTGTAAATTATACGGTCTTTTTCACTTCCAAAAACGGTATACTACCGTAAAATTACATGTAATGTCCAATACAGTTTTTCACCGTATATAGTAGGGGAATTTACCGTTAACCATTTAACGGGCTTTTACTGTAGCATTTTTACAGTCTTTTACCGTTAAATTCACGGTCATTTTTACAGTGTAGTTTCAACATTATTTGTTCTTCAGATATTCCTTGTTAAATACACATCAGCTTGTATGCAAAGTGTCCAACGTTCATTTTTTTCGACCATTGAAAATGAACTCAACTATTTGCATGGTGCCACACTGAGATCCGCATTTAGGTTTGAACCATATATGGCCTTAAAAAGTTTCTTAAGAACCAGAATCTTTAATACTACTTGTGTTACAAGCACACAGGAAAAATAACATTTTTGGTACTCAGACAGAAAAGTTAGGTGCAATTGTTTTTATAGAGGGAAACAGTTTCAACATTGTTTGTTCTTCAGACATTCCTCTTTTAAAGAAAAAGTATCATTTGTATGCAAAGTGGCCCACATTTGGGTTTTGACCACTAAAAATGTGTACAGTTTAACAGTTTACTCTTAAAGCCACACTGATATCCCAATATCTCTGAAAATGAACCTTATGGGGCTTGTAAAATAAGGATAACAAAAGAAAAGAACCAGAATATAATAAAAGACATGCAAACTTTGGAGGAAAACTGAGTTGACATGGATGGGATGACCCTTCATTTAAAATTGAATGCATTTTGTGTCAAAGCAATGGAAAATTATCCACAGTTTAACCCACATACAGACTGCTGTTATGATCACTGAGTGAGGAGTTTTGAAAAAGTGACCTATTGAGGAATGTTTCCTAGTCATTGTGTAAACAAAACAAAACAAAAACTGTCCAGTACAGCCTGCAGCTCCCCATTCAAACCCCCTGGTGTCGCTCTCATCTCAAATCTACTCAATCAACGGAACTGTTCACTGCATACTGTGACCTTTACTGTATACTGAAAACTATTTGTAAAAAAAAAAGATGGATCATGAAAAGTAGAGTTGGTAAAACTGTACACATTATACAATGTAAACAAAAATTTCTAAGAGTAGCATACTATATTATTGTTGCATAATGTCATTATGTTGCACGTTTAAGCAAGTGGCAAACAATTTTGTCTATTTTTGCTATACAAAATGTACAATGTGCAAATTTCTGAGACCGAGTGCTTTAGACCGTGTAAGAACGAACATCTGCTCTTGCACAACACATCATCCTACAAAACATTAACATTTTATCAAATGTACCCAAGGGCATACATTAGGTTTGATTTTGACATTGGTGCAGAAATGTAAACATTTATCTCATGTTTTTACTTTGTCCATACATCAAAAAAGCAGTTTTCTAGTGTATTAACTTCTCAAGTATTGCCACGTATGACCCATTTCAGATATTTCCAAAATAACAACAGTGGTTACATATAAATATATAATAACTGTTTGATTAAAATTGTTGCTGGTGACAATTCAGTAGTCGCTAGATACTGGTATGGATGTGTCCCTACAGAGACCCTTACTAAGTTATACTTCTATTTCAGTAAACCTTGCACAAGCACATTAAATAAGACAAGAGAAAAACACTCTATCTTTGTTTGATTCCTGGAAGTTTACAGTCAGCATCACAGTATATAAGAGACAGACACAGGTGCATATGAACTTCTTCTCAGCTCTGGCTCCGCTTCAAGTCAAGGTACGTTAGCACAGCATTATGCAACTATTTGTTAGATTAGACTGCATTAAGTTAAATTCAGTTTAGATTAACTTAGCAGTTTTAATGGGATAATTGTAAGAAAGTTGTAAGATTTTCAGACATTGATGTAACAGCATTTTCTCTCTGAAAGCACAAACATTTATTGGATCTAAACTACTATTGTTCTCTGGTTTGTCTAGAATAATAAGGCATGGAAAGATCATTTAACAATAATTCTGAAAACCTTCATGTGCAAAATCCTAAGATTGTGCATTTTGCATTGTGACATACTATAATGAAAAATTAACCATATTTCTTCTTACATTGTCAGTATTATAATGCATAAATGAAAACAAACAAAACAAAATGCAATACAGTTATGAGAATCATCCTTTAAAATCAGCTAAATAAATTCAAATATTATATTTAGTTAATATTTACATATATATTTACTTTATAATATCAAATATTATGTGCTACTTTATGAATAGAGTATCATCAAAATTATCACAATATAAAAAGCCACAATGATACAAAAAAACGAATATTCATAATTTTTATATCATCTAGAACTGTTCTAAAATGCTTAAAATGTTTTATTTGATTAAACAAAGTATTTTAATTTTAATCGAACAGTTAATAAACTTAGAAGCTGAATGTATTGTTGTATTTTTGAAATTTTGTAATATATTGTGACATGATATATTGTAGTCAGATTAGTCAACTGATTAGCTTTCTATTTTATTCAGCAGAATGATGAAGGTTCTGCTGCTGGCTCTTGTTCTCGCTCTGGTGTTGGCAAATATGTTTAAAACCCAAACTGCTGTTTCTGAACTGTTTTAGATCAGAATTCTTATCTAAAGAGTTTGATCTGAGTCACTTAAAGTGTCATGAAATCAATAGTTCTTAATCAGATGTTGTTTAATCAGCCTAATAACTGTTGTAGGATCTACCCTGAAATGTTATAACTGTGTCCCCGGGACCCCTGGAGGAAGTTGTGTGGCCACTCAAGAGACGTGTGGCTATAAAAAAGACACCTGTGTGTCTGCCAGATTCACCATCCCTCCCTGTGCGTTTCCATCATGTGTGCAATAGATGCACTAAAATACAGGAGCTTTAGAAAGACTGTCACATAAACACATGAACGGTGACACTCATTCACTTTCCCATTCCTCTAGATTCTTACTTCCGGAGGTGCATTAGCATGGCAGACTGCATGATTCTTCAGTCCAGTCCCAATATTAAAGCCAAGTGCTGTCAGACGGATCTGTGCAACACCCTAGACCGAATCATCCTAGACCGAATCTAGACCGAATCATTTGGTCTAGGAAGACCCTTGTTTTCCCTTACGAAAAAGAAGTTTATTCAAGTGTGATATTAGTATACTTCTTTTAAACTAAAAAATAGGAAAGTATACTTTTAGTCTACTTTTTATGTACTTCTCAGAAATGGGCGTTATGTACTGCTCAGAAATATACTTAAAATGACATTTAAGTATACTTGACTTATAGCCTACTTAGAAAAAGTCTAAATATATTTGAGCTATACTTGTGTTCCTAGAATACGTGTTTTCATTGTTATACTGTAGGGCGCGCTAGTACACATTTTCTGTACAGATTTTCCAAAAAACGCAAGTGAAGAAGAAACCGAAACAACAGATGCTTCCACGTGGAATCTAACACGATCATCAGACATAAAACAGCATCAAAACTGTGTAAAGTTGATGTAATGTCGACCACTTATAATTCTGCAAGCTTTGGGGTGTTGAGCGCGTACCATCTACTATTTGGATCTAATTTTTTTTTCACTTTTGTTCAAAATGTTGTTTATTTCTTTTCTTTTTTTTATTTATGAAACTTACCCAAACTTCAAGTGTTTAAAAAAAGAATGCATTAAGCAGAATAAATGTTTTTTTGTTTACAAACAGATAGCCTTTTCTTTCTTGGGGTGTTGTATGTTCAGATTATTTTATGCCAAAATATATACAAATTAATACCTAAATAGGGACATAGTACTATACTTAAAGTATGATGTAAAGAAAACTTACGAGCATACTATAAAACTACTAAACTAGTAGTTTACTAAGACTATACTTCAAAGTGTACTAAAAATGCTACTACAAGTATTTAGAAAACTATCAGTATTCATATAAGTTAACTTTTAGTATAGTTGCAGTACAAGCTTAAAATATTGTTGTAAGTTTACTACTGTTATACTTAAAGTATAATTTTATATTCTAGAAAGTGGGCCAATTTAGTCCCAGGGGGTATTGAAATAGTACACTTACAATTATACTACTAGTACGTATATATATATTTGTATACTTACTACATAAAGTTTACTTAAAATATACTTGAACTTTACTTAAGTATACTTAATAAAATAAACTTGAAATATACTACTTTTTGGTAAGGGATTGCTCTGTTTCAGGTCAGCAGACGTGATTTTGTGGGAGTGATAACTTATAGACTACGCAAAACTGACTTGTTTTAGATGGAAAGCATATTTGTTATGCTTTAAAACGACATTATCCACCTTATATCACACTGCGCAAGTAAACCAACAAAAGTGACATCCTTTCCATGGTCCATTGGGCAATGTGACTTCTTGAAGTGTTTCAAAACCAAGGTTGAAAACAGTATGACGTAACAAACTTTTATTCAGCAGAGCAACAGTCGAGTTTGTCAATTCAGAACATAAAACTGCTAATACAGATTTAAAGAGGCGTCACTATCTTATTTACAGATTTTGTAATAGCAATAAATGTCATGGTTTACAAAATGAGTTGATGTTGGTGATTCATTTCAAATGTTTTTTTTTTTTTTTTGACTTTATGAAAATTAAAAATGTCTGACACTGATTATGGTGTAGTATCACAAACATTACGTAGGGCGAGTAATCAACTCATGCCGATTCCGTCCCGAACCACACTGGTTCCGCTCTCCACCGCAGACACTCATACTCAAATGCTGTTCACGGACAACACTATTATAACTTACTGACACCTGACCACTATTTTTAAAAAGTAATTAAAGTACAACAGGTTAACTGGTCATAGATGAATAGTAGGTGACCAGAGACAGGCCGGCACAATTTCCACAGACAGCAATCGCGGTGCTACATTAGGTGGTTGAACAAAATGCAATGTCAATGTAATAAGATTAAGCAGTTTTAAAGTGGTGACAATCATAACAATCTGACTTTTGTCCGCGGTGTTAAGTGCGAGAATGAGAGGTCCAGCCAGGGGTGGTGCATGCTACCAACAAGGAGAAAGCAAGGGACGGAACCAGGAGAACCGGCAGGGGCTAAACACATATAATTGTTTATGAAAGAGACTTGTGTTGTCGGCAAGTGGTCTGACGAAAACCACGCGTGCTGTTTCTCGATCAGAAAATTCAAAATTTGTGACGTGCAAAGGGATATCCATTATACTATACCCCCCCACAACAGGCACCAAGGAAATTAGTACCGCCCCTAATCTGTAAGTTTCCACCCACGGCGACGTTATTGTGTTTACAGTCACTAGTGCAACGACAACGGTTTACAAGGAAGAAAAAAGGGTATGTCATAAAAAAATGTGCAGAATGCTGAGGTTGAGCAAAACATGCTAACTGTTTTTTTTCCTGTGTTAGGCTGCAGAGAACAGTGCACAGAATCACTGTTTAATCCCAGCCAAGCAGATCAGATAATGAGATACAAGAGAGCAGTGGAGTGATGATTTCTGTCGGTAAATTGGCCACTGTGCCAACATCTAAAATCAACATTTGATTATTTCCCCAGCTGTTGACCCCTTCACAGACATCTTTACTGTTTTTTATGTGTAACATTGTGTTGAATTAGAGAAAGGAAAGATCGCTGTTTGGGGAACTGGAGTTGAGAGGAATAGAGTGACGACATGTCTGTGACAGCCGCTATATACTCAACGTACGAGGAGTATGGCGTTGTAGTCGATGTTGTGTGCAGCTCGAAAACCGTATATCAGAACAGTTTAAAACTCGCTAGGTTTAAAAACGCTGATTCAGCGCGATAGATACATGATAATCAGAACCAAACCCAGCTGTTTTAAGCAGGTCAAGCGCGTATTGGCCCCGCTCGATTCTGGAAAAGGGGCGGGGCACAGACTTCATCTGCAGATAATTAATTAAGAAAAGATAATAATAAGACCCGTGCACACACATCAAAACAGGCGGAGTCGGTCTATCTGGCCTTCCATTCAAAATAGGCATTTTCAAAATTATGTAATACATTATCTGTGGGGTTTTTTGAGCTGAAACTTCACAGACACATTCCTTGGACACCAGAGACTTATATTACATATGGTAAAAAAGGGCATAATATGTCTCCTTTAAGTGAGTGGCAAACAATTTGTCCATTTTTGCAGTCTGTGTATTGTGTGTCATGTGCAAAAATCTTTTCTGGACATTTAATAGAGACAGAGCGAGAACCCAAACGTAAACTTACTGGTGGCCAATGAGGCTAAAGAAATTTCATTAATCCCACGTATTAGCCATTGACCCACGTACATTTAATAAATATATCATTACCTCTGAATACAATCTAGCGGAGCGCGCCGGATAATTTGGGTGCAGATTTGGAGACTTAGACCATATAAGAGTGAATATCTGCTCATGCACAACAAAATTATCCTACAAAATATGTAAAGACCTACACGTCGTAAGGCATGCTAGAATAACATTGTGTCAAATGCACCTCTATTCCGGTCAGGTTTGCGCAAGCACATTTAATAAGATAACGGGACACAATGTATCTTTGTGGCTAAACGGGAAAAGACCAGAGCAGAACAAAACAAAAATTGTTACACAACCACATGGACCAGTAAACCAATAAAAAGGGGCACTTATCATCTGAAGCTTTAGCCAAGAGCACGGCGATGGTAGTTCTCTGAGCACATCTAGCTTGTGCCTTAGTGGTCAGAGTTAATTTAGGCCTACATCAAACAGTGTTCATGTTTCCCATATGCGACAAAGATTCCTGTAAGTTTACAGGCAGCATCACAGTATAAAAGAAACAGACATACAGGTGCATGAAATCACTTCAGCTCGGCTCTGCTTCACAGTCAAGGTACGTTTACACACATTATGCAACTTTTGTTTGTTAGATTAAACTGCATTAATGTTATTATAAGATTCATTTAGCACTTATAGGAGAATTGTAAGCAAATCAAATGTTTTCAGACACTCAGGTACAAATTAACAGCGTTTCTCTTCACATTCTCAGTGTTATAATGTAGGAAAAAATATATATAATTGCAGTGCAGTTATGAGAATCATCCTTTAAAATCAACAATACTGATGTGCTATATCAGTACTTTCTTTAATAACTAAACTAAATTATCAAAATGTCACAGTGTAAAAGTCACAGATACAAAATATATATTTTTATTTAATATATAATAATACATTTAATGAACAATAAACATACGTTGTTTTTTTTCAATATGAGACTGTTTTAAAAAATAAATGTTTTCTTTAATTTTGGTTTAACTACACAGTACAATACATATTGCCGCATTTTTGTATTATATTTGTGACACAACATATTGTTTCACCTCGTAGCCTAGTTAATTGATTAGTTTTCCACTTTATTCAACAGAATGATGAAGGTTCTGTTGCTGGTTCTTGTTCTCGCCCTGGTATTGGCAAAAGGTAGGTTAATGGTATCTTATCTAAAGAGTCTGATTGTGCATTTAAAATGTCATAAAAAGCATTTTTTTCTAAATCAGATTAACTGTGTTGTAGGATCTGCCCTGAAATGTCACAACTGTGTCCCCCGCACCCCTGGAGGAAGTTGTGTGACCACTCAGGAGACGTGTGGCTATAAAAAAGACACCTGTGTAGCTGCCAGATTCACTATCTCTCCCTGTGAGTTTTCTAGTATTATTACTGGATTTTGCACAACAACAACAACAAAAAAAAAATAATAATAATAATGTATAGACAGACTTTTACAGACGAAAAACACATCAGTATGAACAAAGAACCTCTTTTTCTTCTATTTTCTTATCCATTCCTCTAGATTCTTACTTCCGGAGGTGCATTAGCATGGCAGACTGCATGATTCTTCAGTCCAGTCCCTATATTACAGCCAGTTGCTGTCAGATGGATCTGTGCAACACCCCGGTTATTTAAACCCACAAATCTCAATGCATATCAAGCCATAAAGGGAAAAATTACCCAAACTGTGGCATTTAAGTAGTGCATGTCACACATATGTGACCCTGGACCACAAAACCAGTCATAAGGGTCAATTTTTCGACATCTGAAGATTTATATACATCATCATGAAACTGATAAATGAGCTTTCCATTGATGTATGGTTTGTTAAGATAGGGCAATATTTGCCTGAAAATCGCCTTTAAAGCTGTCCAAATTAAGTTCTTAGCAATGCATATTACTAATCAAAAATTATGTTTTGATATATTTGCGGTAGGAAATGTACAAAATATCTTCATGGAACATGATCTTTACTTGATATAACAATGGATTATCTTGACCCATACATCATTTTTGGCTATTGCTACAAATATACCCCAGCGACTTAAAACTGGTTTTGTGCTCCAGGGTCACATATATAAATTAGTAGAATTATTTACTAATGCAAATCCAGTTATAGGCTAATGTTGAGTTATAGGATGTTACACAACATGCAAATTAGTATTAAGGTGATTCTTTCAGTATGGGCACTTTTTTCATATCTGTATTCCATATTCATACTAAAGCTAAAAAATTTGCAAGGACAAAATGCTGCATTAAGGACATGATTTTGCTACAGCTGTTTATCATTTCACCTGTGTCTTCAAGTCTGAGAGTTTAGTTCATTTGTCACGCAACAGATTGAACAGATTTATCGTTCATAAATGACCCTTCATTCAATGTGCAGTAGGTCATAGGCATTACATGTGTAAAGAAAACGAGAATACTGTGCACAATATAGCTAGTAAAATTAGTATGGATGTAAATACAGTACTGTTTCGTTGATTTACACCCTTAAAAATAAAGTGTCTTTATTGGCAGTAATGGCTCTATCAAGAGCCTTTAACTTCAATGGAATCTTTCCATTCCAAAAAAAGGTTCTTTAGATTTTTTAAATGTTCTTCAAAAAAAAAAAAGGTTCTTTTAAGACCTGTTAGTGTCAATGTTTGATATAATACCATGTATGAATTAATGAATTATGAATTAAGTAGTTTTTATCTAAATGAAGTGTATAAGCAACAATTGCAAATGAGATTGTGATAGCTCAAGCTGGGTAACCGAAAAGAAAGCACCTTATGTATGTTTTCTTTAAAGGGGTCATATGATGCGATAGAGATCATAGGTATAAACATAATGTACAGATTATGGTGTGAAATAAATGTTTTTTTTACCTTAAACCACATAAACACATTTCATTACACCAAATACACAAAATAATGTTCTTTTTAGCAGCATCATATGACCCCTTTAAGAAAAAAAACTGTCAAAAATTAAAAAAGAAATACCTTAGCTTTCAATGTGAGTTGCAGACAGTTTGCATTGAAGTCTTCTTACGAAATAATGGTCATTCAGCTGTCCTCTCAGACTGCACGTAAAAACAGACATATTGTACAAAGCACAGAGCAGTCCGATTCACGAACAATGACTCTTATGTAGTTCTCTTTGTAGTAATTCAAAAACATACAGCTCAACCAGTAACCCGATTCCTGAAACAAATTAATAATTCAAATCATAATTTTGACTTCTGTAATAATTCTGACTTAACTATGCCATATTTTCGACTTCTTAAGTCATCATTTCAACCTTTTAAGTCATACTTTCGAGTTTATAACTCATAATTTCTTAAGTCATAATTCCGAATAATATTCCGACTCTATGTAATAATTATGACTTACATATATCATCTTTTTTTTTTTTGCATGATTTTTTTTCTTACATGGCGGAAACTAAAAGGTCAATTCACATGGACTGCATTGTGGGATACTGTATACTGCACACTTCTAGGTCATTTTGTGCAAACATAAAATTCACACAATGTACACAGTATACTTACTATGTAGCCTACTGCAAATCTAGTAAAAGTAGCATGCATTGGATCACCTACGGTGGCAGTAAAGTTCTGCTGGCTCTCCCAATCACAATTCTGAAAACAAAAATAACAAATTACAAACGCAAATGCAAGTTTAAAAATCAAAATAACAATTCAGAAAGCACAACCACAATTCAAAAAACATTATAACAAGTCAGAAAACAATGACAAATCCTAAAACAAATTAACAAGTCAGAAAACACAACGATAAATCTGAAAACAAATTAACAAGTCAGAGAACACAACGACAAATCAGTCAAACCGTAAAAGGCTGTGTGGGTCGGGTGGGAGTTTTCTGAACAGCGCCATTCTGGTGTGGGGATATACTTACTCACCGCTGCTGGACGGATCTGTCTTCAACGTATACAGGAAGAACCAGCGAAGAACAGCAGAGATCGTGGTAGAAAGTTCGTAGATTGATAATCTAAAGTAGCTCCAGGTTATAAATGTATTGTGTAAGACTTGCCCTCTACTATGAACCAAAAAGAACGAGTCTCTAGTGTACTTTATGTATCACAAAGTGTGGCTGTAAAAAAATCAGCTCCCGTGGTGGCAGAAGTGGGTAGTGTGATGGCCTTGGCTGTTTGACGACATCGGACCACGAGAGAGGGGGTTCAGAGTCCCGCCTTAGTTCACCAAAAGCGTTATTTTTTCTCCCTGTTCAATCGCGTATGTAGCAATGGATTCCTATTACACGACTCTAATCGTGAAAATATACAGATGATTCTTCAGCAATATGCTTAATATGATACAACAGCTAAGTGGCAAACATACCTATTTACCCTCTTATGGAAAGTAGCTAGTTTCTGACACAGTATTCAAGTAATACTATCCATTATCAATTACAATGGTGGCAATTATCTGCACTTCAGTATTTTAGTAAATTATAAAACAGTATGCAATATTAATAATAATGTATTGAGTGTAAATTATTATTTTAATTTTAATTATTAAATGGATTCCACCTTATTGGTACAATAAAGCCCTTTCTACACCTACCCTAAACCTACCCGATACTTTTATTTTCAACTTTTTGATTATTTCCTTAATTTTTTATTGAAAATAAATGCCTTTACGATGTGATACGAGATTTGAAAAGTGAGAAAATAAAGTTCGGCAAAAGGTGGGATTGAACACGGGTCAATCGCGTCAAAATGCCAACGACACGTGCTTATCCATCTGCACCATTGGAGCTGATGTTTTACAGCCACTTTTGACTTAAATGTAAATAGACACTCCGTATTTTTTGAGTGACAGATGTCTCGTCCAGTCAGCGGAAAGTAATCTCAAACCAATGGCGCTGTCTCAAACTACCTACCTCTTCCGGTTTGTCTGAATTTGTCGTTGTGTTTTTTGACTTGTTATTTTGTTTTCGGATTTGTTGTTGTGTTTTCTGATTTGTTAATTTGTTTTCTGAATTGTTGTTGTGCTTTCTGAATTGTTATTTTGTTTTTTAGACTTTCATTTGCGTTTGTAATTTGTTATTTTTGTTTTCAGAATTGTGATTTTGTTCTGCACTTCTCGGAAACACCGGTGGTGGTGGGGGGGGGTGCGACTAATACGGAAGCCCAAAAGGCAGTCCTTATGACCACAGAGAGAGTGATATTAGAAGCATAGATAAAATGACTCATCATAGCCGGGGGATTTCAATGCCAGAACTACCATATATTACACTCGATGTTGTCTTCACTGTACTGTGATTTGGGATTGTCGGGGATCTCATTAACCCAGTTGCGTGCAGAACATCAAAATGTCCCAACGTCAATGCCGTTGCAAGTGTTAAGCTAAACCGTCAAGTTCTGGCTCGACAGTGTTCCATCCCTGACCTGAACTTGGGCTGTACCTATGGAGTGGTGAGGGAGGGTGACTGCGGGCAAATGGTAAACATGAAATGAGTTGTGTACTAAAAAAATAGCAAAAAATATAGACTGAATTCACTGCTCATTATGAGGTATCTTCTCAACAGCTTATTTCTCATACACAAAATTTCCTAGGTCATAATACTGAAACACCGACCCTGCCAATTAGTGCTGACCTGATGGACACAGTGTATGATATACGATATCACATATTTTATAATCTATATCCCTACAGTCTCGAATAAGCCAAATTATGTTCTTTACCACAAATCGCTGAAATGTTGGGAGGGATAATATATGATCAGAAGGAGTGGCCAAAGCTGTACCTACAGACGACTGGGACTAAGCTCTATCTCAGGCGATCAGAAGGATCACATTCCTGAGCGTTCTAGCAATGGACATACAAAAGTTGTGCAACTCATCTCATACGGGGGAGGACGGTGTGCGGCAACATGATGCCATGAAACTTCCCTTTGCCCAGTCATTTTCGTGCCTTTTAGGTCATAAATAGCAAGAATAGGTCCATATAGGGGTGATGTTAGTAGTAAAATATTATTATTTACTAAGAAGAAAGAAAATGAAACTGTAGTACAATTGTGTCCGAAAATCACACATGGCACAGTCAATATAAAGATTATCCCCCCCCCCATAATAAAAGGCTTGACCGCAATAGAATGATTCCATGACCAATCAGACATTCAGAGCCAGCCGTCGTACAACAAGAATAAAACAGTGAGAATCTTTCATGCAATTTTAGTCAGCGTGCTGGGCACTTTGAACACTTTGTGAACTCTAGGTTTTCTGTTGCCTATGCAATTGGTTTTTTACTGACACCCAAATTTACCTGATCACAACCAGTCTTTAGTCGCTTGGGTATATTGCCAAAAAAACATTGTAAAAATTATCGATTTTTCTTTTATGCCAAAAATCATTAGGATATTAAGTAAATAGCATGTTCCATGAAGATATTTTGTAAAATTCCTACAGTAAATATATCAAAACTTAATATTTGATTAGTAATATGCATTGCTAAATTCAGATATGAAATAGTTGTATCTCTGCCAAATATTGTGCTATCCTAACAAACAATACATCAATGTAAAGCTTATTTATTTAGCTTTCAGATTATGTATAAATCTACATTTCAAAAAATTGACCCTTATGACTGGTTTTGTGGTCCAGGGTCACAAATATTACTCAGAAAAGTTACTATTGACCTGAAGTTCCTCTGACGTTTCACCTCAACTGCATTCAGTTGAGTTTGATTTAATAGAATGCAGCACATTATAGTCTCAAAGAACCTTAAAAAACAATGACAGCCAAAAATCAACAAAAGCTACCAGCTCAATGAAATGAAATGACATTTCTGTGTTGTTGTGGCTTATATTAAAACATGAAATATGGGAACATATCAAAGACATTCTCATTCTATGGACCATTGGTCAAAAATGTGGATACGCCTGTGAGTGCAGGATGATGTCACCTAAAGCCAACTTTTAGTTAGAAGACAAAGCTATCAGACATAAAACACAAAACTCCAAATTTGATTATATGATATCTTTAAAAAAAAGCTTGATTAAATTGCTTTTGATAGTCTGAAACCCTGATTGTGGTTTTAAATGTTTTCTGAATAATAATTTGACAATAATTTGAAAGGTCGTTATTTTTGTTTTCTTTGCACAAAAGTATTATAGTACCTTCGTAAATTTATGTTTGAACCGCTGATGTCACATGGACTATTTAACGATGTGTTCTTACTACGTATTTCTTCGTGCTCATAACATGTCAGTACATTGCTGTCATATGGTGGGTCAGAAAAGCCTCTCGATACATCAGAAGATCTTAAAGTTGTGTGTTCTGCAGATGAAGGAAGGTCTTAAAGGTTTTGAATGATATGAGGGTGAGTAATGACAGAATTTTCTGTCCATCCCTTCAAGGAACATTTACACCCCTTCAGTGAAGGCAAGGTTTGAACCAGTAAACTTAAAAATGCATAGCCTACGTCTTGTACTGTATCTGCCTGGAACCGGGCAGTTGTCATCACTTCCCTCACTATTATTAGGGTTAAATTAAAATGATTGCGCCTGGGGTCTATAAACCAGTCTTTTCTGCTCTAGACTCAGGAAATTTATAATTTAGAAATATTAAGAATATTCATAAAAGTAAATGTCAAGGGCCCAGTACAGGTCTCTAAAATGCTGGGTTGTTTCAACCCTATGTTGGGTCAAATATGGACTAACCCAACAATTTAAAAATGTAACCAAAATTTAACCCAACAGTTGGGTTATTCCATATTTGACCCAAAGTTTGGTTGAAACAACCCAGCATTTTTCGAGTGTAGGCTAAGTAATTAAATACCAAATGTTGCCCTGCTGAAAAAAACAATAGACACCATCACAAAATTTGTAATGGTTTTACTGGTTATAATGGCAATTGTATTGGTTTTAATGGAAACTGTAAAGGCGCCTGTTGGTCTCTACTGGTAATTGGTCACCATCCCCTTCTATTGGTGCCTTGTTAAAACCACTAAATCCTAATGGAATATGTCCCAAAACACGCTACAGAAAACCATTTTTTTTATGTTTTAATGGTTAAAAGTTGATGGTTTTGTTTTGTTTTGTGATTTAGTATTGTTTTGTTTTTTCCGCAAAGTGATCAATTAACAATCATCTCTGTGGCCCCGATAAAAACTTTATGGATTTAACAAGCATTTGGTAATATATTAAAAGTTAACGTGAGTTTTACGTAATCAATTACATTTTTTAAGTAACTAGTACAGTACCGCATTCCTTTTTAAGTTACAACAGAATATCTATAGTTACTTTTTCAAATAGAAGCAGTTCCTTTTTTTTCTTTCATTTTATTGTTGACAGACTCTGCTGTCCCCACTGTTGAGAGAATCAGAAGATGTACTGTACTGGTAGTTTTCAAAGATAATATGATATCATAATTCTCATCACGCACACACCCAAACAACACAGATTCAGTATGTCCCAAAATGAATCCAAATATGCAACTCAGATTGACGCAAACGCAATATTACAAATGGTTAACACAAAATATCTGTATGTATTTAATCCCATTCTATTTAACGCAATGTCTTTGCTGTTCTGACCTTAGATGAATCCAGTCAACCTTACATAAACAAATGTCTTTTTTATTGCTGAAGTGCGGTTTGAAATGTCTTCTTCTCATTCTATTGACACGGATATATCTTACTTCTCTTCAGCCTGAGCTTATTGTCATTACACTTTTGGTGTGAACAAATTCTTTATATTTGCCAGAACTAGACTTTTTTGATTTTAAAAACAACACGCAAAGCCTCTGTCCCTATTTTAAAAGTAATAACGCATTGCTTTTCATAAAAAGTAACTAAGTAACGTAATAGTTACTTTTTTATGGATTAACGCAATATTTTAACACATTACTTTTAAACAAAGTAATGTTTTTTGGGTTTGGGGGCTTCCCCAACACTGTAGTGAACAATATCTATGGGGAAAGACGGGGGATCGGACCATTTTTCGTTTTTAGCCATAGCCACATACAACAACAAATCGACTACCTCTGACCAAATTGTAACGGGGGTGGGATGCACTTGGGACGCTCTTTAACCCTCCGAGGAGCGTCGGACTTGGCCAGTGTCGTTTGACTTAGCTGCGATGTTTGGTTCGCGTAGCAGTCTTGGAAACTCATACATACATCTGACAACATTATAGATAATCGTGAAGAAACCTGTGCAAAAAAAAGGAAGATCATAAAACTTAAATTCCTATCATGTGTCACTTGCTGTCAGTCTCGCTGTTTGTTCTGTGGAGAAATTCGTCTGTACATGCGCTGACTTCTTGGGAGGTTCTTCACAAGTATTTAAGGTTCTGAAGATTAGATTATCGCCGCATGAATTACTAAAAAAACTACTAACGTTTTCGTGCGTAGGGTCTCTGTTCCTTCCGTTTGGATGACTGAAGTGTGAACTTGGAGGACTGAGAAACTAAAACCACATTCACAAAGCCACAGTGATTCTGTACTGATGAGCCTATTTGTCCGATCATTCCATTAAGAACTACCTGCATACGTAGTTGGGCCCGAAGCTGATGCTTTTTTTTTTGTTTGTTTTTTTGTTTTGGCAAGCTGGGTTCTGCATGATTTCCAGATGTGTTTTTTGCTTGTGAATTCAGTACAGCTGTACTTGATTTGAGAGAGCGAGGAACTAAACGAAAACCTCTTTATATAGGCTAGTTAACATACATCAGACCTGAGAACATCTCTTAGCATTTTCTGCTGGCCTCTGCACAAAAGAATAAGACAGATGATGATCATTTCATAGCCTATCCTGCTATTTTTTTTATTTTACATGTGTGTTTCATTTATTATCACAGTTATCAATTTATTGGGGCTACTGCATGCACATTTTTTCCCTGGCCATCCATTTGAGTCAAACAAGGATTTTGTCTATTCCACATAACTGGTCAGTGTGATTATCATGTGCTCGTCTCATGACTCCGAATACAGTAAACATGAACTTTTTATGTTTTTAGCATCAGTCGAACAAGTTCTTAAAGATATAGTTGTTTGCATTTCTAACAATAAGGGTCTGGGTTTGACTGCCGAAATCAACACAGAAAACGAGCCAATAGAGGTGAACTAACCCTTACCAAAAAGTAGTATACTTCAAGTTTATTTTATTAAGTATGCTTAAGTAAAGTTCAAGTATATTTTAAGTATACTTTATGTAGTACAGTATATCAAAATATCAGTTGTACATTAAATATACTTGTAAGTGTACTATTTCAATACTTATTGGGACTAAATTGGCTCACTTTCTAGTATATAAAAGTATAATTTTAAGTATACTTTAAGTATAACAGTAGTAAACTTTAAGTACACAACTAGTTTACAACAATATTTTAGCTTGTACTGCAACTATACTAAAGGACCTGTTGTTATATGATGATATGAATACTGATAGTTTTCTAAGTAAATACTTGTAGTAGCATTTTTAGTACACTTTTAACACTCTATCTTAGTAAACTACTAGTTTAGTATTTTTATCCTGCAAAGATACTCTTAAGTTTTTTTTAATGGAACTTTCGATCATACTTTAAGTATACTACTTTGTCCCTGTAGGTATTAATTTGTATAATCTTTGTCACACTCACATGAAGACAATAAATCTAACATGCAAACACCAAAGAAAGAACGAGTATTCTTTATGTCGTACAAACATTTTATCTAGCTTCATGCATTCTTTTTTTAAACACTTGAATGTGGGTAAGTTTTATAAATAAAAAATAAAAAAATAAATAAACAACATTTTGAACAAAAAGCTGTAAAAAAGACTATGAATTGGATTCAGAACGATAATCAAAACGTAGATAGAGTCGTTCAGCACCCCAAAGCTTGACAGTCATTATTCATTGGTCGACATTACATCAACTTTACACAGTTTTGATGGCTTGTTGAATGGTTTTTTGATGCTGTTTTATGTTTGATGATCGTGTTAGAATACATGTGGAAGCATCTGTTGTTTCGGTTTCTTCTTCACTTGTGTTTTTTGGAAATTCTGTACAGAAAATGTGTACTAGCGCCCCCTACAGTATAACAATGTAAACACGGATTCTAGGAGCACAAGTATAGCTCAAATATATTTAGACTTTTTCTAAGTAGGCTATAAGTCAAGTATACTTAAATGTAATTTTAAGTATATTTCTGAGAAGTACACTAAGCCCATTTCTGAGAAGTACATGAAAAGTAGACTAAAAGTATACTTTCCTATTTTTTAGTTTAAAAGAAGTGTACTAATAGCACACTTGAATAAACATATTTTTTCGTAAGGGAACCTATCTAAAATATCTATTTGCTGTGCAATTACAGCATGTAGAGTCATGTTATTTCTCGATTGGTGATAAGCCCAGTCATTCTCCTGTTCTGCATCATAGAAATGTGAAATGCAATTGAAATGCATGTCATAAGTCTGGTTTGAAGATGGTGACTTCATCAGGTGGGAGACATTATGCTTTTTATTTTGATCGTGTTGCTAGGTGCAACCGTATGGGACGTTTCCATGTGAACCAAGTGGGCGATAGTCACACCAAATTAAACCTTGTGTTGAAATGAAAATAATTTGGTGCCATCTATGATCCTATACGAACACACGCTGCACCGCTTTATATAACAGTTCACTGAGAAATTGAAATTCAACATAATTTTCTCACCTTTATGTTGATTCATACCAGTTTTTGGAATACAAAAAGTTTTGCAGATGGTTCATGCTGCTCTTTTTCACACAACGACAGACCAAAACAGATAAAAAATATTAATACAAATATTAATAAAAAATATTAAATTTGTATGCTCCTGTTCAATCCATCACTGAAATCAGACCAAAAATGTAATGTATGCAAGATTTTAAGTGAATATCTATATTTATTTTCAGTGTTCCTCCCACAAAACTATTTTATTAAAAGATCAACTTTTTGTCTAGCATGTGTCAAGCATCTCCTTTTGTGCTTTACAAAGGGAAAATAAATGTGGTTTGGGGCACATGAGAGTAAAGTAATGACAACAGAATTCTCTTTTTTAGTGAACCATCTCTTTAAAATCTAAATCTGGCTCAGTGGAGTAGATCAGTAGCCGTCCCTTAGTGCACATATATGCCAGTTGCTCTTGCTCTATTCTTTGCGCAGACAGTACAGGGAGACTAGACCTCATACACACAGTTGCAAAAGTACCAATCACAAACTTATGAATGTGCAATATTTTTTATGTTTTTTTAAAAAAGAAATCTCTACCAAGACTGCATTTATGTGATCAAAAATACATAAAACACAGTAAAAATGTGACCTATTATTACAATTTCAAGGTATTATTATTTACAATTAACTCTTTTTAGTTGAATATATTATACAAATTAATTTAGCTATTCCTGTGAGCAAAGCTGATGTGCCGCATCATCACTCCAGTATGCAGGTACCGATCCTCAGAAATCTTTTTAATATGTTGATTTGGTGCTCAATAAATATTTCTCATTATTATTAATGTTGAAAACAGTTGTATTGCTTTGCAGAAACCGAGATACGTGCTTTCTTCAGAATCTTCAGATGAATAGAAACTTAGACCCCAAACTTTTTAATGTAGTGTATATATGAAGATTCTCAGTGTACTGTAACAATATTGCAGTTTTATCCTTGGAAAACTCATATGTGACCCTGGAGCACAAAACCAGTCTTAAGTCGCTGGGGTATATTTGTAGCAATAGCCAAAAATACATTGTATGGGTCAAAATTATTGATTTTTCTTTTATGCCAAAAATCATTAGGGTATTAAGTAACGATCATGTTTCATGAAGATATTTAGTAAATTCCCTATTGTAAATATATCAAAACTTAATTTTTGATTAGAAATATGCATTGCTAAAAACTTAATTTGGACAACTTTAAAGGCGATTTTCTCAATATTTAGATTTTTTTGCACTCTCAGATTCCAGATTTTCAAATAGTCGTATCTAAGCCAAATATTGTCCTATCCTAACAATCCATACATCAATGGAAAGCATATTTATTCAGCTTTCATATGATGTATAAATCTCAATTTCGAAAAATTGACCCTTATGACTGTTTTTGTGGTCCAGGGTCACATATTAGTATGTACCGTAGGGGTCGTAGGTCAAGGTGCGTCATGATTTAGCGTGAGCAGATGTGTGAGAAAGATTGCAGCCTGGGTATTTTAGAGGCATTAGGGTCAGGCATTCTAGCATTCTAATCATAGCTGTCTATGTATACTTGAAGGATTCATTCTAAACATCCATAAATCCCTGCGGCATCTCATGATACACAACACCCAGTGGAAAATGTGTTGCTTAAAGGTTGCTCTTTAATAGCTCATGAGACTTTTTCAGTTGGGTTTCAGTTAAACGGCAACATTGTGAAGCTGTTCTTCCAAGTTTTAAGGTTCTGAAGATAATATTATCGCCCATAATTATAAAAACTATAACGGTTTCTGCGTGTTGCAATGTAGAAAGTAGACACTTTTAGTGTCTCTGTACTTCCATTTGGATGACTGAAGTGTGAACTTGGAGTACTGAGAAACTAAAACCACATTTACAAGCCACAGTTATTCTGTACTGATGAAGCCTATTTGTTCAATATGCCTTAAGGATATACGTTGCATATACACTGTAAAAAAAAAAAATCCGTAAAATGTATGGTAAAAAAGCGGCAGCTGTGGTTGCCGGAATTTTACCGTAAAAAAATACAGTAGCAACATTTTAGGTTTTACGGTTTTTTATTTTTTATTTTTTTTTAATTTTTATTTTTTTCCGAATTTGATTTATTTTTTTTTAAATAAAAACTGTGATTTAAAAATCTACGTTGGCTGTGCTCATTCTTAAAAAAAATAGGTGTAGAAATATTGGATTGAACTTGACATTTTGAAGTAGAGTAACTGAAATAGTATTAATTCTAATAATCTTTGTTTTATTTACAACCTCGAAAAAGTATTTCATAATTACTAAATTACTATAAAATATAAATGTACAAATTAAAAGCAAAACAAGAAGTAATACTATTGTAATATTTCACTGTTAAATACAAAGTAGTATTTTAGAAAAATAATATTATAAATAAAAGAATAAATAATCACCACTGTAAAATACAAAAATTAGTATTTAAGAAACGTTTTAAAATGAAACAATATAATAATTTATTTTAAATTAAAACTGTAATGTGACAATGCTATTATTTATGGTTATTATTTATTCTTAATTTCTTCATTATCTTAATTTCTTCATTTTCAAATGCTTAACCATCAGACTTTTATTTTGATTTGGTATGTTATAATTCAGATCTATTCTGAGAGTCTAGACAAGACACATGGAAGCAGGAGCAAAAGTCTTAATTTGTTCTGTCTAGAAGAAACAATTGAGGCATTAAAGAGCTCTCATTTGTGATTTCTCATTCCTAGACAGATCAGTTTGTGCCTGCAGGGCCGTAGAGGTTGTGACCTCATGAGTCTTGTAGGAAATTGGGTGGCTCATTGGTTAAAGACAGAGAATTGCTTGAATTGCTTTGAGTCTTTGAGTGTTTGCTCCTGTGAGAACCCTTAAACTGAAGGCGACTCATCAGGCCTTGTGAAAGTTCTCACGACACCAATCATGAATGCTTATTTCCTAATTGAATAAAACATGTCAAAGCAGATGTCATTTGCATTCACATTTGTCCTCTGGTCTGTCCTGTAACTGTAGTATTCATGGCATACAGTCTGCAGGCTTCAGTGACTGCATAGCACAGATTCTTGGTCTGAACACATTCACATATACAGCTGCAGACTTATGAGCAGAACTGTGTGTGTTTGAATGTGTTATACTGGTAAACCTTTGGCCATTTTTTTAACTAAAAGGTAAATATAACCAAACATGTTAGCTGATGTGTTTAAAAGCAATCTAATTGAGAGGCTCAATCTGATGGAAGTCAGCAAAATGAGTGAAATTGCTTACAACACATTTAAATAAGAGGATAACAGATCAGTAACATTCCTTGAGTACAATTTGCCCCTTTTTATAGCTAAAGAGACTTAAACAAGCTCCCAGTTATGTTTTGTTGATGTATCACATCCATGTATTTGGAGAAATCAACATAGAAGCACAAATGAGTCAATAGCTTTCAAATGAATATCAGATCATTTGGTCTGTTTGAGTTTATATTGAAATCTTCAGATTTGTATTGCAGGTGTTTGTATCTCTGCAAATCTGAGCACTGTTTGAGAGTCTCTGAAGTTTAAAAGTGAGATTGTTGGGGTCTGAAGAGGAAAATCTGATGAGAACAATATTTAAAAAGTCTCAATTTGCTGTCCATTTAATCTCCTTTCTGTTGAGAAGGTACTGCAGAGGCATGTCTGGTTTATGTTAAGATGAAAGGAATGCATCTCACAAATGGAATTTGGCGATTGTGAGAAAAGTCTTGAGAAAACAGAAGAAAAAATGTTGAGGAGATGGAGGAGAGCACAAGGCCATTTGGAGGAAACATGGTTCTCATTTTTACTGTTTATTCAGTGCCACTGGGACCAAATCCACATGTAATGTCAGCATTTCTGTTCCTTTTCATTAAATCTTTTCTGTACCAAAGTGCTAGTGATCACTGATCGTTTGTGAATAATCACTGACATATATTTTAATGGCAATCTGGGGCACATCTGCCAGCGGAAGCAATGCGGGGAAATTCCTGTATGTTTAAACAGCATGCCGAAGTTTACGGCTCATGTCCAAATAGGCAATTACTTTAACAACTCTGTGGAGAAACGCAGATGTATGGGGACTTTTTCTTTCCATGGTGGCTTTCATGCTGCTGAACTTTTTGATTATGTAACATGGGAGAAAGCATTATGCTATGTTTGGAATGGAATACTAATCTAATTAAAATATTAGTATTATTTATCATTTCTAAATACTAGCCTACTTCTGCAATGCTCTTTCCTATAAAATGTTCTGGCCAATCAAACAAACGTCAGTTTAAAGGGTTAGTTCACCCAAAAATGAAAATTCTGTCATTAATTACTCCCCTTTGTGTTGTTCCAAACCCGTAAGACCTACGTTCATCTTCAGAACACAAATTAAGAAATTTTTGATGAAAAATCTGAGGGTTCTCTGACCCTCCCATAGACAGCAAGTTAACTACCACGTTCAAGGTCCAGAAATGTACCAAGATGATCGACAAAGTAGTCAGTAGTTCAACTGTAACGTTACGAAGCTACAGCAATACTTTTTGTGTGCAAAGAAAACAAAAAAAATGACTTTATTCCACATTTTCGTCTCTACTCGTCACATTGATACGCCATTCACGACAGTATGAACTCAAGCGGACCTAATGGGTATCATAGCACATGGCACAGTTGATTGGTTCTTTCCTGTATCGGTAGCCAATGAGCTCGTGCTCAACATTCAAATATATGACTAGTGCGTGTTGTAGCAGTTGCAGCTTGCTTCAGAAACCCTCCACCTTCCCCAGCTCCACCTGTATAGATCTGCTACGAGGTGATTCATGTACGCTATACAGGGGTTATTTCATGTATGTTATATTTACAGAAGCAATATTTCTTGCATGCTCCCAGCAGCATGTTGTGGATTTATTGGCAGTAACAAGTCTCGGTACTTGCTCTGCAGCAACAGCAGCAGCATGTTCAGCAGATCTATTCCACCAAGACCAAAAACATTAACACTGTCATATACATTACCATGATAAATCTTCCGAGAGTTGTCATGATAGAAATATATATAAAATAACAATTCTCTATTTTTTTATGGCTTTTATTATTTGTTTTAGATAGGAATCTTAGTTTTAAAATTAATTTGCATTCTCTTTGCGTTTGCTCAGCAATGCAATCATTATCAAACAAATGCATTGTAAATATTATTGTTGCGTGCGGATCCAAGTTCTTTTACACTATTTTCCTTCTAATTATTTCGTTAGAGTTTTCCAGGATGCAGGAGAAAGAAGACTGTCCAATCCGACGAACACACCGCTGTCGGGCCGTTCCATGGTGTTCTGCCAGGCAAATGGCCAGGCCGTCCAGGAGAGAAACACCGAGTCCAAATGAAGAAAGAAAGGAGAGGCGGAGCCGCAGCTGGTGTCGGAGCGTCGGGCCGGGTTGCTTCAGAAATCAGAACAGCCGTTATGATGTGAGCGGTTGAAGTGGATGGTGTGGCTGCCCGGGACGGGAGAGAGTGAAGGACGACGGCTCCGAGATCCCACCGGGAAGATACAGAGCTGGACGGTTGAGGAGCCTCGGTCTGATATACATAAGATTGAGACTCTTTCATAAAACTCAGCTGAGTTCCGCAAACTCAATCTTTTCTCTTCTCTCCCTAGTTATCATCAGAGTGACTCTAGCAGTAGTCTGTGGCTCTGACTCAGCGGAAATCGATGCGGAAAAAGAAGGAGCCACAACGGAGCAATACAACAGCGACCAGCTCATCATCCGCAGAGGCCAGACTTTTCAAATAGAGCTTGACCTCTCACGACCTTTCAACCCAAACACAGATAAACTTCACATGGAAATGAAGACAGGTGAGCGTGAAGTTGAATCTCAGGAACTATATGGTCAGATTTCACGAATACATGCCTTTTATCTTATCTTTTAGTGTTGTTATGCTGGTTTAAACATGTAGTGAAACTTAAGTATCAGAGGGTATTTATAAATCAGACTTTTTGCGCTGTCTATACAACAAATCAATATTTATAAAAATCATGATACATATTTTAACTCTATTGTATGTATGTAAGTATGTATTTATTTATTTATTCATTTAATTTCTTTGGCTTTGACTCTTTTTGAGTGAAATCTAAAATGATTAAAAAAACCTATTCATGCTTTCCAAACAACTGAAAAAAATCTAGGAAATACGGTCAGAAAGTTTCAATTTCAAGAACCTTTTCCATTTTTATAATGTTTATTGTTTAAATGTTGCTGAAATGGCATCTTAAATATCTTATATTTTAAGGAATAGAATATAAAATAAATTAATAAAAGAATGTAACTTTTAAAAACATGCCAATAAACATCAAATGTCCATTGTGACAACTTACCCCATATAATGTGGTAAAATGCCCCACTTTAGTGTCAACCAGTGTTTAATGTAACGTGTATATTTTTTTCTGGGTAAAAATGTATTTAACTCTGACTCAAGATATTTGACATTCAGAAATAAGCCCAGCATGAGAAATATTCACCAGAGTAAAAAGTGTGACAACTAGTCCCAGTCCCCCGTACACATGGATGCTCATGAACAAAACTAGTATATGTTGTTATTAAAATACAGTCTTTCTTTCTGCTTGTTTCTGTTGACTGTGTTTTATAATTGTTAGTTTTAGACTGGCAAACACGACGGGAATGCTCATCCCGTGATAAGGGCATAAATGCATGTGTTCAAAATTTCTCTCTCAGTGATAGAGCTCACCTCTGGTGCAGAGAAAGGAAGTGAGGGAGAGATAAGAAGGAATTCATCCCTGAAGCAATGCAAACCACTTCATACTGATACAAGATAACTCAACCCTTCAAACTAACTGATGTGGTTAGATTCACAACCCATCTTACCACAGTAAACTGTATACATACACATACACAGTGTGTGTTCCATGTGTTCTATAGATATGTAAGTGTACGTACAGTATACAGTTTATTGAATGGTTTTATGCCAGTATCAAATATGAAATCTGTACAGACAATAAAGTAAAGTACATCCAAATTTCAGATTGAAACAGGATGTTCAACCCAAAAACCAGGAATTTATTGGATCATGAAAGTAACGTTTCATTAAAAAGCAACTTGACTTTTTCTTCTTTAGTCATGTGTACTGATTTTCTTAGACAGCGGTTTTCACGTTTCATATCTTGTGTGTGTTCTGTTAGTCTGTATATTTGATATCAATTTGATTTATTTATTTACTTAGTTTATTTAGTTTTAGTTACTTTAGCATTTCAAATTAAAGTCTGAAAATGAAAACTGTTACCTTGGCAACTAACCGAAATGAAGGACGTTTACAGTTTTTATATTTTATTGTAGTTAACTCTACATTTTTGGCTTTAGTTTTAGTGAACTATAATAACCCTGATTTCAGCACAGTTGTGTCTGGAAATGATTTGGTTGGAATCCTCCTTTGTGTAATCATGAAACCTGGAACCGAATTCGTCACGTTCTTCTAAAGGCCAGTTGAGCCTCTCCTTAAACCATATGTTTCATGTCGTCATTCAGGGGCGCTCCCGCAGGTGTCGAAGAGGACACACATCATCATACCGCTGGTGGAAGAGCTCCAGGATGAAAGCTGGGAGGCCAAGATCGTGGAGCAGAATGTCAACAGGGTCAAGCTGTCTGTCAACTCCCCCGTCACTGCTGTTATCGGGAAGTACAAGCTGACCATCACAACGCAATGTCTGAAGACTGGCGAAACTACCACGCATGACCACGATAAAGACATTTACATGCTCTTCAATCCCTGGGTGAAGGTAAGACTGATAGAGCAATCCAAGATATAGATGAGTTTGTTTCTTCATCAGATTTGGTGAAATTTAGCATCACTTGCTTACCAATGGATCCTCTGCAGTGAATGGGTGCCGTCAGAATGAGAGTCCAAACAGCTGATAAAAACATCACAATAATCCAAAAGCAATCCACACCACTCCAGTCCAACATTTAATGACTTTAATGAAAAGCTGCATGTTTGTAAGAAACTAATCGATCTTCAAACTATTGCTAAAATATCAGCTGTTTGAACTCTCATTCTGATGGCACCCACAGGATCCAATGATTAAATAAAACATTGAAATCTACAGATGCAAATAGATAATGCAAATAATAAATGTTTTTTCAGATGTTCCCTTTCCACTAGTTTGAAAGGTGCAAGTTATGGAAATCACATCGTCTTACCTTAAGAAGATATTTTATGCTCTCTTTTTTTTGCCATAGTTTCCTGTTCCTGTTATGCCACATTTCAGAATGCAGTGATATATGAAATCAAGCTTGCGTAGATAGAAGATGACTCTACACTTTCCTTTTAACTGAACTCGTTCATTGACAAGAAGCCAACGCACACCTCTACTGAAGCACGTCTGGGAAACACTGATATATTCAGCCTAAAATATTGCACAGGCAACTGTTAATGCAATACAACACGAAGGTGCAAGTTTCCATTTGCAGTCCAGTGACTTACGTCAGTCTTCGTGAACGTAATCTTGTAATCCATTTGTGTTCCAGCAGCTGCTTGTCTTTGCTGCAGTTAGTGGCTGTAACTCGTAATCTTGTCCTTACAAGAGTTTTAGTTTTACATTTGTCAAGCAGGAATCAGTTTTGTTTGAGGTGCTTTTCGTGTGGTCTTTTGAAATGTAAGATTAGATGATGGTTGTTATGGCCACCTCATTTTTTTTCCTTTGCCAAATGATTGGTTTGATAATAGATTCTTGAAATTCTTGCAAAAAGTGTATTTATACAGACTTTTTAGTTTTAGAGGCAGTCCAATATGAAGTCTTAACGACATCTATTAAACAACAATGCTAAATAAAAAATGTGGAAACATTTAATTTAGTGTATTATTAGGTTTTTATAAAATAATACTTTCAAAACTGAATAATCTATAACTACAAAATGTTATTTGGATAACCAGTTAGTAACTTAACTGCTTTGAGTCGGTTGGACTGATTTGATTGAAAAGAACCTGTTCATATGAGTCATTTGTTCAAGAATCAGACTAAACTGGCTGTGCTGTATGGTTGTGATTGCGCTGGCTCATATTAGTAGTTTGTTTGAGAATCAAGATTCAGTTGTGCTGTTTGTTCAAAAGAGATTCATCATTCAGGAATCGGACTAAACTAGTTGCGCTGTACGGTTTTGATTCACTAAAAAGAGCCGGCTCATTGGAGTCATTGGCTCTGTATGGTTTTGATTCTCTTAAAAGATCTGCCTCACAATAATATCTGTTTCACGATGTAGACTCATTACGATGTTGCGTCTGATAAGAATCATGAACTAGATAAAACAATGCAATAATCAATCAAACATAATAGAAATGCTCATCATACAATATAATAAATAATGAATAAACAATATATATATGATATAGACATAAATAATAAATTCATAGTCAAAATAAATACTGAGACCTATAAGCATAATAATAAAAGTTTTTTCAACTTTAAAGCTTCTGCATTGATTCAAAGTGTTTGAGTCCTTATTAGTCTGATAGTTTAAAGCTAGTTTTCTTGGGTGGTTCAGGATTTGCCCTCCTTCCTGCACTGAATGCCAGAGATGTTTTGTAAGGAGAGAGAGAGAGAGAGCTGCCAAATCACCTTTCACTCCAAGCACAGTAAACCTTTTCTTTCCCTGCATTTTTTCCCTGATGTTTCTTTTACAGCTCCACCTCATCTGGAGATTCACATGTCAAATATATCCTCCCTCTCCCACTCTCTTTCTCTCCCTTCTTGGCTCCTCGCTCACTCCAGGCCCCTTCCTGTCATTCTTTGCTTTCTTTCAGTCTGTTTTGTTTTATAACACTTAATTTTATGCTCTGTGCTTTTGTTGAAAGCTGCTGGCTCATTCCTGTTCTGCAGAACATTGTGAACTCTAACTCTGCATGAATGTGTTTTAATTTAAGGAAGTCTTTCAATAACAGGGTGTAGCTGACTTCAACTTGACATAACTTGATTATTTACTCAATGGCAATAACATTTAGAGAATGCTTAAGCAGATTCAAATAAAGAGGTAAAGTTGAGCATTGCTCAGTGGATGCAAATTTGTTCATTGGAATCTTTTTTTTTTTTTTGCAATTTTGCTAAATGTTGTGCTTTAGTCATTTTTTCAAATATTTCATTTATTACTATATATCTTTTTAATTTAATTATTTGTAATTTTTATTTAAAAAAACGTGCCATTTCAGTGACACATTCTTTTTTTCAGTGTACTAAACTTATAAAAAAATTTTTTTAAAAGTACATTAAGTTGAATTTTTTCATCTAATATTTCTATTAATTTATTTCAGCGTTAATTTCAATTGAAGTAAAGGAGTTTAAGAGCTATAGTTTTTAAATAGCAATACAACCACTGTTTCAGAAACTGGAAAAATTTGACACTATTGGATTTAATTGTGATGTTGTGTTAAAGGAAAACTAATATGATTACATCTTTAAAAAAAAATCCTTTCCAGTATATAAAGTTCCCTACATAAACTATAGTATGTATGAGCCTGCTGTGTTTTTCTGTCTCAATGCTGCACTCTTTCTGGCCTCTTTCCATTACACTTTCTCTAGCATGAGTCATTTTTCCATTCATTTTGTAATCTTTTCAGTCGTCTAGTATCTCCTCTAGTCATTTCCGTTACATTATAGTGCCTCCTTTTTTTCCCTTTTCCCGTTTGATTGCACCTCCCTCTTGTTCAGACGATAACGCCCAGAACACAGAACATTCGATGAAAGCAGAACACAGCAGATTCCACACGCCCTGCGGTGGCTCACATTGATTACATCACTTTATAACACTGCTTCTTTTAAAATGACCCAAACCAACGAATCAAATCTTGGAACTGTCTGTTCATGGTTCCTCATGACTCTCTCTCTCTCTTCAGATGAGACGGTGTACATGGAGGGGGAGAAAGAGCTGAAGGAGTACGTCTTAAATGACACTGGAAGAATCTACTATGGCACTGAGAAGCAGATTGGAGCTCGTACGTGGAACTTCGGCCAGGTGCGAAGATAAATAACGCACTAAGAATAAAGCAGAATAAATCACTTTCTGGGAAAAACATGCTACTGACAAATCCTTGTGAGAAATTCTTACCTTATACCAAAAAAGAACACCTTGTATGTGGAATACAAGGAATTGACACACAGATATAAAACATAATGTTTTACCACAACTACCAGTGATCAGTGAACAGCCATACATATTTTACCTGCCATGTAGCTTTATTTTGCATTCTTTTTTTTAAATGATTTTAAAGATTTTTTTTATGAAAGAAAATGTAATGATTTTGTCATTTTTCTGTATATACACCATATACTTATATTGGTCAGTGTTATTTTCTTATTGTTTTTGCATTTAAAAACACACACACACACACACACACACACACACCACACAACATAAAATTTTGTTTATGGCTGGTGTCAATTTGAAAAATAATGTAAGTTATCATTTTTTATTTCATTTTTTAGTAATTTTAGTAGTTCAACTTAAACTTATGTATTTCAGTTAGCTGGCAATGCAACAATGGTTTCTTATTTGTTTTTTCAAGAAATATTTACTGTTATTTCCGCTCATTTCAATTACCAAAAACAATATTTAATAGTGTTAGGTAACAACAATGATTCTATTTAGATTTTTTTTTTTTGGAAAACACCACATGTTGATTCTGATTGCTTCCATTGTTCTCATTTGTAAGTCGCTTTTGGTAAAAGCCGATCTGCTAAATGACTAAATGTAAATGCATATCACAAAAACGTGAAGCATTTTTGAACTGATTCTCAAAGAACTGCCCACTTAGACAGGAAAAGACATCTTATAAAGCACCAAACCACAGTTCATTTTGTTTATATGTGGCGTTTACGGTAAATCTGACATCAGTTATGCTATGATTGTGGACTGGCTTGAAAAAAAAACATGTGATTACTGTGCTTACAAATAGCAAAAATATGTGTCAACTTTGCAACCAGAATTAGTTTGTTTAACAAAGCCAATGCCATGCTTTGACTTGAGATTTGACTTAGTTGTCTCTCTCTCTCTCTCTCCATCAAGTTTGATGAAGGAATTCTGGAGGCCTGTCTGTTTGTGCTGGATAATAGCGAGGTTCCTCCCTCGGGTAGAGGAGATCCTGTCAATGTGGTCCGAGTAATTTCTGCCATGGTGAGTGCTGCCACATCCAGCAATACTGCTAGAACAGATCTGTAAAGAGTGCCAGATTAACAAACACTCTTTACCTGCAGTGACCTCAGAAACCCTTAGTGAGTTTATCTGATTGTCCGTTCTAGATCAATTCCCCGGATGACCTTGGTGTTCTGGAGGGAAACTGGTCTGGGAATTACGTGGGTGGGACGTCTCCCACGGCCTGGAGTGGAAGTGTTGAAATCCTCAGACAATACCACAGAGAAGGAGGAAAGCCCGTCAAATACGGCCAGTGCTGGGTGTTTTCTGGGGTCACAACCACAGGTGTGTGTGAGCAGATAACAGCCTCCGTTTGCCAGTTTACAACAGGAAAGCTTAGGGTTAGTTATTCAGTATTCCAATTGTAGGCATATACACTCTAGAAAATAAAGGGTCTTTACTGGCATTGATGGTTCCATGAAGAAGATTTTTCTTTAGATTTTTAAATGTTCTTCACACTACCACAAATAGTTATTTTAAAGGGGTCATATGACGTTGCTAAAAAGAACATTATTTTGTGTAATGCAATGTGTTTATGCGGTTTAAGGTAAAAAAAAACGCATTATTTTCCATATAATGTACATTATTGTTTCTCCTCTATGCCCCGCCTTTCTGAAACGCATCGATTTTTACAAAGCTCATCGTTCTAATAAAGCGAGGTGTGTCTGATTGGCCAGCTATCCAGTGCGTTGTGATTGGCCGAATACCTCAAGAGTGTGACGGAAATGTTACGCCCCTACCAACAAATACGGTGGATGCCGTCTGCCTCCCCGCAGATCGGGACTCAGGCTCTGAGCGTTGCACAATCCCATCATCGGTTCTCCTTTAGCAGTTCAGTATTACTGTTAGGAGTAACTGAATAACCGGGATATTGGTTTATTTAGATTCAGAGGGATTGTCAGGCACGTTAAAAAATGTTAATAACTTAAGTAATTTGTGGATTTGTGTGTACTGGAGACGCGAACCGTTTCAAAAGACCCCCACCTTCTATATCCTTTTTCTAACCTATTTCCATTCAGTTCGATTTTGGTTGACACGGTTTTGATGGTGCCTAAGAAGATCGGTTAATAGAACGATCGTTCACGCACCGGGACATCACTAGACGAGACATAAACATTAAAACCCATTATAGACGAGGCATCTGTAGCATAGTGGGGACATAGTTATGGATTATAATGATTTATACTGTCTTTGTACGCGTTGCGTTGCATCGCGCCACGTAAACATAAAACCATGTCTGCATGTTTGATCGGAGAAATGACAAACAACAAGCGCCTCTCTACACTGCTCAAAACTTGCGTTTGAATAATCAAATTCTTTAAATATAAAAAACGTAACTACAGTCTGTGAGTCAGAACAGCCGGCACTGTCCTACAAAGTTGAGGAACTGCCCAACTTTAGAGAAACGCTTTGTGATACCGACGCAATTGTAGGTACTGGTCAGGAACAGTTCCTAATCCGTCTCCATAAAATGTGCTGCACACATCTGAATAATTGGGTTGAAGTGATCTGGAACAGTGTTGTAAATACAACTTAACCACTGATTTCTAGTCATGTCCTATTTTGGAAGACCAAACAAAGTAGTTTCGCTTTCACAATGAAACACACAGCGACTCCACAACATGGCGGCAGCGGCAACAATACTACAGCGAGAATAAAAGTTACGCCTTCTTTCTTTGCGTGAACATTTGGGCGGCGTTATGCAAATCTTCCACATCGTGACGTAGACATGTGGAGACATGTTAGAACAAGCCATTTTAGGTAGGCATGGCTGATTCTTAACTTTTATAAAGAACATCTCTTCGAATTTGAGACTTTAGTCTTTGCAACTTTACAGATCTTCTTTATGCACCAAGAGCTTGTAACACTCCAAAGAGAAAGGAACAATTGAAATCGCATCAAATGACCCCTTTAAGAATTTTTCACTGAAAGGTTCTTTGGGGATCCAAAAATGGTTCTTGTTCAATATTTTTGGAACTTTTATTTTCAAGAGTCTAACATTAAAGCTTTAACTGTGAAAAAAAATCACAGATAAGTGCTGTACGTATCGAGCGTTTCAAAATGCGGCTCTCTGAAGACGCACGCATCAGCCAACCCGATATCAGCAAGCCCAAACACAAAAGAGAGCGTTTGTTATTTGGATAACAAAAGTGTAGGCCACCCCCTTACTTTTTTCTTTTTTGCTGTTTATAGAGTCACAGTAAATAAGACTTACTGTGTATATTATTACATTGAATATTTACAAAAATGGCTAAACCCATGCTCTCTTTCTCTATCTGTCCCAGTATTGAGATGTTTAGGTATTCCTACCCGTTCCGTAACTAATTTCCAGTCTGCCCATGATACGGATGTGTCCTTGACAACAGATGTGTATTTTGATGAGAATATGGAACCAATCCATCATCTCAACTCGGACTCTGTATGGTGAGGATTTGTGCATTTTCATGGAATTATTTTATTGAAATAAGTCCTAGACTGCTGTTGTACTGGTATATAATTTCTCATTCTTTCTGAATCCGTGATTTCCTCTCTTTTGCAGGAACTTCCATGTGTGGAATGACTGCTGGATGGCCCGTCCGGATCTGCCTGCGGGTATGGGTGGCTGGCAGGCCGTGGATTCCACACCCCAGGAGACCAGTCACGGGACGTTCCGCTGCGGCCCGGCGTCACTGGCCGCTATTCGCTCTGGACAGGTCTACCTTAAATTTGACACGCCTTTCGTCTTCGCTGAAGTGAGTCCAGACACGTCAAATTATCATTATATAAACAGCCATAGAAGAGCCATTCACATCCTTTCTGTCTAGAAAAGTGCATGTTAGATTAATCAAATTTACTGCACACAAATCAAAGTGCACATTCAATGAAAATTACTTCAGAAATGGGTACCAGTTTCTTTTAACCATTATATTTTTCTGGAATATCAGCCACTTTTTTTTTTTTTTAATAATATGAAACATACGGCAACTTATATTCCAAAGCGACTGATATTCAAATCTGTTATTAATATAAAAAAAAATATTTAGACTTAATAATAAATGCCACTATAATGTGTTTTTTTCCCTATAATTCCTGTTCTGTTCTGAATATAGTTACATTTAAGGTACTTTTTATGTAGTAAGAATTAAAATACATATTTATTGTGTTTAGAATATTTGTAAAAGTTTAGTTTTAGTATTATTTACAGGTGTTTTACATTATTTCTGAAATGTGACATGCAATTTTGACACGTTGTGACTTATTTTCATGTGCAACTTCTTCTTTTCTGGAAAATACTATAATTTTGTATTCGTGCAGTTGTGCACAAATTCATCTGGGCATGTTTTTTTTTTTTTTTGAATGAGAATATGATAACTTGCCCTTGCTAATTTCTTCAAAACCCTATTTTCACCATATTTGAGTATTTATATGGTTCTTATATGATAAGTATTATATTTGAGTATTATTTATATACTACTATTATAATATGTATTCATATTTTAGATTAGCTTTCATTTTTATGTTCTCCTTTTTAGTTCTTGTTTTATTTTCAGGGTTTGGTTTATTGCAGTTTAGTATTTTTGACTGCAAATATAACTTGCTTCATTTCAGTTAGCTGCCAAGACAACATTAAGGTTGCTTCATTTTTCATCTAATACTGTATTTATATTTTATTATATTTCAGCTGTATTTGATGACCCAAAATGATTTTTAATAGTACGAGGTAACAAGAACAACACTGGACATCATCTATTCTTACGTTTTTTTATTCGTAATGGATAGAATCAACTTGCTCTCATGTTTCTCATTAAATGTGCTGTTTTACTCTGAGTACTTCACAGTGCAGAAGTTAAAATACTCGTGGATGCTGTTAAATGTGAATGTGCTACAGAACAGGCCGGTCCTGACGTGTTGGAATTCCTATTTTCTTTATACCCTCTGCAAGATCCTGTTTGAAACCTGTATTTATCTTGACAGTCTTGTCTCTTTAAGGAGTTTCTTCTGAAACCTTGTGCTTTTTCTGCTGCAGGTGAACAGTGATAAGATCTACTGGCAGAGGAACCTGGATGGCACCTTCGGTCAGATCCACAGTGAGAAGAAAGCAGTCGGCCACTGCATCAGCACTAAAGCTGTGGGCTCCGACGAGCGTGTCGACATCACACACCTTTACAAATATCCTGAAGGTGCGAAACACACACACTTTCACACACATCAAACGTCAATCTCAGTGTCTCGTTTTGCCTGTACCCACCTGAAACTGTCAAAGAAGAGGCCCTGAGCAAATATTGCATAATACAACAGGACCAATATGTACATAATGATGAATCGCATGCTATTAAAATGATGAGAACGCTCGTATGGGAACTTGTGTAGTTTCCCAGGGAAAACTGTATTAGATCCAAATGCCAGTAGAAAAAGAAATAGATTGTAATATGAGTGAATCTCACAAAAACTGTGAAGAAATGTCATATACTACTAAAGACATTTGATTTTGCATAAAGATTAGAATTTTTTAGTTCATAAAACATAAAGCATCAACTTGGATTAAAACCGTAAACACACACACACACACAACACACACACCCAAAAATAAACACACACAAATTTATCGCCCGAACCCACACCCCTTATATACACGGACGGTAAATGTTGACATTATTTGTGCTACCGGTACATAAATTTGCTGTTCTTATATCCTATATGATTTATAGTAAATTACATTAAAAAAGAAAACAGATTTTTAAATATACATGATATAGATAAATACACTTTTACCATTATTTATACATTAATGAATTATTTAGTGGACATATGTAATATAAATATAATTAAATAATATAATTTGTACTGTTAAATTATGTAAAGGTGAATTATTTTAAGTATTGTAATATAGTATTAATTAAAATTTAAATCTTTTCCTTCATTATCTGGTCATAAATGGTTGAATATAAATTATTTTTAATGATATTCTGTATAACAATTTTTATTTGAATATACATTAAAATACTTAAAGAAAATGATTTATTAGCAAATAGAAAAAAATAAATATATATTTTTTCTATTTGATTTTTAGGGAGCAATATAACCTTTCTTTGTGAGATTCATCCATACAATCAGGAATTAAATTCATGTTCTTAGTCGATGCTGTCTTACCAGAGCAACACCGAGCAGAAATGATGGCTAATGCCAGGACAGAGGCAGCCAAGAGCACACAATACCCGTTTAAACCGGCGATAAATGGCTTAACATTCCTCTGCCATAATCACTCAGCCTTTTCACCAAAATACCTGTCATTATCTCCAAATGGGTAGTTTAAACTTCACCGAGTTCCACCCACAGGAAACAATGTCAGCATTGTCTCAGTTACTCAGCTACACAAAATATAAACAATAAGACAATAGACTAAAAGGGACAGATCACCCAAATATCAAAATTCTCTCAACGTTTACTCACCGTCAACTTGTTCCAAACCTGTATGAGTTTCTTTATTCTGCTCAACACAAAAGAAAACATTTTGAAAAATGTAGGATACATACAGTATAACTGTCTTATTTAATCTGTCACATCAGGCTCGGAAGAGGAGCGTATCGCTGTGGAAACCGCCTGTCGCTATGGCTCTAAACCCGACGTCTACTCCAGTCCCATTGCGGAGGATGTGCGGGTGGAGGTGATGATGGAGGGAGAAGGTCCACGCATGGGAGGAGACGCTCAGCTGAAGATCGTGGTGAAGAACACCAGCTCTCAGCCGCGCAGAACCACCCTCCACAGCCAGGTGGCGGTCATGTACTACACCGGCGTGCTGAAGGACACCGTCAAGAAGGACACGCTTAATGTGGAGCTGAACCCACAGGAAGGTGAGCTTGGGTTTGTTCGGATTGGCATACTAGCATACTACTCACACTACTGTAACAGTATGCATACTGTGGGCAGTATACGATACAAGCTTTCCTTGCAGGAAAAAAAAGGAAAAATATGAATGATTGCGACTTTTTATCTCACAATAGCAAGTTACAAACTCATAATTGTTTACATCTCGCAATTTTGACTTTTTCTCAGAATTGAGTCACATCTGTAATCATTTTTCTTAGAATTCTGGTTACATCTTTCAACTTTGACCTTTTTTTCAGAATTCTTCTGTTTCACAAAAGGTGTTCGTTTGGGGCGGAACAGAAAGGTTCTTCAGATGTTAAAGGTTCTTTATGGAACCATTTAGACAAAAAGGTTCTTCTATGGCATCGTGAAGCACCTTTATTTTTAAAAGTGTATATAGTAATATATTTTATTTAAATTTAGAAAAATCTACTTTTCTGTTTTAATTTTAGTGAGAAATATTACACATCTAACATATTTTCTCATTATATGAATAAAGACTGCCAAGGCTTTTACACATAAAATACACACTAGTCGCATTCATTTATTTTTTATTTTTTTTGTCTTTTTTTGTACTTAAACCACTTTGAACACATTCATTTCTGAAATAACTTGATGCAATGTGATGAATTAGCATGCAACAGTAAGAGTTTTTTGCAAACCTTTTTAGCAACTGTTACTTGTATTAGTATTATGACATTATTTCCTTAAAAGAAACTTTAATGAAAATTATTTCTTAAAAGAACTTAAGCAAATAGAATAAACAATAAGTAAATAAAAATATGACTAATCAAAAAATCAGTTTTCCTTTATATATATTTGCATCAAATTGTAAAAACATAATTATTCTCTTTATATCTATTTGACATCCTTTAGAAAATAACTAAAACTTGTATTACTACTGTAAATAAGTGTAGAATATTTGGACTGGTAAATTTACCATAAATATTCTATATTCAAATAACTTTTACTATATATATTGTTATTTATTTACTCTAGAATATTATTTGTTGCTCTTATGTATTTATATCCAAAACATGTTTATTTAAAAAGATAAAAAGGAAAACACTATTTAACTATTAATTTATTTATTTAATCCACATACTGTTTAAAAAGGCAGTATACCGAATAAACTGAGGAATCTCACGTGTAAAGCTCATAAGCATTGCTGATGATCTCTTTATGTCTATTTTACGTCCTTCAGAGAAGATCATTGAATGGGTGCTGCCATACACGCAGTATCAGAATCAGCTGGTGGATCAGGCCGCGCTCATGCTGACTCTGTCTGGACGGGTCAGTGAGACCCAGCAGGTTTTGGCCAATCAGACCAGCTTTAGGCTCCGAACGCCTGATCTCAACATTGAGGTGAGACTTCCAGAACCCTCAGCTGCATGCTTTTTACCACTGTGCAGTTCATTTGACCACAATACTGGTTTTGCTGAATGTTTTGCTCCATGCCAAAACAGAGAGAGTTTGTAAATATCCTCAATTTCTTGTTGTAGCCTATTGGAGAGGCATATGTGGGCAAGGAGATGTCCGCAAAGATCACATTCACAAATCCTCTGCCTTGTACTCTGCGTAATGTGGTCATCCGAGTGGAAGGACTGGGGCTGAGAGACCTCCATCCCATCAGAGTCGGGTAAGAGCCTCACAGTCATCCAGAGCAGAATGTGTGCAGGATTCCTCTCAGAATTCTACCATTTGGAAACAATCCTGAAGGATCCTAATGGGAATTTCTTACATAATCAAAACACAACATAAAATCTAGATCCCAAAGCACAAAGTTCCCAACAGGACTGTTATGATTATGGACTGGAAAAAATGTCCCTGTAGGATATTTTTAAATACAATTATTTAAACCTGCTAAAGCGCTCTCTATGATTTCCCTTTTCCAATACCATACAATACAAGTGGAGTTTTGTTGAATGTTGCACAATATCTAATAGGAAAATAATAAAATAAATAGTTGTTTGATTAGTTAATATAAAATAGGGAAGCTATAATATCAAAATATAATATCAAATAGTTGTTAAATATGTAAAAAATAGATGAAAAACCTAAGATTCAAAAACTTAAAAATTGAAATTAATTGTAAAGACAAAAGTTGCTTGGGTGACAAACTGAACATACAAGAGTTAATGAAGTACCCTAAAATTACTTAAAACAAATAATATATATAGATATCTAGATATATATATAATATTCTATAATATATATATTATATAGTTTATGATTATTTCAGTAAACATTTTTCATATATGTGTGTGTGTGTGTGTGGTGTGTGGACATGAGCACAAAACCAGTCATAAGGTCAATTATGTATGAAATAATATTTCCATTGATGTGTGGTTTGTTAGGACAATATTTGGTCGAGATCCAACTATTTAAAAATCTGGAATCTGAGGATGCAAAAAAAATTTAATATTGAGAAAACTGCCTTTAAAGTTGTCCAAATGAAGTATTTAGCAATGCATATTACTAATGATAATACATTTTTGATGTATTTACAGTAGGAAATTTATAAAATATCTTTTTGGAACATGATATTTACTTAATATCCTAAGGATTTTTGACATAAAAGAAAAATCAATAATTTTAAACCCATGCCATGTATTGCTGGCTATCGCTACAAATAAACCCAGGACCTAAGTGCTTGCTGGTCAACAGATACTACAGTACTTACAATATCAATAAACTAATACAACACAAAAAATAATAAAATTGTCAAAATTAAAGTACTAAAATATTATAAAATAAAATCTAAATAAAAAAAATTTAATATATAAAAAAATAAGCCTAATTCTACAATTTAATAACTACTGTAACTACTTTACTTATAATAGATTCAAACAACTTATAATATAATAATATTATAATATTAAAAGCTAAATAACACTGACCTTGCTACACAATTCACGTCTTGCCTTGCTCTATAAAATGACTACAAGTGACAAATAAATATCGATTAAAAAAACAAATAAAAAAAAAAACATTTACAGGGAATTACAAAAATAAAATTAGAACTGATCAAATAAAAAATAAAATCTAATTCTAAATATGAATAAATACTATAATAGTGTACTATAATAATGATAAAAACTATCATATAAATTAGGGATGCACGATATATCGGCCACCATATCGGTATCGGCCGATAAATGTAAATTTTTCTGTTATCGTTATCGAACCGATAAGAGAATTTGGCCGATATCTTAAAGCCGATAAAAAATGCATTATTTCCTTCAGAGACACTCCAGATGCGCGCTGTTCGTTTGCAGCCATTTGTGCAATTGTACGTTGTAATATTGTGTTTATTGTATATCTGATTTATCTCATATAGAATGCGTTTGGTTAAGTTAAAAAGAGCGCTTCAATTTACCGGTGATCATCTTTAGCTCAGCACACGCAGCTCAAAACAGCAGTGCACAACATTAATAACAATGATTGGGAATGTCGTGTATATAACACTCTAATGAGAACATTATTATAATAAAATGTTGTGCATTCTTTGGGTTTAGTTGCAGTGTTTCAGCGCGTTGATATGGGAAGAACGCATACACAACAGGATCACACATTCTGACTAAAGCACGCAATAACTGCATCATTTTGTAAATATACAAGTTGTAATATTATGTTTATGTTGAATTAATATTAATCTCAGGATGCATTTACTTGAGTTAAATAAGCTGCCAGCAAAACTCTTCAGTTTACCATGTTCATTCAGCTCTTCAGCTTCAGCACGCGCAGCTCAACGGCTGCTATTTAAAACAGTGGTATTAATTTGTTTTTCAAAATCATTGATACATTATTAATAATGACAACCACTTGTATTTTTCTATTATTTTCATCAGCAGTATGGTTTAGTAATTAAAATCATTTATTTGTCCGTGCAGAGGCTATTCTGTTTTGTTGATCTGTGGCGCATTCATTTTGATTTTTTACACGTGTAATGATGTCCAGTGACTTTTTTGCATTATTTATGCATTATTTTATTAATTTGTAAGACTTTTTTATGACTAAATGTGGTAATGGGAGAGTAAAAATATTTTAAAAACGTACACCGTTCAAACTAGGCTACTTATGTTAAAGTGTTTGGGATGTGGCTTTTAAGATGAGACATTTGTTGTTAACGGGGCTCTCAAAAAGTAATAACAATTGGATATAGATTTTCGGCCAAATATCGGTTTATCGGCCATTTCAAAATAAAAGAATAATCGGTTCCGGTATCGGGCCAAAATTTTCATACGGTGCATGCCCTAATATAAATCATACCTAAAATAACAATGACTGCAGCTAAGTACAGTTCACTGCTTTTAGATCTCTGAAGTTGCTTTTAATTGTAGTGTTAATGTATTCTTTTCTCGGTTTTCTCAGTGACGTGATCAAACATGCCAAAGTGACGGTGACGGAGCACTTCACCACACGATAGCGGGGCAAGAGGAAGATGGGTGGCGTCTCGGGACTGGCAGACAGGCAGAAGTGCACTGCGTGGCCGACACGAGTTCCGGAGAGCAGGGAATCGTATCATATGCAGTAACGCACAGCAAAGTAGTTACGCTGAAGCATATGTTATTGGCTACAGTCAGACATCTAAAAGAAAACCCTCGTTTTTCACATACACTCTTCCTACTGTATGCATAAGTTTGTTTTTATTGCATTTTCGACAGATTATTTAAATACTGTATTGCTTGCTTTGTGTCTAGTAACTGTACTTTAGTTTGTTTGATCAACTGGTTCGTTCACAACTGAAAAAGTAAGCGGAGAACTGAACGTGTATTCATCTTTTATAATATGGATAATCCTAAAAAAAATATATATATATTATTTTATTGTGGATAAACACTGTAGCTCGTGCATTCATTATATGCACATGTAGCGATAATTTGCTACTGTTCACAACTGATATATTATTAAATTATGACTACCTCAAGCCTTACGGCCTTTGAGTAAATTTTTATATTAATAATGATTTATATAGATGCTGCATGGAGTCGAGGAAAAATTACTGTTGTATCCTCACCTAATTTTGCTATTAAAAGGACTGCCCAAAACTGACTTCACTATGAAAACATATGCCCGGATACTTACACGTGTGCTGGCATATTACGGTTTTTATGAAGTTGGGGATGATACAAGTCGTGTATCGCGTAGTTTGCTATTCTTACATCCTCGCCAACTTGTATTTTTTTTTCTAAATTTAAGAAAATAACATTGTATTTTGAATACCATTCGGTTTCTGTGTGGTAGTTTTTGAAGATGTTGCTTTGTGTCTGCTTGACAAGCGTAGATTGTGTTTGATTTGGAAAGACGAAGTAAATAAAACTCCCTTGTGTTTGGATTGGAACAAATGTCATTTGTGATGAGATGAACCTGTTGAAGAAGTTTATTGAACAATCTGCTCACACCAATCAGCTGTGCCTCAATTTAGAGTGTTGCTGCATTTCAAATTGTTTACCACAAATTCACCCATTCACGGATAACATAGTGTTGAGTATATATAAATAATATTTATTTATAAATTCTTTCCCTTTTCTGCATTGCACACCTGCTCTTACTTGTTTCTTAGTGTGATTTAAATAAATAAATAATACATATGTTTGTAATGTTACAGTCTATGGTAATGCATAGCAGCATAATATTTATACTATTTTTGCATTATGGACTCTATGGGCTGTGTATTTTCTGTATTTACCTGTTCTGAATGTCCTACTACATCTGTCAAGATGTGCAGTATACAAGAAAATAACACTGCAGATTATATGTGGTCTCACACTGAAATGCATCTGATACTTTCCATTTCTAGTATGAACATGGTCAGGTATTTTTTTTTGATGTAGTGGTATATTTGTGATGTAGCAATGCTACTAGCATAGTATACTGTTTGAAACATTTATTGTTGCATACTGTTTCATGCCATTTTAACAATAGTAGGAATTATACTGTATACAGTATGTATGCAACGAATTGTTCCTTTATTCTGTGATGAAATCAGTTGCATAATCTCCTCAAAAAGCAAAATGCTGCATCTAGCGCCTCGTAGTGTTACTTAATTGTAATCACAAGAGGAATGAGAACAGCTCCCAGAAACAAAATAGGGTTCTGCACAGATTACGTATTTTATTGGACCCAAACAGAAATTATTTAGCATTTCAGCAGTAGGGTCTGTTAAGAGAAGATATTTTCACGTTTATTCTAATCTACGCCATACTATACACCAGTAACGCACCAGTCCTGATTTATTTCAAGCTTTTATGCTAACAAGTGGCTTAAAGTGATAGTTCACCCAAAAATGAAAATGTGATGTTTATCTGCTTACCCCCAGGGCATCCAAGATGTAGGTGACTTTGGTTTCTTTCAGTATACACAATGAGAGTTTTAACTCCCAACCGTTGCAGTCTATCAGTCGTATAATGCATGGCAATGGTAACAAAATCTATGAGAGTAAAAAAAAAACATGACGACACATTGATGTCCTAAGACACGAAACGATTTGTTTGTGCAAGAAACCGAACAGTATTTATGTAATTTTTTACCTCTAATACACCACTATTTCTGTGTATAAGAGGTAAAAAATCTGGTGCGTGAGGTGTGTACGCGCCCTGGCGTAGTTTACGCAACCCCCGGCCCCGCCCACGCCCCGAGCGCCGGAAGTTATCTCTCTCGCTATACGTCACTCATTTGTTTACACAGGCCAAACATTTGCAGGTACGCCGGCTATCAAAATGGTAGTACTTGCGCTTATCCGGAGTTGTTTCAAAACCGGGGGACTTAAAAACTATAGATTACGTTCTCTCGTGCGAACTCCTGCTCGGGAGTGTGGTGCTTTTCCCGTATTCACAACTTCTGGATCCGGCTCGCTGAAGTGGTATGTTGATTGCTTCTTCGCGCTGTAGTATCAACACACACATTACGTAAACTACGCCAGAGCACGCGCTACACACCTCACGCACTGGATTCCTTGCAACAAATGGCGACCGCAAAGACAGTTGGACATAGTGGTGTATTAGATGTAAAAAAGTATATAAATACTGTTCGTTTTCTGGCACAAACCGATCATTTCGTGTCTTAAAACCTCAATGTATCGTCACGAGCCACAGGCTTTAATTTAGTTTTGTCTGTGTATGTTTTTTTTACTCATAGATTTTGTTACCAATGCCATGCATTATAAGACTGACAGACTGCAACAGTTTGACTTAAAAATATCCTTTGTGTTCTACTGAAGAAACATGGAACACCACATCTGGGTGCCTGTGGGTAAGCGATACATCACTTTCATGCTTGGGTGAACTATCCCTTTAATGGGCAATGGTATGACTGGAGAGGTTGTCGGAGACACGCCGAACAGGTAAACTCTTCTACTCACTAGTCCGCTTTTACAGCCTCATTTGCGTTTATGATCACGCTCTTGCAAACTAGTCTATTTCTAACTCAAACTTAGATGGAAAAAGTTAAAGTCACGTGATCGTGGTGTAGTTACGCTTTCAGGGTTCACAAAAGTTGTTCTTTTTTTAAAGATTGTCATGATAAACAACATTTAAAGGGACAGTTCACCCAAAAAAGTTAAAATTCTGTCATTAATTACTCACCCTCATGTCGTTCCAAACCCAGACCTTCGTTCATCTTCTGAACGCAAATTAGGATATTTTTGATGAAATCTGAGAGCTCTCTGACCCTCCATAGACAGCAACACAACTGCAATGTTCCCATGTCCAGAAACGTAGCAAGGACATCGGTAAAACAGTTCATGTGACATCAGGGGTTTAACCGTAATTTTACAAAGCAACGAGAATACTTTGTGTGCGCAAAGAAAGCAAAAATTCCTCCTCGTGCTGTCTGCAGCGATGCGCCGCCATTGTGGAAAGAGTACCATGATGCATGCGCAATGTGCATGGCGCTGCTGCTTACCTACACTTATGTGACAGCAAGCGCATGCCTTGTTTACATGAAGCAGAAGCAAGCGCATGCGTTGTGATATTCTTTCATGAAGTGCTCCAAAATTTCTTGGTAAACGGGTGCAGTGACTTTGGTTTTCAAAAAACACAATGGACCAACACCAGCAGATGACATTGCACCCCAAATCATCACAGACTCTGGAAACTTTAACACTGGACTTCAAGCAACTTGGGCTATGAGCTCTCCACCCTTCCTCCAGACTCTAGGACCTTGGTTTCCAAATGAATACAAAACTTGCTCTCATCTGAAAGAGGACTTTGGACCACTGGGCAATATTCCAGTTCTTTTTTCTCCTTAGCCCAGGTAAGACGCTTCTGATGTTTTCTGTGGTTCAGGAGTGGCTTAACAAAATGAATACGAAAACTGTAGCCATATTCCTTGACACGTATGTGTGTGGTGTCTCTTGATGCCTTGACTCCAGCCTCATTCCATTCCTTGTGAAGTTCACTCAAAATCTTGAATCGATTTTGCTTGACAATCCTCAAAAGGCTGCGGTCTCTCGGTTGGTTGTGCATTTTTTTCTTCCACACTTTTTCCTTCCACTCAATTTCCTGTTAACATGCTTGGATACAGCACTCTGTGAACAGCCAGCTTCTTTGCAATGAATGTTTGTGGCTTACCCTCCTTGTTAAGGGTGTCAATGATTGCCTTCTGGAAACTGTCAGATCAGCAGTCTTCCCCATGATTGTGTAGCCTAGTGAACCAAACTGAGAGACCATTTTGAAGGCTCAGGAAACCTTTGCAGGTGTTTTGAGTTGATTAGCTGATTGGCATGTCATCATATTCTAATTTGTTGAGATAGTGAATTGGTGGGTTTTTGTTACAATTAAAAGAACCAAAGACTTAAACTACTTCAGTCTGTGTGCATTGAATTTATTTAATACACGAGTTTCACAATTGTGAGTTGAATTACTGAAATAATTAAACTTTTCCAGGGGGGGGAAAGGGGGGGCACATTCTAAGTTAGTGATTCACCTAATACATAAAAATACCCACTGCGACGGATATAATAGTATATAAGTCTATAAAGAGAAACAAATGCAGACACATCTTATTAAATGTACAGCAATGTATTAAGATATGGACATTATAAAAACAGACAATCGTTTATAATGCTAACTGAATTATTAAACATCTCTTATTTTAGTCAATATGACTGTCCAAACATTGTCAATGCATTCATGAGACCGTTTTGACAGGTAGGATGATTTTCTCGGTTCCCATGATTGAAAAAAAAAAAAAAAAAATTAAATAATCTGAATAAAATATAGGTTAGAAAATACAAACACAACCAGCTTCCATTAAATCATGCAGTACAATCACAGAGCCTTTCCACATTAAAGGCCACAAATAGTAAATTCAGAATATGAAGCGACAAGGTCTGAGAACAGCTTTGCCTTTAAAGGTTTCTATTAATCTGATCCCACAAACCCAGGACAGCCCTTTCAAAAATACAAATGCCCACACCTACAAACCAATGTGCATCTTATTTAGTCTACATTATTACAAATACTCTCAACCACTCGGTTGAACTCTTCAGGCTGGTCGGCGTAGACGTGATGGGAAGCATCTTCGATTAGCTGTACAGAGAAAAGTCATTTTTAATATTTCCGATCTCTACAGTGAATTTAAAAAGTGTCCTGCATTGCAAATGCAATCATTTCTCACCGTGACGCTGGTGGGGCTTTTGCCTCTGATCTGAGTGACTGTGTTTCCAGTGGATGAGTCCACCCAGGACAACGCACCGTACAGCATGCTGACGGGCATCGACGGGGGCAGCAGAAGAACACGCTGAACCATCGGCCTCTTGGCCCAGCCGAGAGACTCAGACATGGCTTTGAAGCCCACCTCACCACTGAGAGGAAAAGACAATTATATATATATACAATTTCTTCTGCATCTTTAGGAGAATGCATGTGTAGAAAGACTGTACCTGGGGTCCTGAGCGTTACAGTGGTAAATGTACTGCGTCATGGTGTCGTCATCAAACAGATCCTCAAACTTCCTCTTGAAGTCGGGACGGAAACGGTTTACCAGCCCTGGACCTGCATGAACACATGATGTCTTGAATAACAGATTATGAACATCAACTTGAATCAAAGCAAATCTTCACTTGCTCATGTCCCAAAACCTAGTAAGCTGCCTACATAGACATCATTTTAAAGCTTTAAAAAGGTAAGCAGCATTAGATACCCAGTTTTGTTCAAATCAAGTCATAATCTTAAAGTCATAAGGCATAATCCCATGTAAGATTTATGAAGAAGTCAATCCCATAATGCACTGCAACAGTGAAAAAGATGTTAGAAAAAGCTAGAAAAATGTGTCAATTTTAATTACAAATCAGAATATTTTTACTATTGTGCAGTACGTATTTTTTAAAATCAAATATAATTAATTGAATAATTATTAATATAAAAAAAATGTAAAATAAAAAAAAAAAAATTATAATATGTTTATCTACAATGAATTGATAAAAAAATATTTGCTTATTAAGAGGCATGGTTCTCCAATATATAATCATAATTTTTTATAATAATTTAAATTATGTATATAAAATGTGTCACTCTAAAATATTCATTTAGAAATTCTCATTAGTAAAACACAGATACTCACAATCTAGAAAAGAAAATGCATTCTTAAATTCATTGTAATAAAAAAATGTAAACCATATTATTTCAATTAATTTGAATTTTTTTATAATGAATAATTATGAAAAATGATCTAGATTATTATAAAAAAAAAATTCTGAAACTAATTTATATACATTTTCCCCAAACGCTTAAATATTTTATCAGGTAGAAAATGCTATTCGTGAGTAAAAATAACTAGAAGAAACTTTCATTGTTAATAAGTGTAAGCCATAAAGAACATTCCATTATTAGAATTATGGAATTTATTATGTATGATTTTACTATACCGACAACTCCTAGTTTTTTTAAATAAAAAGATTAAAATGAGCAGCATTTTATATAATGATAAAATGTCATTATAGCAGAAGCATCAGAAATCTTTGACAATGCAGCTTAGCTTAGCTTTACTGATGAAGGCTATTGAAATGAGTAGTGAATTGCATGTCCTGTGCACTTCATGTGAGGAGCGAAGCTTATGAAAATTGCTCCAGATCAGTAAAATATGAGGTTACATTTCAGTTAGTGGGCTAGTCAGTGGACAGTAACTCCTTATACTCACCCCAGGGTCCGGCCGCTCTGATAACAGCCAGCGGGTTGAAGAAGCTGAACACTGACGCCAGAGCTTTCACCCAGCGAGGCGGCGAGACCCTTTTAACCTCTGACCCTTGACCTCCTGACCCCTGTAACTGAGGCTGAGGTCGCTCAGGGAAACCCCACGCGTCCACCAGGATGAGGTGACTGACTCTAGTGCACAAAACACAACTGCTGTCAAGGTCGTGTCGTTCATTATATTAACAATTATAACATCCTCCACAAAGTCTGACAACCAAAAAAAATGTCAGAATTCTTTTGTGTTCATTTTGAACAATATACTGTATTTACTCTTTCATATTTTAAAACCTATAAAGTTCATCTGATGAAATATTTTTTTATTTCATAGTGTACTTGTACAATATTTCTTTAACATGACGTTTTGTGTTTTTGATTTTATGTTGTTTTATTTATATTTATTTCATTAACATTTATACATTTAGCAGACATTTTCAACCAACAGAGTAACATAAGCAATTCAGCAAACAATGTTTTTCGGTTTATTTTATTACAATTCTATTTTATTTTATATTTTGTATGATTTTTGCATTTACATTTTGGTTTACTTTTGCAAAAACATCCTTTTCAACCTTTTTTTTTTTTGACTCATTTGCTCAGACTGTCAAAAGTTGGTATTTTTAAACAAAATTTGATAATGCGTGACATAAATTAAACATTTAAATATTTTATAGCAATCAAAAAAGGATCAGTAAACATTCTAACAAACATCTTTTGTGTTCCATGAAATAAAATCAATTTTTTTTATTTTTTTTGAGATTTTAAATGAACTATAGCTCAGTAAATGACAGCTGCTGTTATAAACTATTGCAATTTATTGTACTATAATTTATAAGCTTTTTTGTACCTTTCTGGATATTGGATTGTATAGGATGTTGCTAGGTAACCACCCAGGCTATGGCCCAATAGGATTATGCGCTCCAGCCCCAGTGATTGTCTCCACTGCTCTATGGAAGTAATAAACTGCTCCTCAGCCAATGAGGCATCAGACGGGAACGAGGGGCGAGAGCTGCGACCGAAGCCCAGCAGGTCAAAGGCGTAGACCGTTCGAGAGCAACTCAAAGCATCCAGGTTACGGATCCAGAGACCGACGCCCCCTCCAAACCCATGGACCATCACTAGGGGCGTCTGAGCAGCTATAGAGAGACAGGGACACGGTATGGGTCAGACAATATCTAACTGTGCAAAATACTTTTACAGTCAACCACTGTAGCAGAGGAATAGAAAGTCTACCTTGGTCTTTATGTTTGCGGGCTGATTTGTTGGTGACTTTAAGGGTCCATATTCTGTTTTGATTTGACAACGTCACAAATCTGGACCATACGTTATTCTGGAGACCTGAACAACAGGCAGAATGGGCATAATATTTTGGGATAAAAATAAATAAAAATATTGTAATGAAATAAAAAAATGATTTTAATAAAATGCAATCTCAATAAATATAATATTATGAATAATACGGTTACACTTTATTTTAAGGTGTCCTGGTTACAGTGTAATTATACATTTAAATACTGAGTAATATTAACTACACATACTTACTATATGGTTAGGGTTAGGATTAGGATTTGGCTTTGGCTTAGGGTTACTTGCATGTAATTATGCATAATTTATTGTTATTATAACAAGCAAGTACATGTAACGTGTAACAAGGACAACTTAAAATAAAGTGTTACCCACCATGTATAGAATGGGTATTATAATATGGGATCCTGAGATCACGAAAGATTCTTAAGTCGCGTGGGTATATTGTAGCAATAGACAAATACATTGGAGGGGGTCAAAATTATCGATTTTTCTTTTATGCCAAAAAAAAATAATTAGGATTTTAAGTAAAGATCATGTTCCATGAAGATATTTAGTAAATTTCCTACCGTAAATATATCAAAACTTCAGTTTTGATTAGAAATATGCATTGCTAAGGACTTCATTTGGACAACTTTAAAGACGATTTTCTCAATATTTAGATTTTTTTGCATCCTCAGATTCCAGATTTTCAAATATTTGTATCTCGGCCAAATATTGTCCTATCATAACAAACCATACATCAATGGAAAGCTTATTTATTCAGCGTTCAGATTGCGTATAAATCTCAATTTCGAAAAATTGACACTTAGGACTGGTTTTGTGGTCCAGGGTCACATATTATAATTGGACACATTTTCTAAATATTAAAAGGGGACAGTGAGGATCTTACAGGCAAGAATTTTAGCTTCGGCACTTTTCAATAACGACATGGATGTTGGTCTCCAAGAGGGCCACCAAGACCAGTTCCCAGAGGTCTGTCTGAAGAAAAAGAGAAAAATATAAAGTCAGTGAATGGATGAGAGCAGTAGGAAGGACTATGAGACTGTCCATGTCATTGGTCTTTGTACATACAGCGTTACGTCATCTGCCTTTACACACAGTACAAGCCTGTCACCTGCTGGCAATAAAACCAGTATTAATAATGCTTCGAGGGCATAATTCATATGCAAGCACACAAAGGAAATATAGTGTTTTAAATAAAGAGTTAAGTAATGTTAGGAGCATCTCTTTATTATAAAATTGTATTTATGGTCTGTCCCATACTCTATGTGAATCAAACTTAACATCAGCACTAAAACATACATTTTAGTCTTAAATTAAAAAACGAATACTCTAATAAGCAATAATAAGACAGAAAATGTAAGTTAAGGAGAATCACTTTATTATAAAATACATTTTTATTTATGTAGGTACTGTACACCATGTATTTGGAAGTTGGCATTAGCATTTAAATGTACATGTTAGTCTTAAATTTATAAGCAATAATAAGACAGAAAAGTTGTAATTTATTTAAAATACATCTAGATAAAGATATATAAGATATATATTTTTTTTTTCATTTATGCTCCGTACTGTACATGATATGAATAAAAGGTACAATTAATCTACAATTAATCAATTAATCTGAAATGAGAACTAAGACAAAAAAAAGTTAAATGTTAATTATGTTGGTAGCATCACTTTATTATAACATCATATTTTATTTATGAACTGTATTGTACGCCATATGAATGGAACTTGCCTTTGGCATTTAAATCAACATTTTAATCTTACATTTAAAAATGAACACTCCTATAAGGAATAATAACACAGAAAAGTTAAGTTGTCAATTATTGGAGGTGTTATTTAGTTCAAAAACCGAGCCATAACTATAGTGATGTAACAGCTCAGCATGACTTGGCATAACGTTATGAGATCATGACAGACCAAGTATGAATTATTTCAATCACTCACTGCAGGGATTCTGAAAGAGTCACGTGTTAAACATACAGTGTTTCATAATAACAGGAAGCTTCATGTTACACGAGCGACTCGCATCTCAAGGGTGTATTATGATTGTATATTCAAATACGGTACTCACTCTGTGTCAGTCCCGTCTTGCATTGCGGCGTTCGCAGGAGACATTATTATGAAACAGAACCACAAGAACAGACTGGCATAGATGTTTGTATTCGCTCCCGGAGCTGCCACACAGACCGTCACTTTAAAGCCCGTGTTGTGTGTGTGTGTGTGTTTTGTAACGCTGACGTCAGCGCATTTAAAGGAGCCGCGGCACAGAAATAAAAGAAATGGGTGAAAAGTCATGAAACAAGTCTTATGTTAGTTTATGTGAATATATTATTTATAATGAAATGTTGACGTTTCAAACCGTCAGGGTACTAATAAGGTGATAAGGAATAATCTTTGCTTTGATTTTATTGCGTAATTATGTTTAGGAAAAAAATTACCTGAATACATTATGAATTTGAGAATTAAAAAAAAAAAATTATTATTGTGCTGATTAAGCAGTTGTCTCCGGTTGTTCTGAGTGGATTTGGGAAATTACGCTGGGAGAAAATTAGGACGTTTGGTTAGGATTAGTTTAATTGTAGGGATGTAACGATTAACCGCTAGACGGTTGAAAATCGATTCAAATATGTGACGATTCAAATCGGTTGAGATGATAAACAAATCGCGATTCAATTAGGGGTAGGAGTTTATATGAATGCATGTCTGAGGGGAACGTACTGTCTTTAGAAAAGTTTAGATGATATTTTTTCTTTTCATCTTGCCTCTGTATAATGCAAATTACAGTTCATAAGTGCAGCGCTGCTTTGTTAACAGCAGAAACCAAGGGAACGCTTTAAGCGCCACCTTCTGGCAGAGAGTGAATCTGCGTCTCATTCAGCTCTGCTGTTTCGGTTTCATACAGATATTTTTTATGTATAGTTTCACAAAACTGAAGTCAAACCATTTGGGTTTTGCTTCAAATTTCGAAATTATACAATCTAATTTCAACCAACAACTCATGTATGCAGCATTTTTGTTTGGATCGTGATTAGAGGCAACCACTGCATTCTAAATTGAAATTGAAATTTATCAATTGTGAAGTTTTAAAACAAGCCCCAAATCAAATAAGTAAGTAACACATATTTGATTTGGGGCTTGTTTTAAAATTTCAATTTAGTTTTGTTATTTACATTTACATTCTTTTAGATTGTTTGTCATTTAGCAAACACTTTTGTCCACAGCGACTTACAAATGAGGACAATAGAAGCAATCAAAACCAACAAAAGAGCAATAATTTACAAGTGCTATATTAGTATATTAATATAGTGTTATATTTCAATTTCACAAAGAAATGGCAAGCAATACATAAAAGGACACACTTATTTATAATTTGTCTCAATCTCATTTGTAAAAAAAAAAAACCAAAAAAACGTGAAATCAAAATCGTGAATCGAATCGTGAGTTGAGTGAATCGTTGCATCCCTATTTAATTGCTTTGCATTGAACACGAACGCTTTACGCTTCACGAGCACCGGAACTAAAATGCACCTGCCGTTCCAGCGGGTACCGTTTAGAGGACGCACATCGGTCTCTCTTACACGTCAGTCATCTCCTCGCTGCTTGATTTCGAGGCTGTCTGTGCACAATTCGTGCGGAAACCATGTCTAATTCGGTGTTTTCAGTTATATCGCGTTTTGTGGAGGAGTACAGGAGCAGCACACCGAATAAGCTGAAGGTGATCGACGCGTACCTGCTGTACATTCTGCTGACCGGAGTGTTCCAGTTCCTGTACTGTGTGCTGGTGGGAACGTTCCCCTTCAACAGCTTCTTATCGGGATTCATTGCGTGTGTGGGATCCTTCATACTGGCTGGTATTAACACTTATTTAATAATATAGGACAAGAACCAACAGTTATTTTGTTTTAGTGGTAGTATGCTTGTCAAATGTATATGTTCCCAAACTCCCATTTATAATGTCTGTAAGGGCCTCTTGGACCTTGAAAGGCTAATAATAATGTTGGTGGTGTATCTTTAAGATTTTGGAATACATAATGTATGAAATTTAATGTAAACTACACACACACCCACCACACACACATACATACATATATATATATATATTTAGGTCTACTATCCTACATAGCAACACGCGTCTGGTCAGCTATCCTTGGTGAGGCTCTCCAAGGTTATGGTTTTATCTGTATCGACCCTATATGCTATTGCCCTACAACGCACCACCACCTACCCCTAACCTACCCCTCACAGGAAACTTTTTGCATTTTTACTTTCTCAAAAAACTCATTCTGTATGATTTATAAGCTTGTGTACCCGTGGGGACCACAATTTAGGTCCCCACCGTGACACGAGTCCCCATGATTCTGTGTGTATTCAGGTTTAAGTCCCAACCAGAATAGAAAAACAGGTACACACACAAACACACACACACACCCTCACGGTCCAAAAGTTTGGTATCATATGATTTTTACATGTTTTTTTTACAGTATTTTTCTTCTGCTCAGCAGGCCTGCATTTATTTGATCAAAAATACAGGAAAAAATGTAATTGTGAAATATTATTTTGATGTAAAATAACATTTTTCTATTTTAATATACATTTCAAATCTAATTTATTCCTGTGATCAAACCTAAATCTTCAGCATCATTACTCCAGTCTTCACAAATCATTCTAATATGCTGATTTATTATCAGTGCTGGAAACTGTTGTGCCGCTTAATATTTTTTTGGAACCTGTGATATTTTTTTTCTTTGATTCTTTGATGAATAAAAATTTTAAAAGAAGAGCATTTATTTAAAATATATTTTTTTTTAGCCGTATACACTACAGTTCAAAAGTTTGGGGTTTTTAAAATAAATAAACTTTTATTCGGCAAGGATGTGTTAAATTGTTAAGAAGTGATAGCAAAGATTTATTTTGTAGAAAAGATTTATATTTTGAATAAATGCTGTTCCTTTTAACTTTTTATTCATCAAAGAACCTTGAAAAAAGTATTGCAGTTTCCAACAAAATATTTGTCAGCACAACTGTTGCCAACATTGATAATTCGAATAAATCAGCATGTTAGAATTATTTCTCAAGGATCATGTGACACTGAACACTGGAATAATGATGCTGAAAATTCAGATTTGATCACAGAAATAAATTATATTTTACAAGGATATTAAATAGAAACCATTATTTTATATTGTAATAACATTTTGCAAGATTACTGCTTTTTTCTGGATTATTGATCAAATAAATGCAGCCTTGATGAGCATAAGACACTTCTTTAAAAAAACATTACAAGTCTTACTGATCCCAAACATTTGACTGGTAGTGTATGTATATACACTTTCATTCTATTATAATTAAAAATATGTATAACTCACAAATGCATAGTTTTATTTATTTAATTGTCATAAGCAGACATAAAACAATTTAAAAACTACATATATGCATATATCTGGTTATCAGAAAGATAAATAATAGCATCCATTATTCTCTAATCTTCAACCACTTTAACTTCACCTAATGTTCATTATGTATGTTGATATGAACGTTTATGTTGATCATTTGTGGCTTTATGTTCTTCTATCTTCAGTCTGTCTTCGCATCCAGATCAACCCTCAGAATAAAAGAGATTTCCTGACCGTCTCTCCTGAGAGAGCCTTCGCTGATTTCCTCTTTGCTCACACTGTTCTGCATCTAGTGGTCGTCAATTTTGTTGGCTGAATAAGAGCATCTGCTCTGTGCTCTTACAGCAGGTGTGTGTACCAGTAACACCTAATGAATGTTTCAGCATCACTTCCATGTGTCTAATGTTTATGCCACATAGTTCAGACAACAACAAACAAAAAAAATACCAAAATAGCAGATAAACATCATCATCATCCTTTTAAAATACACTGTACACTGCTTGCTCAGTATAAATGAATTTCTCTAGAAACTTTACATCTTGCCTGATGTAAAAGAGTGGCCTGATACAGCAATACATGCTTCCTTCTTTGTGTCATATTCATTTGTGTGCAATGAAATATCCAGTTGCACACAAGTGCCTAATATTACGGAGGTCATATGATGCGATTTCAAGTTTACCTTTCTATTTGGAGTGTTACAAGCTGTTCGTGAATAGATAAGATCTGTAAAGTTGCAAAGACTAAAGTCTTAAACCCAAAGAGATATTCTTTATAAAAGTTAAGACTGGTCCACGCCCTCCTAAAACGGCTCGTTCTAACACGCCCCCACATACCTATGTCACGGTGTGGGAAGATTTGCATAACGCCGCCCAAATGTTCACGCAAAGAAAGAAGGCATGACTTTGATTCTCGCTGTAGTATTTTTGTCGCCGCCATGTCATGGAGACGCTGTGTGTTTCGTTGTGAAAGCGAAACTACTTTGTTTGGTCTTCCAAAAGAGGACACGCCTAGAAATCAGTGGTTAAGTTGTATTTACAACACTGTTCCAGAACAGTTCAACCCAAATATTCAGATACGTGCAGCACATTTTGCGGAGGACGAGAACTGTTTCCTGGGAGAGTAGCCTATAATGCCGGTGTTCCAGTGAATTCAGTTCCCCTGTTTCCCTGCGGCGCGCATGCTGACCCTATACCGTCTGTGATGCTGACAAATAATGCTGACTCACAGCCTGTACGTTTTCATATTTAAAGAATTTGTCACTGATGGTTCAAACGCGAGTTTTGAGCAGGGTAGAGTAGTGCTTGTTGTTTGTCATTTCTCTGCTTTCATTTCTCCTATCACAAATGCAGACATGGTTTTATGTTTTTCGCGGCGCAATGCAACACAAAGCGTAAAAAGGATGCCCCATTGGATGCAACAAATGCCTGGTTTATAATGGGTTTTAATGTTTTTGTCTCGTCGCTCCGGCCGGGACAGGGCATCACAATATGGTAAGGGGTGTAACATTGCCGTCACACGCTTGAGGTATTCGGCCAATCACAACACACTGGATAGCTGGCCAATCAGAGCACACCTCACTTTTCAGACCGATGAGCTTTGTAAAAATCAGAAAGGCGGGGCATAGAGAAGAAACAATAATGTACAGTATGTGGAAAATGTGTTTTTTTTTAACCTTAAACCGCATAAACACATTTCATTACACCAAATACACAAAATAATGTTCTTTTTAACCGCATCATATGACCCCTTTAACATTCATTGCTTTATTCCACATTTTGTGTTCATGTTCCTTCAAGATAAAGCTGTCAATTGCCATGAATTTACATATCTGTAAAACCATCATCACCATCAGATGGCTAGTTTTAATCCCTGCAAAAGACACGTTTATTTGAATAATTAGTGATTCAATATATATCACCAAAGCCAATATATCAGCAGATATTTGGCATTTTTAAATGATCATCATCGGCCGATTAGTTTTTTTTCTGTTTGGATTTAATTTTCTGTTTTGGCACTGGAAGCAGCTTTTCTTTTTTCTTTTTTTTTTTACATTGCTATAAATGTCACATCTGGTTATCTTTAAATCTTATTTCTAATCTTATTTCTGATATATCACTTTGCGCTGTATCCAGTTTGCAAGTCGCTGTGTGTAAAACTTGCTCTGTATTTCAGAAGATATGTTTTCCAGTGCGCATTACTATAATACTGTAGGATTACACAATCAAGAAGTTGCAAAAGACAGATTTTTTTTTAATTAAGTATTTTTTTCATGTTGATTAATTTTACAATTATTTCATAATTTAGTAAATGGAAAATAATTCGGTTTCATTGCATCACTTGATATGCCCATCAATAAAATAAGTGTCGGTCAAGCACTATACATAATACTTTGCAAAATTATTGTCTTTTAGATATTGTCATCTACAACCATGATGGGATTAATTACTGGAGCATTAGGAAGACCGAAAACACCCCAAATATTTTTTAATTGTCTCTAAATGTATTTTCTATAACTTGTTTTCTCAAGATGAACTAATCTGGTATTTTGCTACCAGCTCTGAATCTTGTTTGATTTTCACAGATATGAAGACCAAATGCTGCTCAAGTACAAAACAACTACAAACAAACACAACTGTCTGCAGAGCTCTCAATGTTAATATATGTTTTGACAGAATTGTCATTTATGATAAGTTCTTGTCTTGTTCCTTCATTTTTCTACTTTTGTAAAACTCTGGAAGTTGTTGAAACAAATGAAATGCCTTTAAAAACAATTCAATGGTCCTGTGGTGTTTTTATTGTAGCATATCTAAGTAATCACATTAGAAGTACATCTTTGTGTTTGAGATGTATTTAAAATATATATAATTAGTAATAAATGTAACATTGAAAAACTGTCTTTTATTTAATTTTAAATGAAAGCAGAAGCCACAGTCTCTATTTATTAATATTGTGTTGAACACAATTGCAGTGTGGAGCACAAATGGTTAAAACAAGCTCTCACATCTGGACATAGTTTAGGGCAGAAGGAAGTGAGAGTGAACGCAGAAATATTCCTTCTCACAACAACTGTCTTTAAGAGAGAGGGACTGTGTCACACTCAACCTCAGCGATGACTCTTCTGCTACTTCTAATCATTTTTCTTCTGCCAGGTGAGCTTTCATCACTCTTTTTTGGAAAAATAGCTTCAGCTATTTAAAGGCATTTGTCAAAGCTGTGTTTATGGGAGTTTACAAAGACAATCCACAGCTAAAATTGGTAATGCGTTAAAACATCCACTCTTCTGAACAATATATTGAACTGTTTGCAGTTTTCAAACCTGGAATGGAAGTGTTTCTGGCAGCAGCTAAGATGAGTTCTCATAGGAAGAAAAACACTGACCTAAATTCCTCAATGTACTTTATAGAGTGCCTTCTATTAACTCAACCTTTCCAAACACAGGATGTTTTTAAGTTCTTCGTTTTCAAAAGAGTCATTAGAATATACATGTGAAAATATCATGTTTTTGTTACTTGGCTTTTTCTGCTTGGTTGTTGTTTGTTGGAGACTGATGGACAACAACGGATGGATGTTCTGAATTTCATTAGTTAAATGAAAAACTGGAAATAAATAAAATGGCAGTGAAAAGCAGGCCTGTTGGCCACAGTAACGCAGTCGGCCATTTCATGCACAAACACACATTGTTTAATTTTCAATCATTTCAATAAGCAAAACATCTATGAGTTTTAGCTTATAAAGACAACATTTCAATTGTGATAAAGGTGTTGTGACTATTTACTGTTTTACTTTTATTTAGTTTTATTTTTATTTTTTTGCTATTATGAGTGAAAATGAAACCAGAAGCATTCTGGCGTTATGATTAATGTTATAATGAACAAATGTATTTTTTCCAGGCAGTGTGTAATCCTCCATTGCCAAATCAAACAAACAAATAAATAAAAGTTGATTGCTGGAGAGACGTTTAAATTTTTTTAGGTCAAGAAAAACAATTATAACTGAAATGATGATATATTTGTATTTCAGTATATGTTTGAATGCTACAGAGCTGATAACCATGGAGCTCACTGTTACATTTTATTGCTGTTTATGTATACGGTGTATCAGAATTTCCAATATGGTTATGTTTTATTTTTTCCTTTATATTCATATCATTGCATTATGTTACTCATAGCCTATACTCACTCAAGTAGACTATTATGCATTTATATTCATAATTATAGTTGTAGGCCTACTCATATTCCATTGTATATTTCCTTCATTTGACATAAAAGGTAGGCTACATTATGTTATGCTCAAGTGATGTTTGGACAGGATGTATTCTCTGCAAAAATATTTTATATGCAAGGATGTTTGCTAAATCTGTCTCCTGTCACCTTTCTGCTAGAAGGATGTAAAACCAAAAACCAGTGCCTCCAGTATAATAATAGTGTTAATCGTTAAATCTACTAGAGTGCATATTGAATGCTCAGTATCTTTCAGGTAGTCACTGCACAGTGAGCACTGTAGGAGATGTGTCTGTGCTGGAGGGTGGCTCCGTCACTGTCCCGTGTCACTATAACCCGCAGTACATCAGTCACGTTAAGTACTGGTGGCAGGGCGGGATGAGGGAGTTCTGCACGAGCCTCGCGCGCACCGATGACCCAGATTCAGCCCCTAACGGGAAGGGAATGGTGACGATCGCGGATGACCCCACTCAGCATGTGTTCACCGTCAGCATGCGCGACCTGACGGAGGAGGACTCGGGCTGGTACTGGTGCGGGGTGGAGCTCGGGGGAATGTGGGTGTCTGACAGCGCTGCCTCCCTTCATATCAGCGTCATTCAAGTAAGGGGGATATATGTATATTATATATATATATATATATAATATATATATGATAATATATATATAGATATATATATATATAGATATATATATAGCTGTTATGATCCCCTGTGATTTTTGAAGTTTGCCCATTTGCAAAGAAATGAAGGATCTGTAATTTTTATTGTAGGTTTTTTTTTAACAGATAGAGACAGAATATCAACCAAAAAATCCAGAAAAACACATTATGTAAAGGTTGGAAATTGATTTGCATTTCAGTGAGTGGAATAAGTATTTGATCCCCAAGCAAAACATGACTTAGTACTTGGTGCAGAAACCCTTGTTGGCAAGCACAGAGGTAAGATTTTTTTTTTGTAGTTGGTCACCAGGTTTGCACGCATCTCAGGAGGGATTTTGGTCCACTCTTCTTTACAGATCCTCTCTAACTCCTTAAGGTTTCTTGGCTTCGTTTGGCAACTTGAACGGTTCATCTCCTCCACAGATTTTTTCTATAGGATTGAGTCCTGGAGACTATCTAGGCCACATCATGACCTTAATGTGTCTGCTTGAGCCACTCCTTTGTTGCCTTGTTGGTGACTGTTTTTCAGGGTCCTTGTCATTCTGGAAGACCCATGCCATGACCCATCATCAGTGTTCTGCTGCTGCCTAGGGAAGGATGTTCTCGTCCAAGGATGTTACAGTACAGGCCATTCCATTTGCCCCTCAAGCATTGAAGTCGTCCTGTAACCTTAGCAGAAAAACAGCCCCAAAGCATAATGTTTCCACTTTGCTTGACTGTAGGGATGGTGTTCTTAGTCAGCATTTCTCTCCCTCCAAACTCGGCGAGTCGAGTTAATGCCAAAGAGATAAATTTTGATCTCATCTGAACACAGCATTTTCTCCCAAGCCTTCTCTGAATCATTATATGTTCTTTGGCAAACTTTAAATGGGCTTGTACATGTGCCTTTTTGAGCAGGGGGACCTTGTGGGCGTTGCAGGATTTCAGTCCATTGCGGCGTAGTGCGTTACCAATTTTTTGCTTGGTGACTGTGGTCCCAACTGCTTTAAGATCATTAATAAGCTCCTTCCGTGTAGTTCGGGGCTGATCCCTCAGCTTTCTCATGATCATCCTTACCCCAGGAGGCGAGATCTTGCACAGAGCTCCAGACTGAAGCCAATTGATGGTTGTTTTGTATTTCTTCCATTTCCGAATAATCGCACCAACAGTTGTCTCCTTCTCACCAAGATTATTGCTGATGGTCTTGTAGCCCATTCAAGGCTTGTTCAGATCTACAATCTTGTCTCTGACATTCCTTTGACATCTCTTTGGTCTTGCCCATGGAGGTGGGAGAGGTTGAAATGGAAGATACAGATTGTGTGGACACAGGCCTAATGAGCTGGCATTAGGAGTAACTTCTTAAAGTGGCAGGACTAATCTGTGTTTCACATGGGCACATCTGTGGGAGCCAGAATTCTTGCTGGTTGGTAGGGGATCAAATACTTATTTTACTTACTGAAATGCAAATCAATTTCTAACCTTTATATTTTGATTGATATTCTGTCTCTATCTGTTAAAACAAACCTACCATAAAAATTACAGACCTTCATTTCTCTGTAAGTGGGCAAACTTACAAAATCAACAGGAGATCAAATAAATATTTTCCTTGCTGTAGAGATATAGATATATATACTATATTATATATATAATATATACAAGTATAATTAGAAAACATAAACCCACACACTAATTAACTTGCATCATGACAAAATAATGTATTATTGGCAAAGAAACAATATTAAAAACATGCTAGTGGAGATGCAACTAATAAATCTTGTCAATTACTGAAGAGTATTTGATGCATATGGCTATGTATTCACAAAACTTGTCCGGTCAGATTTGTTTTCCAAAGAAAGTACAGGTATTTAAAGAATATTAATAAGCTGTGATTGTTATTATTATAATTTGTGACAAATTATGACATTTTGCCCCATTGTATTTGTATTCCTATAAACGCAGAACAATCTAAATTCCTACAACTTTATGTAAAATACATAACTATTAGTACTTAGACTTTAAAAAAGAGTATACTTATTCCTGGTTTTCCTTGTACTTTATTTAATGTTTCTGACAGTCAAAATTACAAAAAAAATCATTTTGGAATTTGGTGGAGTATGATTTTCTATTTAATTGTCTATTTTTTATATAATTGTATAGATTAAATAATATCATTTTTAAATGTTTTTTAATAATATGTATAAGTTGCTTATTTTATTTCATTTACCTAATAATAATATTAATCACAATCAATATTTTATAATAAAGTATTTTATAAATATTTCATATATCATGCAAGTATTTCTTGTGCTTCCTGATGCAAAATAATGTAAACTGAGGATTTGGTGGGGGAGTATTATGTATAAAAATAAAATATAATTTTATATTATTATTGTTGTTTTCATGACAATTAAACAAATTTTCCCCAAAATTAAAACATGTAATATAACGAAATATATATATATATCCCCATCCCTTTTGGAATGTGACCATATCTGCTTACAGTGTCTGTTAATAATACTGGTGAATATTGGCATTTAGTGAAGGTGTTGCAGTGAGTGTGACTGATGGTTGTTGTGCTGCAGGTATGTCAGTGGTGAGCAGTATGCTGAGTGCAGATGAAGGCAGCAGCGTCACTGTTCATGTCTCTACTAAAAAAAAAAACTCAGGTAACCTACGGTACATCTTAACTAGCCTCATCTAAAAAGTGCCAGATACCTTTATAGGAATATCGCCAGAAACCTGCAAACGTATTTACATTAATATTAAATTGTTTTTCTATGCCATCTTGTGGAAAAAGTGTTGGCCCCCTTCCTGTTTTTTAAATTGTTTGCATATTTGTCACACTTAAAAGATTCAGATCATCAAACTAATTTTAATATTACACAAAGATAATGCAAGTAAATACAAAATGCAGTTTTTAAATGATTATTTATTTTATTAAGGGAAAAAAGCTGTCCAAACCTGCCTGGCCCTACGTGAAAAAGTAATTGCCCTCTAAATCTAATATCTGGTTGTGCCACGCTTTGCAGCAACGACTGCAATCAAGTGTTTGCGATAACTTGCAATGAGTCTTTTACAGCGCTGTGGAGGAATTTTGGTCAACTCATCTATGCAGAATTGTTGTAATTGAGCCACATTGGAGGTTTTCGAGCATGATGGACTGTTTTAAGCATCTCAATTATCGATTTCACGTCTGGCCTTTGATTTGGTCCACCCCCCACCCACTCCAAAACCTTAAATTTAGTTTTTCTTGAGCCCTTCATAGGTGGACTTGCTGGTGTGTTTGGGATCATTGTCCTGCTGCATAACCCATGTGTGCTTGAGCTTGAGGTCACAAACTGACGGCCAGACATTCTCCTTCAGGATTTTCTGATATTCAGAATTCATGGTTCCATCAATTATGTCAAGGTCGTCCAGGTCCTGAATCTGCAAAGCGGCCCCAGACCATCACACTACCACCACCATGTTTGACTGTTGGTATGATGTTCTTTTTATGAAATGCTGTGTTGGTTTTACGCCAGATGTAATGGGACACACACCTTCCAAAAAGTTCAACTTTTGTCGCATCAGTCCACAGAATATTTGCCCAAAAGTCTTGGGGATAATCAAGATATTTTTTGGCAAATGAGAGACGAGCCTTTGTGTTCTTTTTGGTCAGCAGTGGCTTTTTTTTGCCTTGGAACTCTCCCATGGATGGCCGTTTTTGCCCATCTCTTTCTTATTGTTGAGTCATGAACACTGACCTTAATGGAGGCAAGTGAGGCCTGCAGTTCTTTAGATGTTGTTCTGGGTTCTTTATGACCTCTTGGATGAGTCGTCGTTGTGCTCTTGGAGTAATTTTGGTTGGCCAGCCACTCCTGGGAAGGTTCACCATTGTTCCAAGTTTTCTCAATTTGTGGATAATGGCTCTGACCATGGTTCGCTGGAGTCCCAAAGCCTTAGAAATGGCTTTATAATCCTTTCCAGACTGATACATGTCAACAGGTTCTATTTAAGTGATTTCTTGATTCAACAGGTCTGGCAGTGATCAGGCCTGGGTGTGGCTAGTGAAATTTAACTCGGCTTTCTAAAATAATGTGGTTAATTGCAGTTCTTTCATGATTTAACAGGAGGGAGCAATTCATTTTTCACGTTGGGCCACGTAGGTTTGGACAGCTTTTTTCCCTTAATAAATGAAATCATCATTTAAAAACTGCATTTTGTATTTACTTGCATTATCTTTGTGTAATATTTAAATTTGTTTGATGATCTGAAACATTAAAGTGTGACAAACATGCAAAAAAATAAGAAATCAGGAAGGGGGCCAACACTTTTTCACACCACTGTACGTAATAACTTTTTTTTTTTAGCTGATAGATTTTTCTGATTTAATATTTAAATGCATCATTGCTTTCCCTGCAGATCCAGTGAGAAGCGGTGGTGTCGCAGTGGGAACTGGAACTCCTGCATGGTGACGGACTCTGAAGGAACATTCAGCAGCAGAAAAGTCTTCATCCATGATGACAGGAACAGCATGTTCACGGTGACGATACAGCAGCTGGAGATGAGAGACTTGGGCTGGTACTGGTGTGGAGCCGGTCAGCAGCAGGTGGCTGTTCATGTGTCAGTCACAGCACAAACCACAACACGTACGTCACACAGAGACCACAGCTGACACCACAAACTACATTCTTACATAATCAGTAGAAATGTGAGTGGTGTTTACCTGCAAATAAATAGAAACCTATTGAACATATTGTTATGTAGTTTCTGCCACACTGCATCACTGAACTTTTGCATAGATAAACTCAGCTCATGTTGCATTTGATTTCTGTCCTTATGCACAGCGTCTCCCATCCAGAATCTGAAGACAACAGTCAGAAATCCATCTGTAATGAGCTCAAATGACCCTCACAGGTGACCTTCTGCTCTACACCAGCACACTTCTGTATATTCGTTTCTCGTGAATGGATAAAAATATTTTAGCAGTCAGCTGTGTCATATATAAAGAAACATTTTGGTGTTTGACTAACACATCATGTCTGTTTCAGCCGTCCTGTTTGGGAGTCTCCTCTTGTGGTGTGTGGGGTCGTGCTGCTGGTCATGACTGCATTTTTGGCACTTTGGAAGTTACGGCAACTGTGTAGTAAGTTTCTAAAATTATTTGTAGTTTTTTACTGCCTTATAAATTAATTGAATTAATGGACGAGTCATTAGTTACTCATAAACTAGTCTAGAACCATTAAAGTCTCTGTTCTTTTTAGATATCTAATAAGCGTTTGTTTACCTTTATTTTAACCCTATTTAGCTTTAGAACAAAAATTATGCATTCTGTTTTTTCTGTGCATAATGCTATTTTTCTCCATTTTGCAGAGAAAAAGCAGAAACATCGAGGGACAAATGAAATGAACGATAATCTCACAGTCAGTGCATTTTCTCTGTTACCTTACAGTCAGCATTAAATCAAAAAATACCCTATTTACTTTCTTAATGTACATTTCTGTTCTTTTTGTGGAGATATTATTGGTGTACATTGCTCCAAATAAAATAATTGTGGAAAGAGTAAAAATGGAATCTGATTAAGCATTTGAAAGATGTTAATTAATAAATGGAATTTCCCCCCTTTTTGCAATTAGATCACAATTGGATCAGTTCAATTCATGAATGAACCGTTTAATGCAATTTGTGAGCCAACTGAACTGGTTCATTGAAAGAATTGTCTTGAATTCTTCACTTTGAAATAAGGGGAAATTAAATGTAAAAAGTGAGATATTATGCTTTTGAATATAAGTTCAATTTTCCCCAGAATGAAAATACACTGATGCATGTATGTTGACATTAAACCTTCAAATCGTTTAAGCAACTGTATGAAGTTTTGTGTGTTTTTGCGACTTTTACAGTTAAGTGAAAGAATTCACTGTCGTAATTACAGTGGAGAGCTGTACACATGCATTTGTTGCTGCAGTAAAGCAATCCGTTCCTTTTGCGGAATTTCGTACCTGTCCCGCTCATTAAACATACACACTCCCAGAACAGACGTTTGTGAAAAAAAAAAGAAGTAATTTGCCGTATTAGAAATCAGTGTGCCATCAGAACGATTTTGAAACTATTATTTCAAGGTAAAAAAACAGACATACAGATGCTTTAACAAGAAATTACACCTGAAGTGCTATGCAAAGATTTATACACGGCTCACGATTATGTTGTGTCTGTGTCCAACTGTGATGAGATGTTTTTCTGCTGTATTTGATATTGTTTTACTCGTTTTCAGATGTGTCCTTGGAGAGAAGGAGACTATAAGAACGCCTCAGTGATTTTCCTGAACGCTCCAGCTCAGGCCCAGATGCTCTGACAGAGGAGCTTCATGATGGGAAACACCAAACTCATGGACATTCTGATGCTGAAGGAGATCTGAAAGGGAACTGATGGACACTTTAAGTCTCATTATGTAGTCTAAGAGAGTCCTGCAGACTGGAGAAGCTGGAGGCCGGGGTAATATTTGACATTCCTTCACATGTAACAGTTAAATGGTAGATCATTGATCATTTTAATGCATATTTCATGTCATGTATTTCTCTGTAAGCACAAGCCTTATGAGTGAATTGTGCTGTTTAAGCATGTTTTCACCAATGAGCAGCGGTTATTCTCAACTAACAGTGCAGAAAATGTGTGAAAGATGTGCGAATGTTTACAGAAGCACTGAGAATGTGTCCTTATATCACTTTTTACCATATTAGAGACTATATATCGTCATGTTTTATCAGCATATACTGAATACTATCATAAATGATAAAAAAAAACCTCTGTACAGAAATAGTGTCTTATTCACATCCTGTTTCAAGTCCTATTAACATCTTTATTTGTGGTTGTTTGTCACCTCCTGCATATAAATAAACGTAACCCACTCAAGTCGGTCAATACACAGAAACCTCAAGAGGGAAACGCTTTGATGTCGACTGCATTGCACATGAAGTAAATAATTCTTATTAGAATCATCTTAAATGTCTCGACCAAGTGATGCATATGTAACTTGTGATTTTTGCAGCATTTGCAATCAAGCATGATGTTTTATTGTAAATCAACTTTATGTGGCATAAGCAACTGAATAGCACGGATGCAGGAAGTGAGTCTGAGACTGAGAACTTTATATCATATGTGATAAGCATAAGACAGAGATAAGCTGTATAACAGAGATAAGAGACAAGCTGTTTCTGTGGTATTAAAATAAGATAACAAAATGCCAGTTTGCAGCATAACAGACTAATTTTGTACAGGTGAAATGTTGTACTGTGGCTGATTGTAAAGTGCTTTGGGTGTACAGCAATACACAATGAAAGTGCTATATCAATTCCTCATTCATTATATATCTGATTCCTGTATATCTGAGATGCTGTATTATTTCTCTCAAATTGTCAGTTTATAATGGGCTATCGTCGAAGGTGCAAGACATCTAAGAGCATTTCCTCTTCCGTCTTAGATACTATAAGAATAGAAAACAGAAGTTGACCAGTTGTCAAAAAACTCTGTGTGTGGAAAAACTCATACAGGAAACATAAGCAAGAGCAAACGCAATGGCCTCATATGCAAAAGCAAAAATATTCTACATATTTGGGTTTTGGCTCATTTCAGGTAAGAGTATTTAATATTGTGCTGTTGTTTGTTTGTACTGGATCCTGTTGATCCTTTTGAAATGACACATTTTATGCTGTTCATGTTGTTTTTAATGTGTTTTAAATGAAGATGGAACAAATTAAGAAATTATTTGTTAATGTTGGATATAATAAAGGTCTGTGTGTTGTTTAGGTGTTGTAAGCTACAGCGGTTGGTTAAACCATGTATTAACTGTTCAGACTGGAGGATCTGTCACCATCCCATGTCATTATGACAAGAAATACACACAGCAGAAGAAATACTGGTTCTCAGAGATTGATAAATCTAAAACATACACAAATAAAACAGATGAGAATCTGTCAGTAATTGATCATCCTGATCAGAGTCTCTTTACTGTGACTATGAGAAACCTGCAGGACAAACACAATGGACATTATTATTGTGTTGTGGAGACCGGAGAACAACCACCGATAAATGTCATATATGAGACACAGCTCAAGATTCAATCTGGTAAGACATTTTGCAATTGTTTTAATCAAATTCTAATGTCAAATTCTTTGACCTTACACGTGTATTTTATAATCACAAATAAATGATGTGTGTGTGTGTGTGTGTGTGTGTGTTCAGCTCTTGGTGTGTCTGTGGTGAGCAGCAGTGTCTCTGGACATGAAGGTGGTGATATCAGTGTTCAGTGTCTCTACAGTTTCTGGATATCAGCATGAAGTCAAACGGTGGTGCAGATATAAAGATCAGAGCTGTTACACAGTGGGGAGGAATGACACATCCCAGAATTCATCAGTCCAGATCAGTGATGATGATGATGGGAGAAGATCCTTCACTGTGCTGATGACTGGACTGAGACGGACTGATTCTGGCTGGTACTTCTGCTCTGCTGGACAGGCAGTGAGTCCTGTTCATCTCACTGTAATAGAAGGAGGTAAAACTTATTTAATACTCTTTTCAAATACCGAATAATCAATCCATAATCAATACTATAAAAGTTTTTTGTTTTTTTTGACAGTAAGTGTGAGCACAGACGTCGGCGCTGAGAAGGACAGGTTAGTATTAACAAATTCCCATTATTGTGATTTATTCTTTAGCAACATCTAAACTTCAGTTGTCTTTAATGTTCCATCAAATATTATGCTAGTCTTTGTGCAAAATGACAAAATATATGAATGCAAATTTAAAAAAAGGCATGCACATCCCACAAACCACAAAAAGTGCAGAACAAAAATGGGGCAATTACAATCAAAGAAAGCAAATAAATTGTCTGCACACTGATGTATCTTCTCCAAAAATGTTTTAATAAAATATATGAATACAAATGTTTTCTGGAATGGAAGGTGTACAAAATCTAGATAATGGGACACAGAAACATGTTCAGTTCTAATATTTGCCTATTGATTGTGTGCTATTGTATTTTATTTTTCAGATGGCGTTTCTGTCTGTCATAGAACTTTTCTCCACATCAGACTGAAAGATCAGATGATTAGAAAACCGTTGATAAAAAGATTTATGTTCTGCTCTTCTGTGTGTATATCTGTGAATGCATTAGATTTTCTAAATTTTCTAAATGCATTTAAATATATTTTTTCATTATGTTTTTCTTTTAGCTCATAACAGGCAAGTGGTCTGTGTTTGTTTATAATTCATTTCACTCATATGCGTGGCTGACAGGTCCTGCTGTATGGCAAGCATTTTGCTAATTAAGCTTGCAGCTTAGGCCCCGTCCACACAGGAGACGCGTTTAGTTGTAGGCCTATACGCAAAAATGTTGTATCGTATTGACGTTTTGTCCAGACGGATCCAGCGTTTCGGGAGCCTGAAACCGCTATTTTTTTTTTTTTTTTTGCGTACATCACAGGTGAAAGCCCACTAAACACCCAAGCACAATTGAACACACTCGCACTGAATCTGAACAAGTGATATAACACTTTTTTTTTGCCATACTTTCATGCCAGTTATAAGTACATACTGAACATGCAAAATACAATTACAATAAAATTACTTATTAGACCTTACAATTTACCTGTCCTAGTGGGTAACTGGTGAAGTACCGTTGGGCAGGATTAAGGAAGTTTTACTCCGAAAGTTAAAGCATTTTTACTGCAGAAACGTTTTTTATAATACTAAATGTGTAATTGTTGTTTGAAAAATCCTAAAGCTATATATATAGATATATATATATATATATCTAAAGTTGTTGTGCTTTGATTTAGTGTCATAAAATGTCAAAAACGTTCTCAAAAATAAAATGCTATAATTGTCTTATTTACTTACACTTACAACAATTACAAATGGTTCTTACTTTAATTGGCTAAGAGGTCTCTCCAGCCATGATTCTGCTATCATCGCCACGGGAACCGCACACTTTGTATCCCTCAGGACGATCAAACCCACTATAGTTTTATAAATACCACCATATGTTGTCACGGAATGTAGTATTAAGAGTATTCATGTGAGAATGCAGTTGTTTAGACTTCAAATATGTGTTTTATTTAATAAGATAGCACCTATTTGAACATTTGCTTCCACGTCTTCGGAGATGTGAGTTTTAAGGCGTCACCGGCTGTTCAGCGCTCATGAACCTGCCGAGAACAGCCTTACCTCTATGGAAGCATGGGTAGCAAAATTCATTTTGAAATGTAATATGCAAAATGACAATGCAACATGTAAAATGGCAATGCATTTCTGTATTTAAATTGACATTTTCCCATACATATATGCAACATTTAGTGCAAAATGAAAATTAAATTATATCATTTACATTTGCCATCTTCTACACTAGTTTTAATATGTGAATTAAAAACATATTTTAATGCTTTATAAGTTGCAAAATTTAAATGAAATTGTATTACCCAAATTGATTAGATCTGTTTAACATGTCCAAGCAAAAACTGTAGCAAAATTATCATTTAAATGCCAGTTATTATTTAGCTCAATTAATTTCAAGTTTTGCTTTCATTCAATAGTGCTATGCCATAAAACTGATAACATTATTGAATATAAAGTGTCTTTTTAAAACATCAGCTGAGTAAACCAAAGGGGTCCGTGACCCAGCAAACACAGAACGTTCCAATATGGTTCCCTTTCGGATGGCTATTTATTTTTCGTTTTGGAGAACCAAATTCACTATTTGTTCTTTTTTTGTACGCAAAAACTAACCCACCCAGAATGTTGCCGTTAATAACCTAAATATAACCTATACACAATGTTCTCTAATGGATATTTTTAGGCTTTATTTTTTATAACCATAAAATAACCTTCCCAGAACATTGGGAGATTTTTGTAGCAACCTAAAGAGAACCTATGATTATAGCTGCAGTTTATCTAGTAGTAGATGGCAGACTTATCAATGGCTTTTAGCACAATACACGTCTTTCTTGTTATTCCGAGTCCACTCAATACTGCTCAAAACACCAGAGTTTTTGTTTAGTGTTCTGCATGCTCACAAATCATCTCATATAACAAATAAAATATAGAGAATTATGTAATTAAGAGCAGTCAACATCATTGGTTATAATAACTGGTTATACGTTTTTGCAAGAGTGCAGCAGAAGTCTCTGAGATTGTGATGAACTAAAGCGAGTGACCTTTTAGTGATTATTAAGGGTTCACTTTGTACACTTTCTATAAATAATTATTAATAATCCATAATTTGAATAAAAGTTTTGTTTTTATTGCTGCTTAGAGGACCAACGGCCACATGCATGCTGCAAAGTTTTGTGACATCTGCATTTAAATGCAGGATTCACTCTCGAAAATGCAGTGATTATAGCAGAATGATAAAACATGTATATGGGCTGGATAAAAAATGACGTTAAAATAGAAAATAGATTAAATAGAACATTTAGAACATTTTTATAAGCCAGCAAACATATTCACACCCAAAAAATTCAGTTGCAATTATTTGTAGAAGAAATTACTTGTAAATTTTGTATATTTTTCACTGTGCATTGCTATTCTTGATTTGGTGGTGCTTAGTTTGTTGGTTCGCTGTAACAATTTTTCAAAGTTTATGATGCCATTGTCTTACATTTTAAAATGTCTTCAGATATTTAAACTTCTGTAGTGTGTTACAATCTTTCTTTTTATGCGTTTTGCACTTTTGAGATTAATTATCTCTGTACAAGCTATATTAATTAGAGATGCACCGATTGCAATTTTCTAGGCCGATTCCGATTTTTTGTTAGTGTGATCTGCCGATACCGATTTTCTTTCTAAGAACTATAATTGACAGCATATACAAACAAAAACCTACTTTTCTTCAACGCAAAGTTTTATTTCCATTAAAAAAACACAAGTAAAAAGTGAGTGATAAAATAAGAACAAATAAAAAAATTGCAAACAACAGCACAAATAAATGCAATTGAATAAAGAGAGCTATGAAACTTCGCTCTCTCAAAAACGTATCTATCTCAAATATATCTATGAGAGCTATGAAAAAGGTTTTCAGGTTAAGTAAGATTTTATTCAGGTAAGCATACTACCGCACTTAAAGTAATCAAATGTACAATACCATCCTGTGAAATAATTAGTTTTTAACCTTAAACCGCACAAACCCATTTCATTACACCAAATACACAAAATTAAATTTTTTTTTGCAGCATCATATCCGCCGTTAAATCTTTTTTTTTCTATTTTAATCCTTGTGATTCTGTTGAAAGAGCTTTTTCTTTTAATGAAATTCCTGCCCAATTAAAAATAAAACTTGTGTCTTGTATATACAGATCAATCTAGAGGTGTGCCAAACACTGGGCGCTTATGTGCACCATACCACCCGCAAACGAATGGATTGGTAGAGAGGCTTAATGGCACAATTCAGAGGTTAGAAATATTTTTTTCAGTTATAGCACTTTTGGTAATTGATTAACAGGTCCCTAATGTTTCTTTTCTCGTTTTCTTCTCCTTAGAACTTTGAGCAAGCTAGTGGAAAGAAAACCAAGCTCGTGGGCAGATCATTTGGAGGCCACGATGTTTGGCTTGCAAACCAAAAAACAACTGACTACCAAATTTTCTTATTATTTGTTGCTTTTTGGACGTGAGGCTAGGTATCCATGTGAGGTACCAGACAAATATGAGGTCAGTACAATAAAATTTTAAAAAAACCTAATTTGTTTTCTGCAATTACTTTGTAAATGTAATGTGCAATTTTTATTCTTAGATCAATAAAAGTGTTGAGGAATTGATAGCAGAGGAGTGCATTTCCGAATGTGTGAAACGACGGGACCGCCTTTACCAGGTTGTTAAAGTCCCCATGATATCAAAATTAAAGTTTTTTGGGTGTTAGTATCAATATGTTAGTCTTAAGGTTATCTATAAGGCAGTGTACTCCAAAACAGTGACAAAATTCGCATTAAGAAGATATAAGCATTCAAAGCTTGCAATACGTCACTTCCGCCAAAACGGCTCAACAAATTTTTTGACGTCACATCGTACTTCATCATCTTCTCATCAAATCTTCTGACCAATCAAACTCTCTCTAGAAGCCGAAGCGCCCGCCCCCTACACTATAAATAGACGCTGAAGCCGCGGTTGAAATCGGTCACTTGCCACAGAATTAGTATTTTCTGTACAGTGAATGGCACGTGTGCACTATATAGGGGACAGGGACCATTCAACAGTGTAAATACTCTTTCCATTGTGGAAAGAAGAAGTCTGGTTTCGCGCTGTGTCACGCTATCCACCGCACCGCACACACACCCTGCTCCGGTCCAGAGACACGATAGCAAGGAGTGGATCACATCTGCGATCGGCGCAGACCACAAAATGATCGGCGCTGTTTTGATTCTACCATAGACATAAATGCTATATATTTATATCAATATGGCTTTAATTGTGGCTGGCATACCCTGTCAAATGCAAGTTTACGGAGCTCAACGGCTCTAGCCCAAGCTGTGATATAAACGAACGCTATTTTAAAAAGGGGCGGGGCTGCTTCATATGTCCCGCCTTGTCTTCCTGTTTCAGTTAAAATGTCTTCAACACAGAGTAATGCTGGTGTTTCTAAGCATTTCAGGGGACCTTTAAGGAAAATATGGCGCAGGTTCATGCTAAAATTAAAAAAAGAAAGCTACAAGGAAAGCCCAGGATCCTGCAGGTTGGAGACAGAGTATTGCGGCAAAATATAAGAAGTCAGCAAAGAAAGGGAAGCAAGCTTGACCCGGATTATGTTGGCCCATACACTGTTCTAAATGTTGATGACAAAAGCATTGATCTTATTGACGACAATGGAAAAATCTACCCCAAAGTGAACCTTGACCACTTGGTGCACTTCCAAGAAGAACCGCCAACAAAAGCTCCCAAATTCACATATGTCACAACATCCTTACCCGCCTCTATGCCTTCAGTTCCTATTCTAACGCCAGTCACTGTCAAGTGCCCATCTTCACAAACCCATCTCACATTCACCCATTCTGTTACTTTGCCAATTACACGATTTTCCCTGCATCATTTAACATTGCCCTTCACACTACCTATTGTCTCATCACAGTCCCATACCATTACCCAGCCAGCATCCTCCCTCTGCCTGCTGCCTCCCAGCTTACTTGTATGTAGCCTCCTTTAAATTTTCAAAACTAATTTGAATAAAAAATGAAGCATTGCCTCTTTGTGTTTGTTTAGTGTTACATGACATCTGGGCAGGTAAATTCGGAGGACGAATCTGGAGCAAAATATGTCCATACAAACTCTTTTCTATGGATCTCGAGCGCCTCAGGCCTGGAGAGGAGCTTGAAAGTGAGGTTGGTTGCTTCCATTTGAGCATCATAATACTGACATTAACACATTGGGGTAAAATTGTGGATATTTATTTTTTCTGTTGCAGGTTGTCAATGCATACATTGCTTGTCTTGCTAAAAGTTATGCAGGGCATGCATTTGTCATTGATTCCTTCCAAATTACAAAAATGTGGAATGGCAAGGCCTGTTTAATGAAAAGGATAAAACTGTATACCAATCCTGATAAAATGAATACCATAAGTATATTATGTATCTTGGTGTATTGATCTTGTAATCACTTGTATGCCCATATAGACAGATCTACAAAAATATGATTTGCTGCTGGGGTCTGTAAATGAGACTCACCACTGGACACTCCTGGTTTGCTTCATTCCCTGACTTCCATACATTTTTTTTTCTTTTACCTTGTAAACTTGTAAAATTGTAAATCTCTTTGTAGTTGATATATCCTCAACAAGGAAGGATTATTTATATGAACTCCCTTGGTGAAGGCAGCAATAAATCGGTTCACTGCTGTAAGGCTGTGAGGTGGGAGTAATAAACTACGTGTGATGAACCTGATAAGTTTTTTTTTTTTTTTTTTTTATTACTCTCTCTTTTTCTCTGTTTCTCAAAGGGATTTCATGGACCACAAGGGATTTCAGGGCACTACATGGAAATGTGTGACTTTACCACACAGTTTACAGCCAGACAGCAATTCATGTGGCGTGTTTGTGTGCAAAGTATGTAGCTGTAATAAACTAAGCAGTTTTTTGCCTTATTTTCATTGTGTTTTCATTTCTCTCTCTCTCTCTTTAAAGTTTGCAGAAGCCATTTTAACAGGAGGAAACCTGAACTTCCCATGTGATCCTGACAACATTGCGGTCATGCGTGAGGACATTGGCCAGCGCCTCCTAAATGAATCGGGTAAATTCTTTAAATTTGGATTTAATGATGCATGTCATGACTATGTATAATATCTTGAGGGTTTTTTTCTTTCTTTTCCATAGAAGACCTAAGTGACTCATGCTTGGCCTGTGGTAATGAATATCCTTATATAGAAGACAAAGTAGACACTTGGGTAAGTTTAGCTGAGGGCATGATTTCATTTCTGTATATAAAACTGCTATTTAAGGTTTTATTAATGCATGATCTCAATCTTTCTCAGATTGAATGTGACCGCTGCAGTGGTTGGTACCACTGGGACTGCATGAGCAGGCCAAGTATAGAGGCAGTCTTCATTTGTCCAGGGTGCCAAGGACCTTTCTAGTGCATAATGTGCATGGCTTTTATTTTTTTTATGTGGGCCTCAACATTTTGAGAGATTTTTACAGCTTTGTCCAAGATGAACTACTGTAAATAAAATTATTTTGTTTGTCACCACCAAACTGGATGTTGAATCTATTTCATAAAAGGCTGTGATTTCTTTTTCTACTTTACAGCAGATGTACCAAAAAAATCTTTTTTTTTACTTTCTATTTCAATACTGATTGCAGACAATCTACTGCAACACCTTTACATGGTAATTTGCTTTATTCAAATGCTTTTCATCCAGCACATCAGTGAAACACATAATAAAAGTACAGATATCTATTTCAATCTTGTGTGATGTCTTAAGGCTAATATAGGCTTATTAGTCTCAGTTAGTTTATTAACAAAAAGTTGTGGTTTGATTGCAAGTTAACAAGACGTAAAAACAATCACATCAGGATAGTTTACAAACAAACGTATTTATCCATAGATATATTTCTACAGGTTTATTTCAGATGTTACAGGCAGTGCTGTATTCAATAACGGATAACAACCAATAAAGTCCCAGTTTTAAAGCATCGCAAGATAGAAAGCTACCGCAACGAACTGAAATCAATATAGGATGCACGATAGATAAGGGTTGCATATCCTTAAAAATAGATAAGGGTTGTGTATCCATACACGAAGTGCATGGCTGACATTCTCATTTAGTCATGAATGGCTGCACAAAACGAACATACTAATAAAACTGCAATAAGAAGGTAAACAAATTTAGTTTAGACATAAGTTCATAGCTTAGTCACAGGTCTGTTACCCTTATGAAATAATCCACGAAACATTCTGAGATGGAGCAGAACTGAGATTCTCAGTTTCAGGATCAGCCGCACATGTCTGGTAATGTCTCATGAATATTCATGTATGCTCCGCCCACGGAAACCGAATATCTCAGAAACCAAAAATCTCGTAACACCGGTCACCGATCCTGGCCGATCATGAGGAAAATCGCCGATACCGATCCTGCCGATCGATCGGTGCATCTTCTAATATTAAGTTATCTAAGACAGCAAAAAGTCAAAAATTATTACATGATAAGCTTGCAAGCCTTGTTTGTTGAGTGAAATGGGTTAAAAAACAAAACAAAACGCCACTTGTGCTGGACTATACCGTTCAAACGGTAAACCATTTTGAATTACACAAATGGTATGAAATGTTTGTTTTTTAAAAAATTGCCACCTGAAATGCTGCTTAAAACACTCTATGTGTTGACGTCATTTAACTGAAACAGGAAGACAGGGCGGGACATATCAAGCAGCACCGCCCCTTTTTAAAATAGCCAATAGTGTTCGTTTATGTCACAGCTTGTGCTAGAGCCGTTCAGAGCTGTTGAGCTCTGTAAAGCTGCATTTGACAGGGTATGCCAGCCACAATCTCATCCATATTGCTATAAATATAGCATTCTGTGTAGAATTCAATAGCTCTGATACATTTAGTGGTCTGCGCTGACTCGCGCATGTGATCCGCTCCGTGCTACCGTGTCTCTGTACCGGAGCAGAGTGTGTGCGGTGCGGTGGATAGCGTGAATGGCCAACCAGACTTTTTTCCTCAATGGACAGCATATTTACACTGTTTGCATTCGTTCCCTGTCCCCTATTATAGTGCACTACGTGCCATTCACTGTACAGAACATACTAATTCTGTGGACAAGTGACTGATTTCATCCGTGGCTTCAGCGTCTATTTTATAGTGTAGAATTTTATAGGATTCTAGAGAGCATTTGATTGGACAAAAAGCTTGATGAGAAGCTGAAGTACGATGTGACAACAAAAAAAAACCGTTGAACACCGTTTTGGCGAAGTTCCGCGCTGCAAAGCTTCTAAATGCTAATTTTGTTACTGTTTTGGAGCACACCGCCTTATAGATAACCTTAAGACTAACATATTGATACTAACACCCAAAAATGTTTTAATTTTGATTTCATGGGGACTTTATAAAACCAGCATGGTAGCTACATGTGGCTAATCAATGTACATAGCGCTGTGAATTGAGAGGACGTCCCTGTTAACTGCATACACTTCTCACTAATGGTTGGAAAGCTACTAGGAACACAACTAATTCTGGACAAATAAACCAACTGTAAATGGCCGTTAACAGAAGCCAGAGACGCTGAAGACGAACGCAAAGAGAAAAATACTGTAGCCATGCCGTCATAAATAAATAATTTAAGCTTTTCTATGTTTTATTTGACAGCGGTTGTGAGCACAGAAGGATTTGGGAGAAATCGGTTAGTGCCTTTATAACAACCCCAACTCTTTACAAAAGGGTCGAATCATTATCACAAGGGGTTTTGACTATTGTTTCCTTTTACTCATTTGTCAAACATGTAAAACACAGAATCAGCATGATTGCAAACACATCAAAGTCCCCAAACAACACTGTATTGAAAATATGAGGCAAATTAGACACTTGTTAGACAAATGCAAAGATAACCCAATCTGTTTTATAAACCCAAATGAAATAGTCATGTATAGTGAAAGTTCATGAGTAGGCTTGTTGCCCACAACCCAACAGTCTTTTCAAGCAAAAAATTATAATAAAGATGATACTCAACAGTCCTTTTCTGCTTTGGGGTAGAGAGGACATTTAAAGTTCTGATGAAAAAACAATGTCCCCAAAAAGAGAAAAAATATAAGTCCACTGGTTCAAGGCCCCACAAAAAACAGGTTATCCTCCAGCTGTAAAAAGTCCCCAGAGTATAGTCCAAAAACGTATATCCCCGACCAGATCGTGCCCTATGAAATGGTTTCAAAGTCTGATATACAATGTCTCTATTCCCAGAGATCACTTTGGACAATTACACAGAGCTAGTTTAGCCAAAAAAACAAGCCAACTCACCAAACACAAAAAGCTTCCTTTAAAATGGCCGCCCTTTGCCTCTTATCCATAGGCCCACCACAATAAGAGTCCTTAGAGGCCAACAAAAGTCCCCCTCAAACAAAATGCATGTGCAAATGCTCAAAATCCGGGCCCCTAAAAGCTTTTCCATATTAGCTATGCGCATTAGCGCTGTAACACCGCGAGCGGTTGCTGTTTACTGCCACTGTGTTTATTTCCACACAACCGCCAAGTGCCTTTTGTGTACCTCTTGCTTGTAAGGAAGCTGTATTTAAATATTGAGAAACAGTGTGTATTTTATGTTTATAATTGTTTAAATGCCACTTACTCATTTATGAGAAGGAACCAATAGAGGACACATACGCAGTTACTTTTTTTGTTGATATAATCCTTAGGTGTGTAACTGTATAATTGCCTTTTCATTATTTTTTCAGTTGTATTTAAATTTGTAGTTAAAATAATGTATTTTAAAGTTTAGAATTAGACAGGCTTTGCACACAGGCTTATGCTGGTAACTCATCAGTGGATTTTCCTCGTCAATATAGGCTATATTTTTTTTAACACTTTTCTCATTCTATATTTCTGACGTTCCAAAAGCGCCTCCTACTGGCAGAGAATGAATGTTCATTTTCAATTATCCAGTCTGTAGTTTTTTGTTCAGATCAATGCGAAAATCCACCCACATAACACCGTTTTAAATTAATATAATAATTTACACTTCTGACTCACCCCTGGTTTAAACGCTCAATTGTGAGGTTTATCATTTTATAATCTATTTTGTTTTTGTGAAAACCTGTATCTCAAATGTAAATCAATTGCTATTTTGTGGTCTACAGCATTAAAGAAAGCCATTATAACATGTACATTAAAAATGTAGAAACATTGGACACAACTATGGGGTGCAGCAGCAAGCATCACAACAAAGTAAAAAAAAGAGAACTAGGTAAATGTGTGTGAATGTATAGGGCCCCATTCCTATATTTTGCCTGGGGCCCCCAATTCACTAAAGCCGCCCCTGTCAAAATCAACATACATTCAGAATAAAAACTAAACTATAAATATATAGGCATGGCACATATACATAAACAATTACTTTTTTTGTAACTTAAGTGAGCGTTGTGCAGGGCTTTACTGTGGCAGTGTCACAAACGTTTTATAATAATAATTAAGACCGATATTTTCTGTCAGGGATTTATTAGATGTTTTAATATGTTTATCTAGATGATATTTTTGCATGTGGTGTTGTCTTTGCTTATTTTTCTTTAGTTTGCCAAAACCAGGTAATTCAAACTGATTGCATAACAATGTAATACAATTTTGCTTTATTCCCATTTGTTAAAAATTATTTTAAATTTCTGACAGTAACTTTGAGCACAGACACCAGCACTGAAAACACATGAGTATTAACATGGTTTCATTATTCAGATTCATTGAAATACGGTATGAGCAACATATTTAACAATCTTTTTTACAATGTGTCCTAAACATGTTCAACACTCACATTTGCATTTTGTGCTGCTGTCATATCTTTCTACCTATTCTGTCTTTCAGGTGGCACACAGAGGAGCGTTTCTGTCTGTCACAGAATTAGCGATCACAGGCTGTTCTCACATTTACCTGAAGGACTTTTGAGAGACTCCAACTAGACTGCAGTTGTCTGAGACTGAACACTATCCACCTTTTTTGCAATGCGCAAGTAATTTTCCATGCAGTGTGTGAGACTTCTGATTCATTAGACGTTATACTTCAGGTAAAAATCTAGAGGAATCATAAAGTGCAGCAAACTGTAAGGCTATTTGTGTGTTTATGATAATTATAATAAATTAAAATAAGATAACAAAATGCCAGTTTGCAGTATAAAGCAGCATAACAGACTGTTGTTGTACAGGTGAAATGTTGTACTGTGGCTGATTGTAAAGTGCTTTGGGTGTACAGCAATACACAACGAAAAAGTGCTATAGAAATGCCTCATTCATTCATTCATTATATATCTGATTCCTGTATATCTGAGATGCTGTATTATTTCTCTCAAATTGTGCTCTTTTCAGTCATTACTCCTAATAATTCTCATAATTTCCATCAATCTCTGTGTACGGATTGGGAGCAGTACTGATGAAACGTCAGTAGTTTTCTTATTGTCCTTTTATGGTCATTAGTTCCTGTATCCTGTTTGGTTGTTAAACTATCATGTGGTCACCCATATCTCTCCTTTTGGGTTCTAGGTCTGCAAGCAGTCTCTGGAGAAAAATGGCGCACCTCTAGAACGAATATCATTATAATACCAAATGGGTGAGTGTGCCAATTATGCGAATGTATTTTAGCAACAATTTAAAATTGGCTATCGTGGAAGGTGCAAGACATCTTAGAGCATTTCCTCTTCCCTCTTAGATAATATATAAATGGAAAACAGAGGTTGACCAGTTGTACCGCTGTACTGCAGTGAAAAACTCATACAGGAAGCACAAGCAACAGCAAACGCAATGGCCTCATACGTAAAAGTAAAAATGTTCTACATTTCATTCGGGTTTTGGCTCATTTCAGGTAAGAGCATTTAATATTGTGCTGTGTTTGTTTGTACTGGATCCTGTTGATCCTTTTGAAATGACACATTTTATGCTGTTCATGTTGTTTTTTAAGTGAAGATGGAACAAATTAAGAAATTATTTGTTCATTTTGGACATAATAAAGGTTGTGTGTGTTGTTGTTTAGGTGTTGAAAGCTTCGACGCTTGGTCAAACCATAGATTAACAGTTCAGACTGGAGGATCTGTCACCATCCCATGTCATTATGACAAGAAATACACACAGCAGAAGAAATACTGGTTCTCAGATAATGATAAAACATACAGAAACACCTCCGAGGAGAATCTATCAATAATTGATCATCCTGATTCAGAATCTCTTTACAGGTGTCTATTGAGAAACCTGGAGATGAGACACTGGACCTTATAGTTGTGTTGTGGGCACTGAAGGAAATCTGGCCAGCACATATGAGGTTTATATCAATGTTCAATCTGGTAAGAGATTTTGTATTTATTTTAATCACATTCTAATGTTAAATATGTGTTTTATCATCTCAAATGACTGGGGTGTGTGTGTTCAGCTCCTGATGTGCCTGTGGTGAGCAGCAGTGTATCTGGACATGAAGGTGGTGATATCAGTGTTCAGTGTCTCTACAGTTCTGGATATCAGAATGAAGTCAAACGGTGGTGCAGATATAAAGATCAGAGCTGTTACAAAGTGGGGAGGACTGACACATCCCAGAATTCATCAGTCCAGATCAGTGATGATGATGGGGGAAGATCCTTCACTGTGCTGATGTCTGGACTGAGACTGACTGATTCTGGCTGGTACTTCTGCTTTGCTGGACAGGCAGTGAGTCCTGTTCATCTGACTGTAATAGAAGGAGGTAAAACTTATTTAATACTCTTTTCAAATACCGAATAATCAATCCATAATCAATACTATAAAAGTTCTGCTGTTAGAAAAAAATATATTTGTATTTTGACAGTAAGTGTGAGCACAGACGTCGGCGCTGAGAAGGACAGGTTAGTATTAACAAATTCCCATTATTGTGATTTATTCTTTAGCAACATCTAAACTTCAGTTGTCTTTAATGTTCCATCAAATATTATGCTAGTCTTCGTGCAAAGACACATAACACAATGTCATAATGAATCATTTGCATTCTTTTCTTATTTGGCAGCAGTTGTGACCACAAAAGAATTTGAGAGAAACAGGTTTGTAGCTTATTAAAATATTAATCAAGACGAATGTTTTCTATTGGTTTATTGTTTTTGATTTGCACATATTTGTTTATTGCCTATTTTTGCATGTGGTGTTGTCTTTGCTTATTTTTTCTTTAGTTTTCCAAAAGCAGGTAATATAGATTGAATACATCAAATAATACAATTCTGCTTCATTCCTACTTTTTTTAAATTTCTGACAGCAGCTGTGAGCTCTGAGAAGGACATATTGATATTAACAGTTTCATTATTCACATTCATTCGCCTTCGCCGCTTTGTTCCTCAGTCTTACCAGCGGGGTCTGCAATCAGCGCCGAGAATGGCTGCAGGACCGGATGGCTGCTTGCCTGTGCTGGGTTACCTCCACCTCCTCTCTCCCCCTACCCTGTTGCAAGTCGTGTGTATCTGTATTGATGTGCTTATGTTGCTGAGGTGTTTTTTTTCCTGTTCCCACGCTGTGCTCCCCCCAGGAGTATAGTCTGGGGTCTGTTTTTTTTATCTCCTCCCTTCCCTCATGTTATGCTGTATTTCTTCAAAAAAATTCCCTGTCCTCCTGTCCTGTCTAACCCCTTGTCATATTGTATGTATGGACAGTTGGATGGCTAATTTCGCTGGTACCTGTGATCAGTGACCATAAAGGCTCATTCATTATTCACATTCATTAAATGAGCAACATATTTAACAAAATCTTTTTTCACAATGTGTCCTAAATCTTAATTTGATTTGTACGGTAATGTAATTGTCAGTGTACTTCTTAATCATCTTTTGTATCTCCAGAGCAGTCCAGTATGTGGAGGACGAGGTGACGTACAGCTTTTGAGGCGCATTACCTTGAAAAATGAAAGTAATCCATTGCGTTCTCAGTGGCTCAGATGTTGGGAGAAAATGAAGACTCTTATGTTCAGTCTTACATCCAAACACAGAGCACCGGGATTGCTTACGAGACACTGTTTGATGCTCGAGCGCGGAGAAAATGGAGGACAGCATACAACCACTGAGGGCAGAAACTGTAGCAATGCTGTGCTGTCAATCAACCCCCGTGGCCCGGTGTTCTAACGATTTGTGCTACCCTGTCAGATTTTGCTACCTCCCATTAAAACAGACGCTAGCATAATTCGATAGCGAAAAGTGCTACCTATCAGATTTAGCTTCCAGCATGATATTAATAGGGGGTGAGGCTTTATTAACATGTACACCTACCCCAACCCTAAACCTACCCTTACAGTAGGATAATTACAGTGTTGGTAGCATAATCTGATATGTAGCATTATTTGTCAGAACACCGGCCCTGTGTGTCATGTCACATTGGCACAGGTTTTATGCCAGATAGGTAATACAGTTCCTACCTCTAAAAATATTTTCTGTTTTTAACAGCAGCTGTAAGCACAGACTCTGACACATAGAAGGACACATTAATATTAACACAGTTTGATTACTGAGATATATTAAGATATGAGTAACATATTACAAAATCTTTTTACAATCTACAGTACATCATGTGATTTTTTTCAACACTCATATTTGCATCTTTGTGCTGATTAATCAGTAATCTATTTTCTCTTTCAGCTGGCACATGATGGAGCATTTCAGTCTGTCTACAGAGGTCCGCGAACTCATGAGACTCTATCTATCTATCTATCTATCTATCTATCTATCTATCTATCTATCTATCTATCTATCTATCTATCTATCTATCTATCTATCTATCCGTCCGTCCGTCCGTCGTCCATCCTCCATCCATCCATCCATCCATCCATCCATCCATCTGTTTCCTGTATATTTGAGACATTGTATTTTTCATGATACTCTTTTCATTCAAGTACAAAATTCTTGTAATAAATCCTGATCTCAAATACATCTGTCTCTGTGTAAGGATTAGCAGCAGTCCAAATGCATGAATGGTCAGTATTTGAAGCGTTTTCTTTTATGGTCATTTGTTCCTGTTCTAGACACCCACATCTTTCCGTTTGGGTCCTAGATTTGTGAGCTAAACTGTGTTGTGTAGTGCTATGTAGTTAAGTAGCAGAGACTTACTAAACACTGAACTAAGTTCAACACTAATTAATGCATTACATATGATATACTTACATTGACCAACGTTTTTTTACAATCTATTATTATTTTATTATTTTGTAATCGCTTAATCTGGCTGTTCTTAATTTGTAAATATATTAGGCTCCAGACCCATACTGGACTGATTTACATTCTTTAGATTATTTAGCAAATTTTAACTTGATATGTTTTAAATTATACATAATAACATGCTTTGTAATTATATATAAATAATATATATATATTATTCTATATAGTGTGGCTTTTGAACATGCCAAAAATAGTACCGATGTGACAAACATCTTGGATGGTGTGTTATTATATTTATCTTTCAGTTGGCATTTCCATCTATCATAGAACTAGAGGAAGATCCAATTATTAGAAAAGTGTTGATAATAAGCCTTATATTTTGTATTTGCTTGATACTTAGTCCATTTTTTTATCGATATCCCGCCTACTTTTGTGAATAATTTGTTTCTAACCAGTGTGTCAGAGCGTTTATCAAACTGCCAGAGTCACAAGATTTCAGTAAATGAGGATTCATCATTACATCATATTGTTTCGTAATTTCAGTGTTTCTCAGTGGGCCCGTCCACATACCCACACTTGCGGTCTTTACCACTTGTCTACTTACATGACGTATTTCCAGTATCTGGCCCAAGTTCAACCCTAGTAGTGCAAAATTTTTTAATAACTGGATGGGAAACCGTGTTGTTACAATGTAAGTGACAGGTCTTTATTTTGTTTCCAACCACTGCGTATTAAAAAATTACAGTCGGTTCAGTAGTCCCTATGGTATCAAGACTATTAAGGTAATTGTGGTGCGTCTAATTAAGTGATAAAAAACAGTTGCAAATGTTGTACAAAATACACACTCATCTTGCACAAAATAAAGTGTGCAACACTTTGTTTTACTACCCAATTATGTGTAATATCTAATAATTAATTTAACTTACAGTGGAATTATTTCCTCAACATTTCAAGATTTCAGGGCACATGAGTTCCTTAACGTGATGCATGATGAGATACAGAGCATTTGCCATTTTTCAGACCTGGGACAGTCTTGGGCACTTCCTGTTTTGTGCTGTGGGATTACAAATTTAAGAATCTGTCTTAGATCTACTGATCCGATGTCCCGACATACCATCGCCTGAAAAACGAAGGTGAAATGCATTGTATTTAACGTTTATGGTATCCCATAATATAATAATTGTTATAAAGATGATGACATCAGATGAACGATTCTGTTAAAGTTTGTAGCCAGAGGTTCCTGTCAGTTCCTGATCCCTTATTGTAAATCAAATGAGCCAGATTACTGAGACTCTTACCTTTTTTGTGTAATGGCTCTTAGTGTCCCTGCCCCAGTCTTTGAGTAGTTATGCTGATTGGATTAGGACTGGTGAAATGGGGCAGGTTGCTATAATTGAATACTTCATTTGCATGCTTTGTTTAAGGTTGTCTCCCAGGTGCTTTGTCTCCATTTCTTAGCACTGCCCCCTAAATGTATATAACCTACAATTTATCACTGCCTTAGTTAGACTTTTGATGACTGCAGCGCCACACAGTGTGTTCTTAATAAAGAAGCCTGCTGAAGATACCCAAGAGTCTTCTGGTCTTCACTTCTGAATTTCCAACAGTGGGCAAGACCACAAGTGTGCGCATTGTGACAGGCCTAGTGAACTCATAAACCAGTGTCTATGGTTTTTACATAATCTCAAATCAGTTTCATACATTTGCAGTCATTTTAATGACACTTGTAAAAAGAATGAGTAGTAGTTAAAGGGGTCATGAACTGAGCAACCAATGTCATTTTATAGTCATTGTACTATAAAAGCATCCTGTAAGTTTCAAAACTCAAACATTTCTCGTTAGTCTAAAAACAGCTTATATCGAATCCAGTCTGCCAAAACAAAAGGTTGTGGAATGTTCTACTCTATGATGTAATAGTGTGGCTAAACACCACCTCCGCAGAAGATAAGCACCTGCTTATACACCCCCCCCTACCCTTCCCCTTGCTGCGTGTTTAGTCCCGCCCACCGAATAACGAAAGAGGTGAACGCAGCTCAACACAGAAACCAAACGATAAAGATGGCCCCGAAGACAACAAGACGCTGTTCAGTGCCAAGTTGTGGAAAAAAGTCTTTGCATTGCTTTCCTTCTGAGCCTAACATTAAAAAAAGAGTGGTTCCAGAGTTCCAGACCGCATCAGTAAGAACAGTAAGTCCTTTGTTCACTTAATTTTCCTTACAAACAAAGCACAATTCGACGCGGGATTTTCAGAAAGACGCTGTGCCGACTATATTGGATCCAACAGCATTGTCTCAACACACAAGTGTGAGTAGGCTAACTGCTTTGTCTCTTCTTACAGATCGTTTGATATGTACTGAGGATTTATGCATCCATCTATGAAGGATGTAGGCTGTCAAACATACACAACTCTTAGCCAATCAGAGCAGTGGGCGTTTATACTTAAATTATGATGTTTTTGAATGTAAAAATCTTGCTAACATTATAAGGGGACCACAGAGAACAGTATATAATAATAAAAAAGGCATATCATGATCCCTTTAATAGTCTCTTGTTAGACTGTTTAGCCAAGCCCTACATACAACATGCAAAACATTGTCATTTAATAGATTACACTTTCTTTAAACCATTTGCAACTGATTTGTAAAAGGTGTTTTTATGTGTGTTTGGTGCATTTACAGTTTTGACCAGCAGGCATCACCAGCATTCCGGGTGCTTCGAAACACTGAAGCACTTTGGGAAGCAATTGGTTCAGCTGATTCAAAGTTTCGAAAAGGTTAATTTCTCAGGGTCAAGTCTGAGAAGGAGGGGGCGGCATAAACAACGTTCAGTACCTGTTTCAACCACTAGCATATATATAGCCAACAACATACTGTACAGATCAAAATCAAGCATTGTGTTAGTTCAGGCAGACTACGTCAGTCAAGCTTGCATCATCTGATAGTCAGCTGTTCCTGACGTGTACCAATCCAGTCTTGACACCTATCACAAGCGGTCTATTTAAATTCCCATTCTTGAGCGTCTCTTCCATCGCATCACTGCTTGCAGTTAACTCCCTCCTCCAACCCCAACTCCACCCAACTGAACCTGTAATCTAATCTTCTTTTTCTTTCTGTATACAGTTCACTACATTGCAAGTATTCTCTACAAAGTATTTGTATTTTCTCTCATGTTTAATTGTAAATTGTGAATTGTAATTATGTAGGCATAGACTGGACCTGTTCTGTACCCCAGGGGGGTTTGACTTGCTGCTCTCCCCGCTCTGTCTAAGCATGGCTGCATGGACAGGCAGAACCATACCGCCAACACTAACTGTATGCTATAATTGTAATAAATATACTTTGACAAAAGTTTCCTGACTGACAATATTAGTTTGAATTCAGAACATGCGCAAAAGTGACAGCAGAGGAAAATGCGGATATGTAATTATACTTATATATATATATATATATATTTATCTCAAAATCAGCTTTTTGTATAACCGATACAGAATGCAGTTAAAATGTATTTAATTGAGAAATACAGTTTCTCAAAAAGTAAAACGATCATGCATGATCTTCTCAAGCAAAGAGAGAAAGAGCTGTACTGAGCATGTGCTGATAAACTGTCAAAATATGTTTGTGATTGATCAAATTTAGTATACTTGCCCCCCAGATCCCATGACTAGTGAAAAATGAGATGTAAATGAAAGTGTGATATAAATGAAAGAAGTGTGTAAGGCATCAGTTACTCCATAGCTTGCTTACACAGGTTCTCAACTCTGGCCCTGAGGTCCACTTTCCCGCCGAGTTTACTTTAGATCTAAACTCACCTGCCTGTACTTTCTAGTAATCCTAGAAGACCTTGATTAGCTGGATCAGGTGAGTTTGATTAGGGTTGGAGCTGAACTCTGCAGGAAAGTGGACCTCAAGGGCCAGATCTGTAAACCCCTGAATAGAGTCTATCCTCAGCTCTATCCTCAGCTCTTAGCCAGGTTATGCAATACATTAGTAATATGTTAATAGTGCTACATGAGGGGGAAAGGGAAGTGCAGCAGTAACAACCACAGTTAGAACAGCTCAGATACAGGAAAAAAACTTACACAATGGCCGCACACGCAAAGACAAAAATATTCTACATTTCATTAGGTTTTTGGCTCATTATAGGTGAGTATTAAATGTTGTGATGTTTGTTTTTAATAGATCATGTTTATCATTTTGTAATGGCACATTTTATGCTAAGCTGTTTGTGTTGCTTTTATTGTGTTTTCTGAGAAGACTAAACAAATTACGAGGTGATTTATTGTTAATTCTTGACATAATAATGATTTGCATGTTGTTTATTTAGGTGTTGAAAGCTACGACGCTTGGTCAAACCATAGATTAACAGTTCAGACTGGAGGATCTGTCACCATCCCATGTCATTATGACAAGAAATACACACAGCAGAAGAAATACTGGTTCTCAGAGATTGATCAAACATACAGAAACACCTTCGAGGAGAATGATAAAACATACAGAAACACCTTCGAGGAGAATCTATCAATAATTGATCATCCTGATCAGAATCTCTTTACTGTGTCTATGAGAAACCTGGAGAATGAAGACACTGGACATTATAGATGTGTTGTGGACACTGAAGGAAATCTGGCCAGCATATATGTGGTTTATCTCAATGTTCAATCTGGTAAGAGATTTTGTATTTATTTTAATCACATTCTAATGTTAAATATGTGTTTTATCATCTCAAATGACTGGGGTGTGTGTGTTCAGCTCCTGATGTGTCTGTGGTGAGCAGCAGTGTATCTGGACATGAAGGTGTTGATATCAGTATTAAGTGTCTATACAGTTCTGGATATCAGAATGAAGTCAAACGGTGGTGCAGATATAAAGATCAGAGCTGTTACACAGTGGGGAGGACTGACACATCCCAGAATTCATCAGTCCAGATCAGTGATGATGATGATGGGGGAAGATCCTTCACTGTGCTGATGACTGGACTGAGACTGACTGATTCTGGCTGGTACTGCTGCTTTGCTGGACAGGCACTGAGTCCTGTTCATCTCACTGTAACTGAGGCAGAACCAGACAAAGAGAAAGACACGTCAGTATTCAAACATTTCTCATTGATGTTTCTCAGAATCATCTTCGTGGAATGGATCTGTATTTGTCTGCATTTTGTTGTCATGCACTATTTCCTCAATTTCTTTTTTCTTTTACTCTACAATAATTTCTTCATTTTCCTACATGATTTTCCTTTTCTGTTTCTGTTTTTTTTTTTTTTTTTTTATCTTTGCAGAAAGTTCCAGCACATCACAAGAACAATAATAATAATACAAATGAAGTCATTGACAAACCACAAAAGTTCACCCCCAAAAAATCTGTATTCTTTAAAATAAATAAAGCTTAAACTAATTCTACGACTATTAGGTTGAAATATTTCAGATATTTCTTATTTTCTGGTGCCATTTATGCAGCCGATTTAGTCCCACATCATTTAAAAAAAGATTTGAAAGATTTTAAGATTTTAAAATGATTCTTTATTTCTCACAGATATAATGAACTCCTGACTGTGTGGCTTCCAGTTTCAGCTGCGCTTCTGCTGTTATTGGTTCTGATCGTTTTTTTCATCTGGAGATTGAGACGGAGACCCAGTCAGTTTGACCTCTTTTTTTGGTCTTTTTTTTGTTTGTTTAATAATTATGGTAATTCCAACAATTCCATTTTATAAATATATTTCAAAAGCACAATTCCTTTATTATTATATCATTGTTCAATGTAATGATTCATTGGTTTTCTTTTTTTCTTTTTTAATGAAGAGCAAGACCAACACCAAATCAGAGAGAGAAACAGCAGCACAACCATTGACAGAGTAAGTCAGTTAGTTTATGAGAAACTACTTATGAAAATGTTGTTTCAGTTTGGCTAATTTTTTTAAACCATATTTAACATTCTCTAAATTCAACATTACTTCAACGTTAATTCAGAGTAGAATTAACATTCTATTCTGTAAGTGCAATTTTCTGAACTGTTTTATGGGACTTCAGAATTCGTTACATGTTCCACAAATGAAATATTAAAAGTAAATTCACCCAAAACATTTGGTTACACTTTATTTCGATAGTCCACTTTAGACATTCTATTAACTATAAGTAACTTTGTAACTACATGTCAACTACATTTCAACTAATTTGCAACTACATGTCTACTAACTCTCAGAGTAGACTGTTAGGGTAGGTTTAGGGTTAGTAGAATGTTGACAAAGAAAGTGTTAGAAGATATTAAGCAGACAGTCTACTAATACCCTACTAACTGCTAGTTGACATGTAGTTGCAAAGTTACTTACTGTTAATAGAATGTCTAAAGTGGACTATCGAAATAAAGTGTTACCAAACATTTAATTAATTCTTCAAAACATAGCTTTCGTGCCAGTAAATTGGTCAGTGCCAACAAAATTAAGTTTACTTGTCATTGTGTGAGCTGCACTGGTCAAAATGTTTGGATGTTTATTTACCATTTTATTTTTATTGTATTTTTTGTTGGCACTGACTGCCAACTGTCGTATACAGATATCAATTAGATGGCTATTCCTGGCAACGGCTCTACTTTTAAACTGACGCCCGCCATGGTGTGTTTCTTATTTGTGTCTGATAAATGACATACCTGGATAAAGATGTCACTGTTTGACACTGTACAGTACATTTTTGCAGCAGTGTTTTACATTTGCATGTCCATTTTTACATATTTCTTTCATGTGAAGTCATATATAGTGAACAGGAAAACAGCCACAAAATGATATCCCGGGAAGCATTGGGTTGGCCATGGAACCTGTAGTTTATTAAATGAGTCACATGTTGATTTCTTGATATTTTTTCTGTATCGTTTGATTTGAAATGCAGATCTACTCTAAACCTGAAGATCCTGTCAAATACAGCACTATAAATGATGAAAACCCTAATGTAAGTAGACCAGACAAGCAGTGATGTGATGAATTCAGACATAATTATATATCCTGTTTATTATACAATCCCTTTCTCCACAGGATCCCATCAAGGACATAACCTACTACAGTATTATTGAGGATGTTCCTCGGAGTGAAGCGATAAAGTCTCCAGCAGGTGGAGCAATATACAGCATAATATACAGCACTGTGGGTCCACACTGACAGCAACAGTGTGAACTAGAGATGCACCGATTGCAATTTTCTTGGCCGATTCCGATTTTTTGTTAGTCTGATCTGCCGATAACGATTTTTGCCGATTCCGATTTTCTTTCTAAGAACTATAATTGACAGCATATACAAACAAAATCTACTTTTCTTCAATATAATAAAGTTTTATTTTCATAAAAAAAACAAGTAAAAGTCAGTAATAAAATAAGAACAAATAAAAAAAATTGCAAACAACAGCACAAATAAATGCAATAGAATAAAGAGAGCTATGAAACTAACTACTTTTTATTCAGGTAAGAAATACTACAGAAATTAAAGTAATCAAATGTAAAATACCACATCCAGTGTTAGTCAAGAGCAGAAAGTGATTTTCTTTGTCTTTTGTTCATTGATTAACATGACAGACAGGAGCACGAATATTGGACTGCGGTCCCTTTAAGAGTTTATCCACTGACCCAATATACTGTTACACAACATGCGTTCTCTTTCTCAACTATTTAAAGGTCATATGATGCGATTTCAAATTTTAATTTCTCTTTGGAGTGTTACAAGCTCTTGGTGCATAGATAAGATCCCTAAAGTTGAAAAGACTAAAGTCTCAAATCCAAAGAGATATTCTTTATAAAAGTTAAGAGTCAGCCACACCTACCTAAAATGGCTCGTTCTAACACGCCCCCACATGTCTACATCACTATGTGGGAAGATTTGTATAACGCCGCCCAAATGTTCACGCAAAGAAAGAAGGCGTAACTTTGATTCTCGCTGTAGTATTGTTGTTGCCGCCATGTCATGAAGGCGCTGTGTGCTTCGTTGTGAAAGCGAAACTTTTTTGTTTGGTCTTCCAAAAGAGGACGATATCTGCTTCTTCATGCCTGGAGCTGATCTGTGCTGGTCGCTGCGGAAATACATCAACTTCACGCTGTGAATCTCCGGATCGGCTTTCACCGTGGACAAAAACAGAGTCCAGCCCGGGGTCGTCACATGTGGTTGCCGCAGGCATCACAGTATGGTAAGGGGCTTAACATTTCCGTCACACACTTGAGGAATTCGGCCAATCACAATGCACTGGATAGCTGGCCAATCAGAGCACACCTCGCTTTTTAGAACGATGAGCTTTGTAAAAATCGACGCGTTTCAGAAAGGCGGGCATAGAGGAGAAACAATAATGTGCAGTATGTGGAAAATAATGTGTTTTTTTTTTCCTTAAACTGCATAAACACATTTCATACACCAAATACACAAAATAATGTTCTTTTTTAGCAGCATCATATAACCCCTTTACGTTCCAAAACTGACTGTTTTTAACTGGATACTCACCAAGACGGGCATTTTGACATAATTTTGTATGTATTTGAACGTTTTAGCGCAGTTAGCCACTCATTTTGGTATTTGTGGCTCACAAGCTGTTTGAGACTGAGTGTGGCTTGTGCGCTCCACTAATATAGATCTGTGGTGGTGCGTGTGCTTTTGGTGTAAGCGCGAAACCTGCGGGAATGACTAAAATAATGTGCAATACAAGCACTATTTAACCAGAGCGAATGAGACGTGTGTGAGAGAGAAGGGGTCGCCGGAGAGAAGAGAGCGAGAATGGCCGATCATGAGGAAAATCGGCCGATTTCCGATCGATCGGTGCATCTCTAGTGACAACAACATGCAAGGACACAGACGCTCCTGACCAAGAGAAACAAAATTAGCAGCAGAGGATTGTCATCACAACTTTTTTGTAGTGTTTTTTTTTTGTATTATAGTATCTCTGTTTAATTTCTTCATTGTAAAAATCACTTTAAGTTTACTTTTACAGTGTTCTGTTGTTTGCATTAATACAAACAAGCATATTTAAAATTAAATAAAAGTATTTTGCAGTTGTATGTGTCTTGGTTTCAGGTTCCTATCCTTGTCCTATGCCTTATTTTCTAATAAGTATACACAGCTTTTGCATGCCGTCAACAAAGATGGTCTGCTCATTCTGTATAAATGTATCACACACTTTGTGGTGAGCTCGTATGTATCGGCCTGCTGCTGTTGCACTCTGGTCTACACTGATCGGCACTGGAAGTGGAGCAGAAGTCAGTGTTTCTGCTTGAATGTTTAAGCACTGCTTCTGTTCTTATGTTTTTGTGGTTGATTTCTGTCCAACACCCACAGTGCAGATTCTCACATTGTTTTCTTTTTTGCTCAGAAGTTCAGCACGCTCATTACAGGAACCAATGCAACACAGAAGTGTACTTAAAGATTTCTTCTTCTTCTGAGATACAGAGAAGAAATGGGGCCTGCATATATCAAAAAAGAAAAATAGTGGCGAACATGATATCAAACAGCAGACAAAATACCAGCATAACTGCATTTACAAAAATGTATACTGTAGTTCACTTGTTAGTAATTGCACAAACATGTTCAGCATAGCTTTATAAGAGGAGAGAACAGATTAGATATTAAAAATGTCTGGTGAAATCTGATGAAAGTTTTCCCAACCATTATTTACTGTTACATTAATAATAGTTAGGAAAAAATGTAATACATAATTAGGGGTTATTTTAATTATTTTTTTTTAAAGTAAGATTACTTTTTTATATTAGATACTTTTTGCATTGTTTTCTCAAACTCTGATATAATTTTCTTTTATCTCATGCTACAAATGTTTTGCTGTTCTGACAGTTTAGAGTTTGAACATGCTTTTATTTTGTTAATCAAATTTTGCTTTTTCAAAATAATTTATACCAACCCCCATGAACCCTTTCCCTCAACTCCACCCCATTTTATTTGAAGTGTTTTAAATACAAAATATAAACAGAAATAAATGTTGTAAAACAGCACAAATTATGAATTTGTTGAACAAACAACAATAATAAAAATAACCTTGCAATTAAACATTACAGTTTGTGTGCTTTAATCGCGTTAATAGTTGTGTCAAATTAGTGGCTGATATAGAAAAATGTTGTCCAATCAGTCGCAGTAAATGCAGAAAGTCATCTGCTCAGACATTATTTCTTAAACATTTCGACAGTAATTACATTACTGCTAACATACATTCACAAATCAAAATAGAGCCCATAAATAAAATATGTATTTGTTGTTGCTAGTGTGAGGTTGCTGGTTGCAAACTGGCTAAATTGGCTCACTTGTTGGTGCTTATGTGGTTTATTTAAGGCGATATTTCTGCTCTTCCTCTGAAACAAGAGGAAACACAGACACTGCAAGACCTGACCAGCTCTCATGCACATGCACTCCACTATGATTTACACTCTGATTCTCTCCGGGATTTTAATTCACATCTCAGGTAGTAATAAAACACTTACAATTCTCTCTTATAATTAGCGTTGTTAAACTATCGCATGGTGTTTTGTTAAACTTGCATTTTTAAAATTGTTTAACTTGAATTCTTTGAGCTTTTAATTCTTACGTTTCGTACATGTGCAGTTTATGGATGTTTTCATTTAATCTTGTGTACAGATGAAGCTGTAATTAATGCACTGAATATCGGAGTGAAATCGGGATCACCTGGAATTATTCCCTGTCTATATGATAAAAAACATAAAGAAAACCGTAAATACTGGTGCGAGGGGTCACATTGGGTCTCTTGCAGTATTTTGACATATGCAAATGAGACAGGAAAATATTCCCTCACGGATGATCCAGCCCAGAGTATTTTTACAGTGCAGTGGGAGAATCTGCAGAACTCAGACTCTGGATATTACTGGTGTGCTGTCGAGATCGGTGACTATAACACTCTAGACGCCGGTTATTATTTGTATCTGACGGTACGATCAGGTAAGAATATCTTTCCAAATTCCAAATTATTGTAATAAATAATGTAGCTAAGTAATGTTATAAATCGTATGAAAGGTTGTTGTTGGATTATGTGTGATAGATATTTATTTCTGTAGCTAAAAAAAAAAGAATAACTAAAAAAGGAGAACTTAATGTGAGCCTAATGTGAACCGATATGGCCACAATTGTGCTTAATTACCGAGAAATCGTTATTTTTCTTCAGTTACCCAATATAAACGCTAATTAAGATTATAATTCCTCTAAACGATCCCGGTTTGCAGTGAATCAGATCACAGAAACCGTGGCGAATGTTTCATACAGTAGGCTAAGTGTGTTGATCCACTAAAGTAGACCATTCTGATTTTTACTCAGAACCGACTCGTAAAAATCGTTCTGGATCGGATTAATCTGATCGCTGAATGCTGATTAAATAAGCGTGTTGTGGTGCAAGTGTTGGGGTGCAATTTGCAGAATGGCAAATTGAAATAGAGGTCTACTATTTTGAATTTCACCGCAGTGTATTTTTGTAGGCTGTTCAGTGCGCATCGGCGGAAGAATGCACGTCCGATTGGACAGCTGTAACCCTTACAAAAATTAACCATGGTTTTATTATAGTAAAAATTTAGTAACCATGTTTTTTTTTTTTTTGGCGTAGCCTATTAATTAATTCAATTTTATAACCACAAATACTATTTACTACAAATACTGTGGTTAAATTATGGTTAGTTTAGGAAAACCATGGCATGTTTTTGAAATGTTTTATTTAAATGTTTTATTTTTAAATATTAAAATCACATGTTTACTTTTGGTAAGGAAAGAGTTCCAGAATTGTTTAAAAAAATTTACTGGCTTCAAATGAAGTAAAGTAAATACTTTATGATATCAATAAAATTTATACATTTACATTTTAGAAAAAATAAGCCATTTGAATTTTAAAATCTTATCGATCCTTTTGTCTGTGTTCAGCTCCTGATGTGTCTGTGGTGAGCAGCAGTGTCTCTGGACATGAAGGTGGTGATATCAGTGTTCAGTGTCTCTACAGTTCTGGATATCAGAATAAACTCAAACAGTGGTGCAGATATAAAGATCAGAGCTGTTACACAGTGGGGAGGACTGACACATCCCAGAATTCATCAGTCCAGATCAGTGATGATGATGATGGGGGAAGATCCTTCACTGTGCTGATGACTGGACTGAGACTGACTGATTCTGGCTGGTACTGCTGCTCTGTAGGAGATCTGCAGGTTCCTGTTCAACTGACGGTCACTGAACCCGAAAGAGGTCAGATCACAAACCAGTTTAGCCATGGTGACACTCTTAATTTTATTAAAACTAACATATTTTTGTTTCTTTTCAAGCATTTACAACTATTCCGTCAACTGCACCATCTGACTCTGAGGCAGACATGTAGGTGTAAACATACTTGACCAATGTGACATCACAACCAGGGGTTGTAAAAAGGCAAAAACGTTCAGTTTATATGCTGTGAATCTCTATATTCATAGATTGTTTAGTCTTTTTTTTTATTAAAATTTTTTTATATATATAAAAACATCATTTTATTCTGTAAATATTAGTTTTGATTTGATTTGATTTGATTTTTTACCTAAAATAAATTATCTCTATCATGTTATTCCAAACAGATAAAAAAATGTTTTATATACATATTTTAAAAAAAATTAATTTTTTTTTTTTTGCAATCGCAAATGATAATAAACATAACGGACCGTTTACTCAGTTTAGTTTATCAGACTGCTTAGGACAGTAATAGCTAATTAAGATATGAAATGTATAAAATCGTCAATTTATCTGAAAAACCATAAAAGCCAATGTAAAATATTCCGGATGCACCATATACTATGGAAACACATTTCTGCCACATAATTAATCATGTTTTGGTAAATCACAATTATGTCAAAATTATGAGATGAGAAGTCAAAATTTGATGTAAAAAGTCAACATTATGAGATAAAACATGAACTTAAAACAACTAATAAAAATTTATGACAAAAATAAATAGTTGGAAAGTTGACATTTTGAAATAAAAGTTACAATTATGACATACGTAAGTCATAACTTTGTGATTAAAAGTTACAATTATGACAAAGTCAAATTTTCAAGATAAAAAGTTATAATTATTACATACAACGTTTCTACTTTTTATGTCAGAATTCTGATTAGCCAAAGAATGTATTTTCTTGGAAATGGGCTTCCATAACAAACAGCTATAATGATAACATTAGGCTCAAACTAAGAAACTTGTTTCTCCAAGAGCTATGATTACTGATTCAAAACCTGAGACAGACAGGTAAATGTAAACATTGTTATTCAGTCATTCATAATAGTAACTGTATTGCCAGACTGTTACATGCACCATAGTAAGGTTATTTTCAATTGCAGAGCTGAAACCCATCCATCTCTAACAGCAGCCTCAGAGACTGTTAATACTGAAATACACAGCAGCACGGATGAGCAAAACAAGTAGCTATTTAAGGCATTTGCTTGAAATGACATCTCTAAATTACAAACAAAGCTTTACAAGATTAACCTGCTGCTGTTATGATAAAAACAAATATATCTCTTCATCACTACAGGTCTGATGTGATTCTGGTCACGTGTTTGCTTTCGATGTTTATGCTGTTACTGATTGTTACACTTGTTGCCATAGTAACCTGGAGGCTGAGAAAAAAGCCGGGTGAGTTTCTCATAAATCAATAAATGGACATAATATATATTTATAAAGGAGATAATAAAGTGACTCGAGAGGCATCCAACTAGCACATTTATAGAAAAATCGAGCCCGGTCTCATGAAAATGCGTATAAATATTACGGCCAAATAAAAACGAAAAATACGCAAAAAATGGACTTTGGCGTGCATATGATACGCATGTGTTCGGCGTGCATTTAATACGCATTTTTCGCGTGCATATGATACGCAATTTGTTGGCGTACACATGATACGCAGTTTTCGCGTACATATGATACGCATCTACCCCACAACCCTAAACCTACCCATCGCGTAGCATATACACGCTAAAGTAAATTTTTGCGTATCAATACCACGAGTTTTCGTTTTTATTTGGCGTACTATTTATACGCACTTTCATGAGACCGGGTGGGACAAAATCGGTCAAATTTAACGTTTATCGTCTTGATGCAAACACATTTGACCACAGAATGATTAGATTGACCAAGCAATCAAGCTAATTCCAGGGGCTGGTATAAATAAATTGTATTTTGATACGATTTTTGTGTATTTTATTCAAAACCCCTGTTAAGACTAATTTTGGTTCCACAAATAACCTATCAGTGAACAGTTCTTAGAAGAACCTTTTTTTCTTCGTGTGAAGAACGTACACATCTACAGAACATTTTTGTGGAATGGAAAGATTCAATGGATGTTAATAGTGTAAAATATTATGGGATTTAATCTTCATATCTCACTTTGACAGAGAGGGGTCAAATTAGAGAAGGGCATTTGAACAGCACCAGAAATACAGTAAGTATTTTAGGATTTTATTAACATACTGATGCAATTCAGAAGTCCTCAGAGAAGAACACATTCTTCAGAGAAGAACACATTCACCCAAAACTAATGAACATTTACAGAGATGCTGATTGCAAATGAATGATGGTCATGTGTGTTTATTCACAGTCCTCTGCCTCAGTGGATGATAATTCAGTGATTTACAGTTCTGTGATTACCTTTCGTAAAGCAGTAAGTGTCTCCTCTTGAGATTTTTGTAAAAGTGATGTGCAGTTTTGGCAGGGGTTGTATGTTTGTCTAGTTAAAAAGGGAAATTTGTTTGTAAATTATCACTATTTTTGCATATCCATTATGCGACACTTGTGGCACTGAAATTACACACTAAGGGTTGTGATGCAGAAATGAGATTCTCAGAGCTGATCTTGTTTATTCACAGCCTTCATCATCAGTGAATTCAGAAGGTGAAGTGATCTACAGCACTGTGAAATAAACTCCCAAGCCTGTGAGCTCTGAATGAAGTTATGAGAAAGCGAAAGTCAATAATCGTAAATTAATAAAATTAATTAATTTCAGTTTAGACAGTGTGAAGGTTCAGTGCTTAACGTTTGCAACTAAAACATGTGAGTCATACACTCTTAAAAATAAAGGTGCTTCAAAAGGTTCTTCAAGCGATGCCATAGAAGAACCATTTTTAGTTCCACAAAGAACCATTCAGTCAAAGGTTCTTTAAAGAACCATTTCTTTCTTACCTTTTTGTAATCTGAATAACCTTATTTCGCCACAAAGAACCTTTTGTGAAACAGAAAGGTTCTTCAGATGTTAAAGGTTCTTTATGGAACCATTTAGACAAAAAGGTTCTTCTATGGCATCGTGAAGCACCTTTATTTTTAAGAGTGTATGCTGGTTGGCAATACTGTGAAAGCAAAATTAATTATTCAAGGCTTACTGTACATAGTTTTGAAGTACATTTCTAAAGTAGATATGCATATTACAGGTATATTCCAGAATTAATTCATGACCAAATCAACACTTTAGAAAGAGTTTAAATATTCTGTAATGTTTCTACTCACACTTTCTTTTAAGTCCACATTAGGCCTACATCATTTTTAGGGTTGCATACAGTAACTGCAGTTTTGTTAGTTGCAATGAAATCGTTTTTTAAAATATTAAATTAAATTGTACTTTTATTCATTTCAATGGCACCTTTAAAAAAAAAACAATTAAAGTGTCTGCATGAAATAGTTTATATACCTTGCTTACACACTTTGCTTATATATATTTGCATGTCTTTTCTGTATGTGTAGCGCCATCTGCTGGACAATTTTACCTCTACATAAACATGAGCGATATCATTTTTTATGCATTTCTTTGTCTGTTCAATAAATCCATATCAACATTTATTAAAACGCACAGTTCATGCAGCTTTTGTGTCGTCCAAGAATCATCTCACATGTGTGATATTGTCCTTGTCAGTATTTAATATCTCAGTGAGTTTTTCGCACATTTTCTAACATTTTAGCTTAAATTCTGAAATGGATTTGTCACACCTGAACTTTCATTCACACTTTTGCACAATAATTCCTTTCATTATTTGCCATAGTAACCAATGCTGGTTGGATGTAATGGCCTATAATTGTGTGTAGGTTAAATCGATTAAATACTCTAATCAGTTCAATTATGCGTTTTTTTCATATGTAATGTTTTTATAGAGTTCCAGAGCTACATAGTTTAGCAGTTTAATTAATTAGTAATAGTCAACTTTTTTGACGCAAGAGCGGCGCAGCCTTTTTTATTTTAATTTAATTTTTAATTGAACCAATAAAAAAAAAAACGGGGGATACATATAGTATATCATCGCTGAAACCATTTTCACCAAAATGGTTTTACCAGCTTTCTTGTTAAACGATTAGCAAACAGAGTCATAGAAGCTTTAAATCAATACAGAAAAGCCTAAGACTGGAATCTGTAACTTTATATTTATGATTATGTATTTATGATTTATTGATGATACTGTCCACAGAAAGTTAGCTGGTTTAACAAATCATACAACTCATTTGATCCTGAGTCCCAAATAATAAATAAATAAATATATACATAAATACATACATACATAAATAAAAACAGTACATTAGTTGTTTCAGAAATAATTTAAAAAAAGTTAATTTTAAAAAGAAAACAAGCCAAAAAACGTTAAAAAAAAAAAAAAAAAAAACAAAAAAACGAGTTGTGGATTGTTTCAAGGTTCGTATTTCAGAATGTGCATCGTGAAGAGCGCGCCATTTGTAACTAACTTGTAGCCTAAATGCGGGGCTTCCAGGGTGCATTCCAGAAAGCAAGGGTAACTGTGTTTTTCTACATGAGACGCACTTCACTGAACAAGATGCTGCTTTTTGGAAAATGCAGTGGGATGCGGCTGTTTTGTTTAGTCATATGGCTCCAGTCAATCCGCAGGGCTGCGTTCAGCCCAGACAAAACGGTGCAAAACGTGTTTAAACAGAAGCGGTGGTGCGTTGAACTCTGTTCTGATGACACAAGAGTTGACTACGGCGGCTGAGAAGGCCATTCTTTGTGTTCTTTTTGAAGAATTTTCGGAGCCTTATGAAATCAGTATAAATACGTGTTTATTACTGCAAAATACGCTCGATGGTACATTCACTGCCCTTGCCGTCCAAAATAAAAGAGAACATCCTAGTCGAGTGAAGGGAAACTGTGGTTCCTAATTATTGTGATCCAACATTTGCCTCGCATTTCAGGATGAAAAGACAAACATTTCAGGTGAAGGATAATCCACTTTTTACCTCCAAGACTGTGTTATGATCTATGACCTTATTATTTTTATTGTGAGTATTAGGCTTATCATTATTGCTGATCACTGTTGTTGTGCTATGATATTGTGATATTTACCATTATATAATCAGAGGGGTATAGAAAAGTTTATGAAAGTGTCACTCCACAATAATAGCAAAATATATAAATATGTATATTATTTTTATGTTACATTAATCAGTGTCTAGCACGCCTTCCTAAGGAAAGGATATGGACCAGAAGACATTTCAATTACTAAATGATATGTAGACAGACTTAAAGAAGTTCCAGATCTATACTTAGCATTTCTTATTTCTTAGAAACTCTTATCATTTCAGTTATTTTGCCTTTAATGTAAATAAACGTGCAAACAATATACTTGCTCTTGCAAATTTATTTTGATGTTAATTACATTGTGCAAGCTGTCTCTTTAATACCGGGTGGTTTATACATGCTGCTGCTGATTGGGCTGACACTTTTGACACACCCACCAAACAAGAGAAAACGCATCTCAAACCCCGTTGCACACCGTTTCCAGGAAACATGTCGTTCAAACCGGAAACCGTAGCAAAACGGTGCACGGTGTTTGAGCTTGAACTTGCCCCTGGTGTCGTCATATGCCTGAACAATTGCCCTGGGAAGGTTGTGACTTTTCAGTACGATGCTGCTCATAGTCATTGCTGCTGTGGATAATTTTAAAAGGTCTTTTTCTTATTTTAGTTAGCCTAATGTTTAGTTATACCAGTGGTTTGCAAAAGAAGATCTTGATTTCTAATATTACAGCAGTTGTTACACAGCTTAAATCGAAATTTCATACACATTTTGTACTAACTGAAAATAAAAACAAACAAAAAAACTGCTTAGTCAAACTTTGAAGCTTTTGTGAATCCTTTGTTTACAACCAGCGAGTCGGAGTGCGTATCAAACTGCCAAAGTCTTTTTTTTTCATTTCATGTTTGCAAGATTCGTTATGTCATAGAGCAAACGGAAGTGAGCATCCCTATGCCCTACTCCCTTTGAAGGGCAGAGCTTTTGAAGTGTTTTCTTTGAAGGGTGTAGGACATTACTGTCTCGAATACGCGTTTGGAACTCCCCTGGTGAAGGGAATGGGGTCATTTTGACCCGCCACTGGAAAAGCATGGAATTTATGAAGAAACTTGCGTATTTTTTTAAATTAAATTTGTCACACCTGTCATGACAATTTGAGTCGAGTCGAGGATTTATATTACGAGGATTATTTTGATTTTTTTACTATAAAAATCTGACACAACAGAAAAGACATACCCAACCAAAGGGCTGAGACCTGCAAAAGAATGTCCCCACTGCACAAAAAACTCACATGCCCACACACATGGCACCCACACTCCCATTAAAACCCATGCTGGAAAAAAAAAAAAACTGTCATCTTGAATTTTTTTTTTACTTACAGTTAAATTTGAGTGATGGGGTGGAGACCAGTGAGTTTATATCATATTTATATTTTTAAATGTATCTTTTATATTTATTACATATTTATGAACTGTATGAATATGCATGTGTTTAGCTGACAATCATACTTTTTTTTTTTTACGGGGGAATTAAAATGAGATCTCTGAAAGCTTAATGAGCCGTATTAAGTTGGTGTAGTTTTAAAGATTCACTTGTTTGGCCTCATTTAAGACTCTATACGAATTCTAAGGCCCCCTATGGCTGTAATCATAAAAGCAATTTTATGTACTTTTTCCCGCACCAGGAGGGCATCAGAGACACTCATTGACCTAGTCCTGATGGACGCTCATGTTTTAAAGTAGATATGCAGAATTGTTCTTTTCTCTGTTTTTTTTTTTCGTTTTTTTTTTTTGTGAAAAATTTTTATAAAATTTGTTAATTTTTTAAATAAAAATATCCAGAATTTATTGTGAATAAAATAAAAATCACCAAAAAATTATTTAAAAAAAACCTACATAAAATGTATTACATAAAAATTATAAAAATGGACCAATATAAGCTTAAAAAAAAAAAGTGTATTTTTTGGCCTTCGGGTCATTTTGACCCGCGAGGGACAGTTTTGTTATAGGTTTGGGCGGGACGGATGAGGGTTAAATCATATTTCTATCATTGACGAAAAAAAATTGTATTAGGCTATGTTAAAATAAAGACCAATTTAATTAGCTTATTCTACTTACGTTTGTGTGTGAAGTCAAAATCAACCACAACTTTGCTTTAAAACACATCGCAAATAATAGACCTGTTTTAAGACATTTTTAAAACACTTTCAATGAGGAGTAGCCTAAGCTAATAGCCTAATCTTTTATATTCCTCACAGTGCATCAGTTATGCAGTTATCAGTGATGCGCTATTAAAAATATAGCACTTCAAGAACGTTATGCTAAAAGTATACTTACTGTTAAGTATCAGCGTTTTGTACACATCATCATCTCAGATCCCTCTGTAGTGGACAGAAAACAGAAATGTGACAGTGACCAAGCCATAACTTTGTTTGAAATCTAGAGCAGGGTTTCTCAACTCTGGCACTTGAGGTCCACTTTCCTGAAATTTTAGCTCCAAACTCACCTGCCTGTAACTTTCTAGTAAACTAAGTACAAAAACCTAAACTTGATATGGTTTGTTAATCGGTCGGCTATTTTTGTATTCGAGGGTTGGGGCGATCATATTCATACGCAGTATTTACGTGGTGGAACGCAGTATAAAGGTTCGGGACCTATTATGGCAGCAAGGGTAACGAATCATATCAGAGGTGCCAGCGGGTGGGGAAATCCCGTGATGCTGTCGCGGGTGTCTAGCCTTCGGGCGTGTGTGATCGCATCTTAGGTGGTGCATACACATTAGTAAGTTTGGTGTTGTATGATCGTAAGTAGCTTGCCGGGGGTTGTAAATATTGCAGGGGTTGGTGGGCTCGATGGCTGGAGAACTACGGGGCTACAACCACAGTCAAACAACTCAGATAGGAAGAGAAATTTACACAATGGCCATAGTTGCAATGACAAAAATATTCTACCTTTCAATTGGGTTTTGGCTTATTTTAGGTGAGTATTAAATGTTGTGCTGTGTTTATTACTAATGAATCCTGTTTATTATTTGTAATGGCACAATTTATGCTTTCTGTAGCTGTTTGTGTTGCTTTTCTTTTGTTTCATGTGCAGAGAACAAATTGCGAAGTGATTTATTATTAATCCTGGACATGACAACAGTTTGTGTGTTGTTAATTTAGGTGTTGAATGCGACTTTGGTAGGTCAAATATTGTATGAAATATTAAGATGGGAGGATCTGTCACCATCCCATGTCATTATGACAAGAAATACACACAGCAGAATAAACACTGGGTCTCAGAAATCAATAATAATAAAAAAAATACACAAACACAACAGATGAGAATCTGTCAGTAATTGATCATCCTGATCAGAGTCTCTTTACTGTGACTATGAGAAACCTGCAGAACAAACACACTGAAGATTATTATTGTGTTATTGTGTTCTCCATATTGAGAATGGAGAACAACCACCGATAAATGTCATATATAAGCCTTATTGCATGATTTAGTCTGAAAGTGATTTAATCACATTCTAATGTCAAATCCTCTGACCTCACACATATGTATTTCATTATCACATAAATGATGTGTGTGTGTGTTCAGCTCCTGATGTGTCTGTGGTGAGCAGCACTGCATCTGGACATGAAGGTGGTGATATCAGTGTTCAGTGTCTCTAAAGTTCTGGATATCAGCATGAAGTCAAACGGTGGTGCAGATATAAAGATCAGAGCTGTTACACAGTGGGGAGGACTGACACATCCCAGAATTCATCAGTCCAGATCAGTGATGATGATGATGGGGGAAGATCCTTCACTGTGCTGATGACTGGACTGAGACTGACTGATTCTGGCTGGTACTTCTGCTCTGTAGGAAACAAACTGAATTCTGTTCAACCTACTGCAACCAAGACAAAACCAGACAAAGGGAAACACACGTCAGTATTCAAACATTTCTCATTGATATTTCTCCTCTCAGAATCATTTACCTAGATCTATTCTGTGTTTGTCTGCATTTTGTCGTCATGCACTTGATTTCTTTGCTTTTAAACTCTAACAATAATTTCCTCATTGCCTTCGTGATTTTTTTTTCTGATTTTCAGAAGTGCAAGTGTACTTCACAAGAATACACCTGAAGTCAATGACAAATCACAAAAGAACTACATCTGTGTTCTTTAAAATAAAATAAAGCTTAAACAAATTGACTATTAGGCTGAAACACATTAACAGAGTTAAATAAAGGTTATTTAAGATGTTGCTTATTTTCTGGTGATTTTTATGCAGCTGAATTAGTCGCACATCATTTTTGGAGCTCTTTAAATAGCAAGATTGTAAAATGTTTCTATATTTCCCACAGATATAATGAACTCCTGACTGTGTGGCTTCCAGTTTCAGCTGCGCTTCTGCTGTTATTGATTCTGATTGTTGTTTTCATCTGGAGATGGAGACAGAGACCCAGTCAGTTTGACCTACATTTTTATTTGTTTGAAAATTCAGTTCATTCCATGCCATTTTATCATTTATTTCAACAGCGCAGATTCTATATACCGTATATCAATTCTGATCGTGTCATTTTATTGTTTCTCCTTTTTTAGAATGAAGAGCAAGATGAACACCAAATCGGAGAGATAAACAGCAGCACAACCATTGACACAGTAAGTCCTTTAATTTATGAGAATGTAGTGATAATATTTGTATGACAATATCAGTGTATTTTTTAATTTTTTCTTAATTGCTTTAACTCTGTTTTGAGACAGTCTTAACGTTCTCTAAACTGAACTGTTTTATGCGACTTCAGAGCTATTACTATTAACTATTACATGTCCGCAAATGTAAGTAACTCACACAAAACATTTAATTCATGCTTCAAATCCTAGTTATTGTCTCAGTAAAAATGCCACCAAAATGTTTCCTTTTTTTTCCCCCAAAGTTTTTTTGTCTTCCTGTGAGCTGTACTGGTCAAAATGTCTTTACACTATTTAATTTTTACTGTACTTTTTTGTTGACACTGACTGCTTACTATAGTATCCAAAAATGTCAGTTTTACTATCTAAGGTGCAAATCAGACACCACAGATGCAAATCAGAAACACACCATGGCATCAGTTTAGTGCTGTTGCCAGGAAAGCAAATTTCACATTTGCATGTCCATTTTTACACATTTCTTTCATGAGAACTTACATATAGTGAACAGGAAAATAGCCACAAAATTACATGCAGGGAAGCTCTATATGCTTCCAAACATAAATGTTTCATTTGGAAAGACAGTGATTTGTTACTATGGCAGGTAATTTCCCCATTTTTAGCAGACATAATACACATTCCTGTCAGACTCTGTTACGTGTTTATGTGTGTTTTGCTCCTCATGTGTTTCATTATTTGCCCATATTTGGTTATGTTCCTGTTCCTGTCCTCATTGTTCAATTATTAGTTCATTAGTATCCACCTGTGTTTGTTAATTATCTTGTTTAGTTTGAGTATTTAAGCCCTGTGTTTTCCTGTATCTAGTGTCCGGTATTAAAGTCAATGTTGTGGCTCTTGTGTGTCACTACCTGCCTTGTGTTCCCTGCTTTGTGTTACCCCTTTTGGATTGTGGATTAAAGAATGTTTATTTTGAGTTTATCCTCGTCTTCGCGTTCTTCGTTTTGCCACAGAAGGCAACCTTGACAGAATACCGGACCAATACAATAAGCGGTGCCCCTTCTCCTCGTTTTTTTTTTCGGTTTTGAAAGTCTTTTGTTTTCTTGTTTTTCTTCCCGCGACATGGAAGTCGCCGCTCGTTTTTCCGCCTTAGCCCACTGAGATCTCCCCTTCATGGAGTAAGCGTGGGAATTCTGCAGGATCACCGCGAGTACTGCGAGTCCGCCTGCCACTCATCAGTCAAGTCTGCCAGCCGATCCTCAGTCAAGTCTGCCGGCCGTTCATATCAGTCGACTGCCGGCCGGGCTACACTCAAGCCGGTTTGCTGGGGGCGGCCGTGTGGGCCGTTCATCAGTCAAGCTTGCCGGATGCCGCTGACCCAAGCCCGCCAGCCGCCCTATTCACCTGTAACCAGAAGAGGAGACTGATGGATGGCTCACGGACCTCTTCCTCGCACGGAGCGCCCCCCAGAGCTCTCTCCGTGTCGGCTCCAGCCCCAGAGTTCGCTCCAGTATCAGTTCTCGCCCCTGACCAGAGTCAAGTCATGTCCCCTGGAGCCATGTTTGAAAGTTTTGTTGTGTCCATAGGAACAGTTCCAGTCGGTCTTGTCTTGTCCATGGAGGCTCATCTGGGGCAGGCGGCTTCTCTTGTCATGGCCACGGAGGCCATTCCCAAGCCACTTGCTTCTCCTGTTGCGTCTAGGGAAGCGGTTCCTGAGTCTAACCCTGAGAGGGCCCCTGACTCCATGTCCATGCCAAGGAGGGCTGTTGTACTCATGTCTTGCCCAGAGAGGGCCTCAGATTCCGAACCTAGCCCAAGGAGGGCTCCTGTTCCTGTGTGTAGCCCTAGGAGGGCTCCTGTTCCTGAGTTTAGTCCAGAATGGGCTCCTGTCTCCACATCAAGCCCAGGGAAGGCTGCTGTTCCCCTGTCAAGCCCACGGAGGGCTACTGTCCTGAGTTTAGCCCAAGAAGGGCTCCCATTCTTGAATTAGGCCTGGACAGGGTCGTGGTCCCTATGTCTGGCCCACGGAGGGCCAACCTCGGAGCGTAATCTTCCCACAATATTTTTTTTTTGTGGGGGGGGGGGGGTAATAGTGCTCCAGCCGTAGAGGCCGGTTCAGGAGTTTGGTCCCGCCCATGGCTCCCCGAGCTGCCTGATCCGCCATGGGTCCCGGAACGGGTACCGCTCGGGCCTGCCGTCCCGTGTCTGTCCTGAGGGGCCTCCAGAGCGCCCACCCCCCCTCCCTGGTGGAATTGTTATGGCGTGGGATGCGCCTTCCGAGAGGGGGGAGTAATGTCAGACTCTGTTCCGTGTTTTTTGACTGTTTTGCTCCTCATGTGTTTCCTTATGCCCATAATTGGTTATGTTCCTGTTCCTGTCCTCATTGTTTCATTATTATTTCATTAGTATTCATCTGTGTTTGTTAATTATCTCGTTTAGTTTGAGTATTTAAGCCCTGTATTTTCCTGTATCTATAGCGTCCGGTATTAACATCGATGTTGTGGTTCTTGTGTATCACTACCTGCCTTGTGTTACCCCTTTTGGATTGTGGATTAAAGACTGTTTATTTTGGGTTTATCCTCATCTCCGTGTTCTTCGTTTTGCCACAGAAGGCAACCGTGACAATTCCATGTCAGAGATATTTATGAAATGTACATGTTTGTCTGACATATTTTGATAATTGAATGGATTGGTTTGCGTGTGAATGGCTTACACTATGAAAGCATGTTTAAAAGTTTTGAAGCATGTGACAGTTTAGCTGAGAATCAATAGTTATTGTGCAAATTGTAGCATGCAGGCTACTTACGCTTTTGCATACATGTGCCAAACCATGTACAGTTCACTTAAATGAAAAAGAATTTCAAATCTGGCATCTGACAAGAAACTAATTGTGCAGAGATCTGAACGTTTTGGGGGAAATAATATAGGCTATTCTTGAGCCAAGTGATCAATAAATTTACAAGACACTCTTTGTCTCCTTCTTATGGTTAACATATGGGTTAGCAAAAGCTGGGATCTACGGAAGTTCTAAGCGGCCATGCATTATTTTTTTTTTCCTTCTTGTTTTCTCGTTATAACGACTTATTTTCTCATTATATCGACATAACGAGAGCTGTTTTCTCATTATAACGACTTAATTTCTCGTTATAACGACATAACGAGAGTTTTCTCGTTATAACGACTTAATTTTCTTGTTATATCGACATAACGAGAGTTGTTTTCTCGTTATAACGACTTAATTTTCTCGTTATATCGACATAACGAGAGTTGTTTTCTCGTTATAACGACTTTATTTTCTTGTTATATCGACATAACGAGAGTTGTTTTCTCGTTATAACGACTTAATTTTCTCGTTATATCGACATAACGAGAGTTTTTTTCCTCGTTATAACGACTTAATTTTCTCGTTATCTCGACATAACGAGAGTTGTTTTCTTGTTATAACGACTTTATTTTCTCGTTATCTCGACATAACAAATGTTGTTTTCTCGTTATCACGACTTAATTTTCTCGTGATCTCGACAATTTTTTTATTTTTTTACAATGAGGTTTGATTCTACTGTTGTTAGTTAACGAACTCAACTTTGAACAGCATCTGATGGACAATAACCATGGCCTCTTACTGTAGCCTCGGTCGTGGATATTTTTCCCCAAAGCCCAAAAAATGTTTTGCTTCGCCTAGTAATAACGTCTACAATACATAAATAAAGGCTGATCAATCACGGTTGATATTTCCAGAGGCAGTACGCTAAACATGTGTTTGTGTAGTTAGCATGTTTAAATGGTCAAAGCAACGCCGCAAACACAGGCGGAGCGCCTTCAGGATGCAGAACTATTCTAAAATCTTTTAGAGCTGCTTGGATTCAACTCACTTTCAATTTTCCTTTTATTTGAAAGAAATTATATATAATTTGTAATTTTTATTAGTCATTATATGCTGTGACTGATATTATGTGTGTTACAAGCTTCTGTTTGAAAAGAGCGTTTCATTTAACTATGTTATATGTGTGTGTGTGTGTGTGTGTGGTTTCCACAAAGAAATGTAGAAAATACAAAAGATTACAACACTGTAGAACATCACTTGAATAAATGACCTATACACATTTATACATATATAATCACATTTCTTATCAATATACATTAAAGATTAATAATAAGGAAAAGAGGCACATTACAAATAGCCTACGTCGTTGAAGCCTGTCCTACTGTGGATAAACAGACCCCCGCTTATTAACTAACAATAATGTACCTCAAAGAAGCACAAATAGAGATATAGGTGCAAACAGAATACAGTGTCGTCAACCTTGGTTTTAATAAGCAGTTATTTTATGACAGAACGCGTTGGTGAAACTCATGCATTTAGCAAGAACTTAATACACAAAATATACAATACTCATATTGATTCAAGCATTTAACATTTATGAATGAATTAAATGTCAGTAGCCTAATGAACAATACTGTACAAATTATAGCGATCACGAGGTATCATATTCTATCCCAAACGTGTACAGTAAAGTGGACATACAGCATAGCCTACAACACCCCATCAGTTATATTCAGGTCAATAGTGCCACCTGTTGGCGCAGTTTTGTAACTTAGAGAACAACTCTCGTTATGTCGATATAACGAGTAAATTAAGTCGTTATAACGAGAAAACTCTCGTTATGTCGTTATAACGAGAAATTAAGTCGTTATAACGAGAAAACAACTCTCGTTATGTCGATATAACTAGAAAATAAGTCGTTATAACGAGAAACAACTCTCGTTATGTCGATATAAAGAGAAAAATAAGTCGTTATAACGAGAAAACAACTATCGTTATGTTGATATAACGAGAAAATTAAGTCGTTATAACGAGAAAACAACTCGTTATGTCGATATAACGAGAAAATTAAGTCGTTATAACGAGAAAACAACTCTCGTTATGTCGATATAACGAGAAAATTAAGTCGTTATAACGAGTAAACAACTCTCGTTATGTCGATATAATGAGAAATAAGTCGTTATAACGATAAAACAAGAAGGGGGGAAAACATGCGCCGCTTAGAACTTCCGTAGGGACCACCTAGAGAGGTGTCACAACCTTGAGGCAAACTGAGCACAAAAAAAGTATGAACCAAAAAATAAATAATGCTTTGTTGTTTTCTTCTTACTTCTCAAAATGCATTGGCTGTTGGTTTACAATTTGTTATTTCTTAAGGGGTCATATGTGCGATTCAATTTTTCCTTTCCTCTTTGGAGTGTTAACAAGCCCCCTCTGGTGCTAAGAAGATTTGCAAAGTTGCAAGACTAAGTCTCAATGAAAAAGAGTATATTGTTTATAAAAGGTTAAGAGTCACACGCCTACCTAAACATGTCTTCGTCACTGTGTGGGAAGATTTGCATAAGGCCGCCCAAATTGTTCACAAAGAAAGAAGGCGTAACTTTTATTCTCGCTGTAGTAATTGTTGCCGCCGCCACCATGTCGTGAAAGCGCTTTATGGAGGACCGTTTCCTGATCCTGGTAGAGTAGATAGACTACAATGCCGGCTGTTCTGACTCACAGACTGTAAGTAATTTTCTTTACTTTATTAAATACTTTTTTAAATGTAAATAGTTTAATTTATTTATTTGCCACTGACAAAAAAAAAAAGATTTCATGAGAGTTTTGATCAGTGTAGAGTAGCGTTTGTAGTTTTGTCATTTCTCCGATCACAAATGCTGACATGGTTTTATGTTTACGCAGCGCGATGCAACGCAACGTTAAAAGACAGTATAAGTCATTATAATCTGTAATTATGTCCCCACTGGATGCAACAAATGCCTCGTTTATAATGGATTTTTAATGTTTTTGTCTCGTCGCTCCGGCTGGGACAAGGCATCACAATATGGTAAGGGGCGTAACATATCAGTCACACGCTTGAGGTATTCGGGCCAATCATAACGCACTGGATAGCTGGCCAATCAGAGCACACCTCGCTTTTCAGACCGATGAGCTTTGTAAAAATTGCGTTTCAGAAAGGCGGGGCATAGAGAAGAAACAATAATGTACAGTATGTGGAAAATAATGTGCTTTTTTAACCTTAAACTGCATAAACACTTTGCATATTACACACCAAATACACCAAATAATGTTATTTTTAGCAACATCATATGACCCCTTTAAAATGTCTTCTCTATTGTTTTGTGTTGTGTTTTTGTGAAATGCAGATCTACTCTAAACCTGAAGATCCTGTGATATACAGCACTATAAATGATGAAAGCCCTAATGTAAGTAGAACAGACATACCACTAAAGTTATGAAATATCAGACATGAATGCTGTATCCTTTCTTCACAGGATCCCAACAAGAACATAACCTACAGTACTATTGATCATGTTCCTGGGAGTGAAGAAGTAAGTTTTACAGAAATATTGATATTGTGTATTTATTTGTGGTTCTGCTGGCTGTAAATTTGAAATGATCTCACACTTCCAGAAGCCTCCAGCAGGTGGAACAATATACAGCATAACATACAGTACTGTGGGTCCACACTGACAGCAACAGTGAGAACAACACAAGAACAGAACCTTCTGACCAACATAAACAAAATCAATAAGAGAGGATTATCACAACGCAACTTTTTTGGTAGTTTTTTTTTGTTTGTCTTAAATCCAAAAAACACAAACACTGAATCCACTCATACAGTTGACTTTTTCCTCTTGATTTTCATTGCACATTGGATGTGAACTTTCAACCTAAGATTTTATTTTCAAACGGACCCATATTTACAATTGTAAATTAAGTTCATAGTTCATAACTACCTGCTTTGTTTTTTTTTTGTTTGTTTGTTTATTTTATTGTGTGTGTGTGTTAAAAGACCTCTCCTGAGAAAATTGGGTTCTTTTTAAAAGTATGCACAGTTATTATTTCTATTTAAGTGTTACATTTCTTAACTTTCAGCTTATTTGTGGAATAGTCTGCTTGTGTCTCTGTTTGTGTTAATAAAAACAGCTAGCTGAATTTCAATAAAAGTATTCTGAAGTACTGAAAAAATGCTTTCTCTCAGACTTTCTCTCAATGTACTTTAGTTAAGTTTGGATTGAGAAATCCAACATACTGATCTACTACTTAAAGGGATAGTTCACAAAAAAAGAAAATTCTGTCATTTAATTACTCACCCTCATGTCGTTCCAAACCCGTAAGACCTTTGTTCATCTTCGGAACTCAAATTAAGATTTCTAACCCTCCATAGACAGCACGGGAACTACCATGGTCAAGGCACAGAAACGTAGTAAGGACATTATTAACAGTGTTGGGAAGGAAATAGGTTACAGACTACAAGTTACCCTTTTTAAGATGTAATAGGTAGTGTAACTACTTAAACTTTATTAAAGTAATGCAACTGATTACTTTTTAATTACTTTTCAAAATTTCTAGCAAACTGTTAATCATTTTCAAACATTTAAAGTGGTGGTTGATTGCTTTTTTTCTAGGCTTGATTGTGTTTATGGGGTGCAGTCTAACATGTGGTAATACTTCGTTAAAAAAAAAAACGCATTATTTTTCACATACTGTAATTTACCTTTATTCTACACCGCTCTGTCCCTTCTCCTATGAACGCTCTGATGATTTTCTGGTTTTATGAAGCCCCTCCCTCAGAAATACGCAATGGGCTCAGATTGGTTAGCTGGCCCAGTGCATTGTGATTTGCTAAACTGTCTCTAGTGCGTGTCTAAACGTCACGCCCCTCATTCAGCGGCTTGCGCTCCGGTTGTATTGTAAACAATGGCGTTGTCAATATTGCTTATCAATTTGAGCCCGATTGAGACAGAGGATATTAGTGTAGAGGATCGCACAGAACCTGTGCAAGCACGGCTCTTACAGGACGTTTCAGAATGGTATGTTTATTTGTTGTTGTCTCATACTTTTAGATACGCTGTTATTTGTAAATGCTACTGCTTATGTTAGCTTTTAATATACTGTTTTATCCTGATTAAAGCTTTAATACAGCAGAATACATGATTGCGTTGTAGCATTTTTGTAACAGTAAAAAAGTGTTTGCCAGCAAGTATTGCTCGCTACCACGGCAATCGCCTGCTTGTCCAAGTTTAATGCTTCTCATAGCTATGTGAAAAATATCTGTCTATACACATAAAATGTATAATTGGAACACAGTTCATTGATGGAGCTGACGAGCTGATGATCTGAATGAGAGAGAGAGATGCAGAGCAGGGGGACGCGAGGAACAGGATTAAGATTCGCTGCTTTAGAACATTGATTTTGAAACTTGTGATTCCATTAGAATTGTTAGAAGACAGAATCGTCTGTCAGAGAGATTCATATATAAATAGAGTTTTTCGTGCACCCCTTTTGATGGCATTGCAACAACTCTTCCTCTTCTCTAAAGCAGCGCAGCATGGCCTTGCCCCTTTGTTGCATGTTTCCGGGGACGGGGTTTATGTAAATTTCAGGGTTTGTGATGTCACCAACCTGGGAAGGAGCTTGTTGTAGTCCCTAACAGCTGTAACTGTAGGCATTAAACTGCCATCATTTTAAAAGACAATATTTTCATTTGCATTGAATTTTCAGTGTACTAAATTTGCAGATATTGTTTATGCGCAAACAGCAACATTACACACTAAATAAATAAAAAAAGTGAAATCACAATCAACCACCCCTTTAAACAAAATTTTAAAACAAGGAAAATCTAAATAAAATGTTATTGCATTAACCCCTAAAATAAAGGGTGTTCTCATTATTTTGACATTATTTTGATAATTTGACACCACTGATAAGCTACTACTAAATATAATGTAGAAACTTTAAAATAGAAGCTTACATTTTCTGTAAAGCTGCTTTGCAACGATTTGTATTGTGAAACGCACTATACAAATAAACTTGAATTTAATTGAATTTTGTCTAACTCCTGTTTTTCCCTTTAAAGCTGTTCAGTTTAATACATAATTGATGTTGTGCTGTAAAACACAAATTAAACATGTTTTAATTTCACAACTTTTTCAAATGTTTTAGCAGCCATGAGGTTGGAGCACTGATTATTTACTTATGAAATGATATGAAATGAAATGTCTCCTATAACAAATGAAACCGGTGTCTGTGTGTCTACAGTAACTTTGAAGACATTAGATTATGTAACCATTGCAGAAGGAGGAAGCATTACAATCCCCGGTCTGTATGATAATCAATATAAACTAAACCCAAAGTACTGGTGTAAATTTTGTACGTGGGAATTTTGCCAAATTACAGCCCACGGAAACAGACAATAACTGATTATCCAGCCCATTTTTTTTTACTGTGAAACTCGAAGCAATGCAACGTCTTCAGACTCTGGGTGTTACTGGTGTGCTGTGGAGATCGGCAATCATGCAAACTTAGATGACAAAAAACCTTTGTATTTAACTGTTCAACAAGGTAAAGAAGGTTTCTGTGGTGCGACAGTTCATACATTTCCATTATATTAAATTTGGTTATATTCTTTGGATCTAACTAAATGTATTAATTTAATTCAAAGTTTTTGCTGTCTGTGTTCAGCTCCTAATGTGAGCACCCAGCTCCACCCACTCAATCTCATGCCAGTCAGGACACTCTCACGAGCCTCATTAATGCCACCTGTGCACAGTTTCTCATTTTCTTTCTTGTTTGTCGAACCATGCAGAGGACTGTGATCTCTTTTCCTTGTATCCTGTATTTTTGTGTGCGTAATTGACTCTTTGCAAAGATCCACCCACCTTTGATACTGTTGCTATGTCTGACAAGCTATGGCACTCTCACATCACACATCATGTTCTCACACAGTGAAAAACCTGTTGGCAGACAAGACCAGCAGGTTACTTTTGTTATGAAACAAAGTTTTAGTTTTGTTAAGTTTCAGTTTCATTTTTTAAGAAATTCAAACAATAAATACCATTTTGTGGCTCTTTAATGTGTCGTGACAGATCACTGTAGCACCTCAGTTCAAGCGGTGCATTGAACCGATCATCTCTTCCTCTTTACTAGGTATAGCACAAAATAAACATGAATGAACATCAGAAGGATTTCTGTTGGAATTTTTTCCCTCAACATTTCAAGATCTTAAGGCACATGAGTTCCTGAAAGTGATGCATGATGGGATACCTTTAGCTTCTGTGCGTTAAGGGTACTGAACTTTGGCGGGGGGTTTTCAGACCTGGGACAGTCTTGTGCACATACTTCCTGTTTTGTGCACATGCTCTCAAGCTGCCAGGACCCAAAGAGTAAGTGAAAGCGTAAGGATAGTCTCTTATTGGCCTGTTTAGTCAATTAATAGATTACACTTTCAGTAGAACATTTCAACTGGTTGGTCAAAAGGTGTTTTATGCATGTTTGGAATGAGTTTTTGTTGCATGCGTCACCAGCATGTGGTGTTTCGACCGCTTCGAAACAGTGGATCATTTTGCAGAGCAATGGGTTTGGTTGGTTCAAAGTGTCATTTCACTCAACGGTTCATTTCACCCATTACTAATGGCTCTTGCTCATATGACTAAGTTTCAGAGAGTGGCTTTGACATATAGCCAACAACATGCTGTACAGGCAAAACAGATATTAATTTGAATTCGGAAGCATCAAGACTTCTGACAGGCTGCAGACGAAAAATGTTGAGTATGTAAAATATTTTTTTATATGTCAAAATCAGTGTTTGTATAACTGATACAAATGCAATTAGAATTAATGTAGTTGATAAAAATAATTTCTCAAAACGTTAAATGATCACACATAATCTCAATGATTGTGACTGATAAAATTTTGTATGTTACACCCCCCCCACCCTCCCAACAAGATACCCCTAAACTAGTGAAACAGAAATGTAAATAAAAGTGTGATATAAATAAAAGGAGAGTGGACGTGCATCAGTTATTGTATAACTTGGCTTGAAATCTTGAAATTAGAGTTTCTCAACTCTGGCCCTTGAGGTCCACTTTCCTGAAAGTTTAGCTCTAAACTCCCCTGCCTGTAACTTCCTAGTAATCCTGAAGACCTTGATTAGTTTTTGATTAGTTTGTTAAGGTGTGTTTGATTAGGGTTGAGCTAAACTCGGCAGGAAAGTGGACAGAGCTGAGAAACCCTGATCTAGAGTCTATCCTCAGCTCTTAGGTGGCTCAAGACGTTTAAGTGCTACTGTATAAGAGGGTGAAAACGGGAAGTGCAGCAGTTACTACAAACACAGTCAAACAACTCCAGATACAGGAAGAGAAACTTACACAATGGCCGCACACGCAAAGACAAAAATCTTCTACATTTCCATTGGGTTTTGGCTCATTTTAGGTGAGTATTTAATGTTGTGCTGAGTTTATTTTTTAATGGATCATGTTTATAATGCCACATTTTATGCTAAGCTGTTTGTGTTGCTTTTATTGTGTTTTATGTGAAGAATAAAGAAATTAAGAAGTGAATCATTGTTAATTCGGGACATAATAATGGTTTGCATTTTGTTTGTTAAGGTGTTAAAAGCTACGACGGTTGGTCAAACTATACATTAACTGTTCAGACTGGAGGATCTGTCACCATCCCATGTCATTATGACAAGAAATACACACAGCAGAAGAAATACTGGTTCTCAGAGATTGATCAAACTAAAACATACACAAACACAACAGATGAGAATCTGTCAGTAATTGATCATCCTGATCAGAGTCTCTTTACTGTGACTATGAGAAACCTGCAGGACAAACACAATGGACGTTATTATTGTGTTGTGGAGACCGGAGAACAACCACCGAAAAATATAATATATGAGATGCAGCTCAAGATTCAATCTGGTAAGACATTTTGCAATTGTTTTAATCGAATTCTAATATCAAATTCTTTGACCTTACACATATGTATTTTATAATCACAAATAAATGATTTGTGTGTGTGTGTGTGTGTTCAGCTCCTGATGTGTCTGTGGTGAGCAGCAGTGTATCTGGACATGAAGGTGGTGATATCAGTGTTCAGTGTCTCTACAGTTCTGGATATCAGAATAAACTCAAACAGTGGTGCAGATATAAAGATCAGAGCTGTTACACAGTGGGGAGGAATGACACATCCCAGAATTCATCAGTCCAGATCAGTGATGATGATGGGGGAAGATCCTTCACTGTGCTGATGACTGGACTGAGACTGACTGATTCTGGCTGGTACTGCTGCTTTGCTGGACAGGCACTGAATCCTGTTCATCTCAATGTAACTGAGGCAGAACCAGACAAAGAGAAAGACACGTCAGTATTCAAACATTTCTCATTGCTGTCTCTCCTCTCAGAATTATTCTGTATTTGTCGCATTTCATTAATTTATTTTGCCTTTACTCTCTAACAATCATTGCCTTTGATTTTTCTTCTCTGTGTTTTTTAATTTTTTTATATCTTTGCAGAAGTAAATCAGGACATCACGAGAATAATAATAATAATACAACTGAAGTCACCGGCAATCCACAAAAGTACTACATCTGTATTGTTTAAAAAAATAAATAAAGCTTAAACATCTGCAATTATTAGGCTGAAATACATTCATTAAATAATACATTAACAGAGATAAATTAAGTTCTGGTGAACGTTTATTTCAGATATGACTCATTCTCTGGTGCCTTTTATGCATCTGAATTAGTCCCATATAATTTTTGGAGCTCTTTGAATGAAGAGATTTTGAAATGTTTCTTTATTTCCCACAGTAATAAACTCCTAAATGTGTGGCTTCCAGTTTCAGCTGCGCTTCTGCTGTTATTGATTCTGTTCATTGTTTTCACCTGGAGATTGAGACGGAGACCCAGTCAGTTTGACCTCCTTTTTTATTTGTTTGAATATTCATTTAATTTCATGCCATTTTATAATTAATTTCAACAGCACTCAACAATTCTGTTAATGTCATATATTATTGTTTCTTCTTTAAAAAAAAAAAAAAAAAAAAAAAAAAAAAAGAAAGAGCAAGATGAACAGCAAATCAGAGAGAGAAACGGCAGCAGAACCATTGACACAGTAAGTCCTTTAAGCCCTTAACCTGTTAACTGTCACTGGCCCACCGGTGGGCCCACTTGTCATTACATGTTTTAAACAGTAATATAAACGGTCTCATGGCAAAAACGCACCTGGGGGCACATTTTCGCAAGACGCGAAATACATACCAATAAGTACATACTGCAGTTTCCAAAAGAAATGAACAATAGAGGCAGTAAAGCTCTGACACCTTTTATTCCTTTTCACACAAATTATGATTACAGGTTGAATACTAAAGAGGAATCTTTCGCAAAATTACTTGAAGCGAGTATTATGTCTATGAACTTCAAAACATTTTAATATGCTGGGGAATTTGAAATGAGCTTTTGATGTTAGCACAGCATATCCAGATGTATACAATGAGTTCATAGACGATAGGTTGTCGTCGCTCGTAGATGTACTTGAGAGGTGAGGAGCTCCGGTTCGAATCACGTGTAACCACGGTTTGACAAAACAGTTCAAATCTGCATACAAGGAAGTTCAAATGGCACGGTTGCATCAACAAATGCGTTTTTATATCAGTTTTGCATTTGGTAACACTATCGAGTAGGTTTAGGGTTGCGTTTGATGTAGGGCATATTTCCAACACGATAGATCATTAACTTTTAGCGACAGTCCCCGGATATTTTAATTCTGAACTTCCGCAATATGTACCTGAAGCAACGTAATAAAAACACTGCAATACGTACCTATATCAACGTAATAGAAATGTGCCAGGGTTCACGTATTGAAACCGTGTTTTAGCGCCACTCAGTGGACCTTTCTCTTTGAAACTGTGGCGAAACGTGCAGTAAGGTACGTAAAAACGGTGTTGCAGAAATGTACCCAGAGGTACGTATTTTTATGAGACTGGGTTGTGTAATATCTTAGTCTGAACCTAAAGTAATCTTGACAAACTATACATAATTTGAAAGCTTAAAGACTCTAGTTTTCAAATTTGGTGGCAAATTTTTGCAATATTTTACAGAGCAACTGTAATTTATTAGTTTGCAAGAAGAGTACTCATCAGAGTTAGAGAGCGAGTTCTGACCTTTATTTTGAAATAGTGATGCACATATGAAATCATGAAAAATCAGTAAAAACTCATGTCATAACATCCATTCTATTTTTGGAGAAAAAAAGGTCTAAAAGTGTTTTGACTATAAAGAAAAAAACAATAGATTCCGCATTTTTGATGCAGCGTGATCTGTAACATAGGTCTAAGGTTCTCGTCGAATGTCTCGAGTTTTTGAAAGATTAAATTGAAATCAAATACTGCCATACTGGCCTTAATACTTCTGAATGTGATGTCTACTTCATAATTATTGAGAAAAGTATGAAAAACATGTTTCAGATCACTCAAACCATAAATAGAAATGAAGGCGCCCTTAAATGGTTACTAATGGGGTTTGATGGTCATCTAGTGGAAAAGCTTGGTACTACGCCCAAACAAAATCTCACTGAAAGCTCATTTTTTGAGATATCAATCTCAAATTTGAAAACACAACTTGTTCAGAATTTTGGTTTTAATTTTCTCAGGCCTTTAGAGTAAAACATGCTTGTAAATATATATTTAAAGAAGATTTAAAAGGTTAATAATTTTTTAAAAACTTTTAAGTTAATTTCATAAACTTAAACTTCCATAACGTTGTTGTAATATAATTTTTATAACATATCTACAATAATCTGCCAAGTGTCTACTTTACAAAGAGACCAACCTTAAGTCTGTGCTCCAAAGCATTCACAATTTATAACAATTTAAGTTGGAAATGTCATTTTCAGGTTTATGCTCAAAGTGGAACCGACAGTTAATTTATGAGACTTTTGGTTATGAAGATGTATGTAAAACAATATCAGTGTTCAATTGATTAGGCTCATTTTTCAGAACAGTTTCTAACATCTCTAACAAAGTGTAAGTGCAATTTCAGATTTTCTGTTTTATGGGACTTCAGAGTTCTATAGATGTCCTCAAAACTCATATACACATGTTCCAAACTTGTTTGATTTGGTAAGATTCCTGTTTCATTACAGGTCACTTGCAGGTCACAATTTTTAGCAGACATGATACACATTCTATGTCATAGATATATGGAATATACGTGTGTGACATATTTTGATAATTGAGTGGATCAGTTTGCATGTGATGACTCACACTATGAAAGAATGTTTAAAGGTTGCGAAGACTATGACAATTTCACTGAGAATCAAGCAAGCAAATAGTTTAGTTTAGTTTAGTTATTCTTCAAAATGTAGTATTTGCTCATTTGTACATGTGCCAAAACGTGTGCAGAGATTGTTCAGATATGTGAAAAAAAATCATATTCAAGAATCAGACCAAAGCAACTGAGAAATATACAACACTCCCTTTATCTCCCTTTTCTGGTTAACACAGAGGTTAGAAAATGCTAAGATCCACCTAGAGAGGTGTCATCATCAAAACCAATCAAAAAATATTCTAAAGCAAAATATTTTTTTCTCCTTAGTAGTGACCGTATATTTTCCCATAATCCTTTGCTGTTTACAGTAAAATACTGTATACACATTTTACAGTATCTTACTGTACATATTACAGTAAAATACTGTTCAAATTACAAAAATCAGTTACAGTGTACTTCTCATATTACCCATGGAACCTGTATTAAATGAACTTTTGTATTAAGAGTCATCTGTCATTCTGCTATTTTTATGATTATTTTGAGTGTGAAATTCAGATCTACTCTAAACCTGAATACCCTGTGATATACAGCACTATAAAAGATGAAAACCCTAATGTAAGTAGACCAGACCTGCACTGATATAATGAAATATCAAACATGAATATATCCTGCATATTTACAATCTCTTTCTCCACAGGATGCCAACAAGGACATAACCACCTACAGTACTATTGATAACGTTCCTGGGAGTGAAGCAGTAGGTTTTACATAAATATTGGCATTTCATATCATGTGTTTATGGTACTGCTGGCAATTAATTTGAAATGATCTCACTCTTCCAGAGGCCTCCAGCAGTTGGAACAATATACTGCACTGTGGCTCCACACCAACAGCAAGAGTGAGAAGAACACAGGAACAGACACTTCTGACCAAGAGAAACAAAATCAGCAGCAGAAAAATGTTATCACACCACAATTATTTTGGGCAGATTTTTGGCTTATTTAACAAATACACAAATCCACTGAATCCACTCATGCAGTTGACTTTTTCCTCTTGATTTTCATTTGCACATTGGTTGTGAACTGTTTAGCAAATATTTTATTTTGAACTGATGTGAGGGTCAAAAATGGAAAGGATTCTTGTAAATGAGGTTCATAGTTCATAACTAGCTTACTTGCTGTTTTACATATTAAAAGACCTCTCCTGAGAAAATTCATTTTAAAAGTATGTAGCCTAGTTATAATTTCTATTTAAATGTCTCTGTTTCATTTCTTCACCGTTAAAGAAAAAACACTTTCAGCGTATTTGTGGAATATTTTGCTTGTGTCTGGGTTTATGTTAATAAAAAAAAAGCTAGCTGAAATGTAATAAACGTATTTTGCAGTTGTGAAAAAAATCTATTGAATTTGTCTCAATGTACTTTAGTTGTTTTTTAAACACGACCACTTTTGAACAGTGCCAATAGAGCGGGGTGTTTCTGGCATGCCCGTACAGTATAAACGTATTGCACACTGCACTCTGCTGCTGATTTCCGCACGATTAACATTGTAAATATTAACATTGTAAATCGAGTGAGACTCAAATGTTGAAGTGTTGCTTTGGACTTAATCACTCAGTGTTTTGTGGTTGATTGTTTGGTTGACTGTGCACTTTATCACATTTTTTTTTAAAGTTTAATGCAAGTTTAGCACTCTACAGGAACCAATGCAGCCACAAGACATTTAGAACTGTACTTAAAGTTGAAAGTAGTTGCATAACTAAATGTCTGCAAAATATATTTTTTGAAAACATTTACACGATAAATTAACAGTCACTAAGCTTCTTAGTAAGGCTTTCATTTTTTATGCATTTATGAGCTTATGTGTTTCGTGCATTTTTATGATAGGCCTACCTCACATTATTTTAGGAAGTGTTGTTTCTAGAGTTTTACTGCAAGCTCGTGGGTGACAAACAGCATCTGACTACAGATCAGTTTCCATTACATCAGGAGTACAAGAATGGTTCATTTTTGATTATTCTCAGAGGCATTTTTCATAATTTCAGCTTCTGTCTTTTACTCACATCCGTAAAATAGTGTTCTCTGATTCTCATTGGTGTTTTAGTGTTTGCTGCAGGTAAGAAAGAAAATACACCCTCAAAACTAGATTTTATATTTGTGTTTATAAACCACCTTGTTCTTCTGAGTTCATGTGTAGCAGCTGTTGCTTCTTTGCATATTTTACATTTACATTACATTACATTTAGTCATTTAGCAGTATTTTAAAATGCAAAAACTTAAAATGATCAATCTCAATGAGCTTAAAATTTATAATGGGGTGAACAAGACATTTATTGTAGAAATAACTTATATTTATTAGTATAAACTACTTAAAATATTGTGTTACACCAGCTAATAAATTTGAGCAAAACCGTTCACTGGGATACTCAAACATTTAAGCATGGCCAACTATAGATTTTTAGGTAACGCTGCTTAAAATTCCATGCGAAATGTACTTAAGAAGAGGGATGCAAAAATGATGCACTTTATTTTTAAGTAAATCTAGCATATTATTTTTATCAGTGTGAGCTAAAAAAACTGGTGTGAAGGGTATTGGATTTCTTGCCGAACCACAGCCCGTGCAAATGCTACAGGGAAATGGACAATAACTGATTCTCCAGCCAACAATATTTTTACTGTGAAATTCAACAATCCAACATCCTCAAACTCTGGATATTACTGGTGTGTTGTGGAGATCGGCACTCATGCAAACCCTAATGACAGAAAACGTTTGTATTTAATTGTTCAACAAGCTAAAAAAAAAATTCTGGTGCATTATTATTATTATTGTTGTTGGTGTTGGTATTATTATTATTATTATTATATATTGAAATGTGGTTTTATAATTCAGTAGACTATTTAATAATTGAGATAACTAGACATTGTTTTGTGTGTGTGTGTGTGTTCAGCTCCTGATGTGTCTGTGGTGAGCAGCAGTGTATCTGGACATGAAGGTGGTGATATCAGTGTTAAGTGTCTCTACAGTTCTGAATATCAGAATAAACTCAAACGGTGGTGCAGATATAAAGATCAGAGCTGTTACACAGTGGGGAGGACTGACACATCCCAGAATTCATCAGTCCAGATCAGTGATGATGATGATGGGAGAAGATCCTTCACTGTGCTGATGACTGGACTGAGACTGACTGATTCTGGCTGGTACTTCTGCTCTGTAGGAGATCTGCAGGTTCCTGTTCAACTAACCGTAACCAAGGCAAAACTTTCGTGTTAGCCAAAAACATACAGATGGAAAACATTATTAATTTAAATTCAGAGATATAAAAACTTAAGATAACAGAAGAAAAGTATAAGTTTGGTAAAATATATTTTTATATCCAAAAGAGATGCAAATTAATACGTTACCACATTCAGAAAAAAGGAAAAAAGTTACTGGGACAATAGGCTATCCTTTCAAAAGGTACCTATTTATACTCCTGAAGAATGCATATTAGAACCTTGAAGGTATTAGTACCTAAAGTGTCCATAAAAGTTTCTAAATGCTATATATAAACTTAAAAGGTCCTGCCCCAGTGACAGCTTTTATCCGGTTGAATAGTATTATCGGAAGAGGGAAGTCAAGATACTCAAGAACAGAACAACTCAAGATACAGGAAGAGAAACACAATGACCGCATATGCGAAGACAAACACATTCTACATTTCAATCTGGTTTTGGCTCATTTTAGGTGAGAGTACAGTACATGTATTTCTGTGTTCATTTCTAATAGATTTTGACGGATTTTATGCTCAGCTGTTCATGCTTTAATTTGTTTTATCTGAAGATTTAATGTTTTATGTGAAGTGACTTATTGTTGGACATAACATTTTGTGTGTTGTTTGTTAAGGTGTTGTAAGCTACAGCGGTTGGTCAAACCATGTATTAACAGTTCAGACTGGAGGATCTGTCACCATCCCATGTCATTATGACAAGAAATACACACAGCAGAAGAAATACTGGTTCTCAGAGATTGATAAAACTAATACATACACAAATAAAACAGAGGAGAATCTGTTAGTAATTGATCATCCTGATCAGAGTCTCTTTACTGTGACTATGAGAAACCTGCAGGACAAACACAATGGATGTTATTATTGTGTTGTGGAGACCGGAGAACAACCACCGATAAATACAATATATGAGATACAGCTCAAGATTCAATCTGGTAAGACATTTTGGCAGTTGTTTTAATCTCATTCTAATGTTCAATTTTCTTCATTTTAAACTCTCTCTCTCTTATTCCTCATGTATTTTATCATCTCAAATGAGTGGTGTGTGTGTGTGTGTGTGTGTGTGTGTGTGTGTTCCGCTCCTGATGTGTCTTTGGTAAGCAGCAGTGTATTGGACATGGGGTCGTGAATCAGTGTCCAGTGGTCTACTACAGGTCTGGGTATCAGAATGAAGGTCAAAACAGATGGTGCAGATTATTAAGATCATTGTTTTTTTGTTGTCGCTGTTACACAGTGGGGAGGACTGACACATCCCAGAATTCATCAGTCCAGATCAGTGATGATGATGGGGGAAGATCCTTCACTGTGCTGATGACTGGACTGAGACTGACTGATTCTGGCTGGTACTTCTGCTCTGCTGGAGAGGCACTGAATCCTGTTTATCTCACTGTAACTGAGGCAGAACCAGGTACAAATGTTTCAATAAATCATAAATGTTTTGATACAACATTTGAAATAAAACACAACTAAACTTACTTTTTTTTGTCCGCAGGCACTGTCAGTGACAAAGTGTTAGTATTTAATCTGTTCTCTGTAAATGGCTTTCCTTTATAATCATCTTTGTGAAATTATTCTATATTTATCTCTGGTTTATTTCATGACTAACAATCATTTCCTCTTTGCTCTGGTGATAGTCTTTGCAGAAATGAAACAGTGATTCTCAAGAAAGATAATAATGAAATGAAAGTCAAGCCACAAAAGTGTGTATTGTTTAAAATAAAATAATTAACGCTTAATCTAATTTTAAAACCTTTGAAATACATTTAACAGAAGTGTTTTTCATGCTTTAAATATTTAATCATGAGTCATTAAACCCTGGATAAACTGAATCATGGGTTTTATTATAAATTACCTTTATTTGATTATAAAGGTACGGTTGTCTTAACTCCAACTGACGTGTTTACTGTCAACATTCGATATTTTTTCTTCTCAAACGCTGAAACCACTGCTTATACAATTCAATTCTCTGTTTTATAATTTAGGGTAAAAAAAAAAAACCTGTTGTTAAACATGCTGTTAAAATGTGATATGTAGGCTACTTCTCCCATGGTTAAAAGCTAGGTTTAGCCTGTAACAATGATAACCCAGGGTTTAATGTAGTGTGAAAAGCCCTAGAGTTTATTATGAATAAATAATTTTTATTAAGTTTCTTTTTTGGAGCTCTTTGAATATATGAGTTTAAAATGTTTCCTTATTCCCAACAGTAATGAACTCCTGACTGTGTGGCTTCCAGCTTTAGCAGCACTTCTGCTGTTATTGATTCTGGTCGGTGTTTTCACCTGGAGATTGAGACAGAGACCCAGTCAGTTTGAGCTGCACTACATTTCTATGTCATGCCCTGCTATTTTGACATTTATTTTGACAGCACAGATTCTATCTATATGCAGTTAAAGGGGTCAATTTCAAATTTTCCTTTCTATTTGGAGTGTTACAAGCTCTTCGTGCATAGATAAGATCTCTAAAGTTGCAAAGACTAAAGTCTCAAACCCAAAGAGATATTCTTTATAAAAATTAAGACTTGTTCATGCCCTCCTAAAACGCCTCGTTTAAACACGCCCCCACATATCTACGTCACGATGTGGAAATATTTGCATAACGCCGCCCAAATGTTCACGCAAAGAAAGAAGGTGTAACTTTTATTCTCGCTGTAGTATTGTTGTTGCCGCCGCCATGTTGTGGCGACGCTGTGTATTTCGTTGTGAAAGCGAAACTACTTTGTTTGGTCTTCCAAAAGAGGACGATATCCGCTTCGCCATGCCTAGAGCTGATCTGTGCTGGTCGCTGAGGGAAAACATCAACTTAGTGCTGTGGATCACCAGATCGAATTTGACCGTGGACGAAGCGTAGTCCAGCCCAGAGTCGTCACATGTGGTTACCGCAAGCCCGCTCTTTCATCGAATCCGCCGGCCGCGCCGTTATCAAGCCTGCCGCCTCAGCTCACTAAAGCCTGATGTGGGGACACTTGTCTGTGTTTCGTTGTTAAAGCGAAACTACTTTGTTTGGCTTTTCAAAAAATGGACACGACTAGAAATAGTGGTTAAGTTGTATTTACAAACACTGTTCCAGAACAGTCCAATCCAAATATTCAGATGTGTGCAGAGCATTTTATGGAGGACCGTTTCCTGATAATGGTAGAGTGGGAATACAAGCGTTCTGATGCACAAGGCCTGTTTCTGTAAAGTGGGGCAGTTCCAACTTGGAAGGACAGTCTGGCGCTTCTGCCTCACAGCCTATAAGTAAGTTTTTTATATATAAAGAATTTGCCACTGATGATTCAAACGCGATTTTTTAGCAGTGTAGAGTAGTGCTTGTTGTTTGTCATTTCTCCGATCACAAATGCAGACATTGTTTTATGTTTACGCAGCGCGATATGCAACGCAACGCTTAAAAAGACAGTATAAGTCATTATAATCAGTAATTATGTCTCCACTGGATGCAACAAATGCCTCGTTTGTAATGGGTTTTACACCGGGGGTTGTCTCATCGCTCCGGCCGGAGAGGGCATCATCACAATATGGTAAGGGGCGTAACATTTCCGTCACACGCTTGAGGTATTCGGCCAATCACAACGCACTGGATAGCTGGCCAATCAGAGCCCACCTCGCTTTTCAGACCGATGAGCTTTGTAAAAATCTACGTGTTTCAGAAAGGCGGGGCATAGAGGAGGAGCAACAATAATGTACATTATGTGGAAAATAATGTGTTTTTTGAACCTTAAACTGCATAAACACATTGCATTACACCAAATACACAACATAATGTTATTTTTAGCAACGTCATATGATCCCTTTCATGTCAGATATTACTGTTTCCTCTTTTTTAAAATGAAGAACAAAATAAACATCAAATCAGACGGAGAAACGGCAGCAGAACCACTGACATGGTAAGTCCTTTATAAGAAGCAAGTTGTGAAAATGTTGGTATGATAATATAGGGTCCAACGGGGCAAAACACACATTTGACTTATTAATTATAAATGCAATTTTTTTCTTAAGGTGTGTCTTTAAGCCCTATGTTATGTGCCCTATCAGTTCATTTTTAGTATACAAGACTCTGTCTTCTTTGATAACACAGCCTTTTCATTCTAATCAATCTAGAGTTTGTTTTAGAGTAAATATGAGAAAAGAAAAGCATTTGTTGTTTTTGTCCAGCCTTCCTTTTCGTAGCTATTTTCATTGTGTTGACCAAGGAACAGGCTCAGAAAGCGAGTCATAGCCTATGTTTATTCTATCCACTTCATTTGTCGGACTGATTTAAAATGGTCACCAATGAGATAATACGAATGATCTACTAAAAGAACCAGCTCATCAGAGGCATTTTATTTTTACGCAGGCCTGTTGCATAGGAAATAACACTTTGATGTGTGCTGTGTCATGTCAGAAATATAAATACAAAGTTATGACCAACAAACTGCTAATTGAATTTATTGGACTTATTTCATACAATATTTCTGACAAGAATGCAACACTATTCACATACTTTACGCCACTCACATATTTCCAGGACATGTAGCCTACAGTCATTTTGGTTTCTTGATGTTACTGTTTTTATTGTTTTTTGTGTGATTATATGAAATGCAGATCTACTCTAAACCTGAAGATCCTGTGATATACAGCACTATAAATGATGAAATCCCACATGTAAGTAGACCAGACATTAATATACCTATTTTGGGGTGACCATGTGTTCTATTTTTCTTAGGCGTGTCCTGGGGTCCGTTCTTCTTACCTCGCTTAATACAGCTCAGATGATTTGAAAGATGCCAGATCTTTTAATCGTGATAACTGATCTCTGGCTAATTTGGTTCGTAAAACGAATTTGCAGATTTGATTAAAATATCTGGATTAAGTTGGCTGAGATTACTGTGCATTCTTGTGTTCTGGCGAAAGGGCAGATATGGTTGGATATATCGATACTTGAAAGCACGATCAGCAATGCAGCGATTGGCTGACGACAAGACAGCGACATCATAGAATTAAAAAAGACACCTGACGAAAAACTTGACAAATTTCTGGACTTTTATAAGGAAACGCGCACTGTTTTTATTTTATGTTTATTTATTTTTTACACGATTCCCAATTATTTATATTCATGATTTCTAGTATTCGTACAGGCTTTAAATTTTTATTTCAATGTTGTAATTAGCAATTCATTTAATTTGATATCTGAACAGATTTGTTTGATACAGATTTGTTATCTTTATCTCCTGCTTCAAATCAGCCACTTCCATATAGCTGTCCCCCACTCAATTAATGCACGACTCAGATTAAATGGAAGCATGTAATGTACGACTCCAAACAATTATAAATTTATTATTCATCATGACTCAAGCTTTCATAAGTAAAACTGCTGGCCTAGATAATAAACTACACCCCATTCTAATATTATTTTCAAATCCTTTTTAAATTATTATTCTTTACTTTTGTCCCTGGACGCAGTAGATACTCTTGTAGTAAAGTATCGGTGGCTGCTACTGATTTCATGTAAACAGGATTAGATCGCATCTTTTTAAGTCTTAAAAAGATGCAATCTAATCCCGTTTACATGAAATAAGCCGCTCCTGAGCAGGTTTAAGCTTACGGACCTGTTGCTATGACAGCCACTATTCATGCCAAATCGTCAACAATCAAATCCAGCTAATTGAGTTAGCGATGTACGAAGAACGGACCCCTGGCTGGGATTACTAAATTGCCTAAAATGTCCAGGTTTTGGCTTTGTTTTCTTATTGATGTGCTCTCTACATTATTTGCTTTGCTTTGATGGCTCTATAGATCCCACCTTCTTGCATGCCACGATTGGTTGTTAATGTACAATGCCTGCATGCTATTGGTCAAACTACTTATCTGTCATTACCATCAGCAAGTATGAAAACAATAGTAAAACAAAGCCAAAACCTGGATGTTTTATGCAATTTAGAAATCCCAGCCAGGACAAGTCTGGAAAAAGAAGACGTATTGAATTATTATTAATTTTTTTTATTACAATCCCTTTCTCCGCAGGATCCCAACAAGGACATAACCTACAGTACTATTGATAATCTTCCTGGGAGTGAAGCGATGAAGTCTTCAGCAAGTGGAGTAATATACAGCATAATATACAGCACCGTGGGTCCACACTGACCGCAACAGTGAGAACAACACAAGAACACAGACCAAGAGAAACAAAATCAACAGGACTGTCATCACACCCTTTTTTATTTTCTTAAGTTTGTTTTAATTAATTTGCTCATGGAGTGTGAACCTAATATTTTATATTAAAACACCTAATATTATATTTTCAAAAGGACCTATATGAACAGATGTGAGGGTCAAGACTATTGAAATGTTAAAAAATAATTGTAAATGAATGCACAGTTCATAACTAGCCTACTCTGGAAAATGGGATTGTTTCTTAGCAGTATGTAATTCTACATTTTGTTATATAGTCTGTTTAATTTCTTCACTGTAAAAATCTATTGCAGTTTACTTGCTTGTTTTCTGTTTCTTGCATTATTACAAACACAAGCATATACAAAATTAAATAAAAATTATTGCAGTTGTATGTGTGAACAAAAATAATAATTTGACTCCTTTCCCTCAATGGACTTTCACTGATCTGACGGTCTGATGTGGTGAACGTGGTGAACAAGTGGAGCAGAAGTCAGTGTCATCATTTGAAGTGTTGCTTCTGTACTTGTGTGTTTTTTTGGTTGTGGTTCAACTGTGTAGATTCTTTTATTTTTTGCTCAGAAGTTCTTCACAATCATTACAGGAAACTGCAGCCACAGCGCTTTTAAACTGTACTTGAAGAAACAGAATATATGTATGCAGTGTTCGAACTATACCGTGGACTTTGGGGGAGCCCAGTTGTTTTTTTATATAATGGGGGGTGGGGTTCGTGCGTGTGCCTCAAAAGAGGGCTTACAATGACTTACAAAGATACATAACAGCTACAAGTGTATGCACTACTTGCTTTATGCAAGCACTATATAGGATAAATCACTATACAGGATTTACCCTATTATACTTTATCGACACGAATTGATAGGTGAAACAACAAACAGCCACCCACAAATAGTCTATAAACAAAGCATCAGGCTGTCTTTGAGTTCACATGAACAACGGTTAAAGTTACTCGTCGTCAGGGTACAGAAGAATACCATAATTCCTCCGGTCAATTAGGCCTAAGACATCGAGAGTCACGCAGACATATAACAACCCAGCCACAACACATAACTGCGAATAACATGCCTTTCCTTAACACAGAATCGACCACAGACTTCAGTGTTTATAGTTTTTCTATGAATCCTTGAGTTAACATGACCTTGATGCTCATGACAAGAATAGCATGTATAGTTATCTTTATTGAAGTGAATTAGGTTTAAATCGCCGTCATGCATGAATGAATGATATTTTTGCAATTTTACACATAATAATCCACGATGATCACATTTCACAAAACTGAAATTGCACGTCAAAAGAACACATTTTGGCATATTTTTTGAGACCCCCCAACTTACCTCAGTTGGAAAAATGATTGAACACAATAAGAAAGTGAAGTGAAAGTGACATGTGGCCACGTATGGTGGCCCATACTCGGAATTAGTGCCATTTATCCCATCCAAAGTGAACACACACACCTGGAGCAGTGGGCAGCCATTTCTGCTGCAGCATCCGGGGAGCAGTTGGGGGTTTGGTGCCTTGCTCAAGGGTACCTCAGTCGTGGTATCGAAGGTGGGAGAGAGTGCTGTACATTCACTCCCCCTACAATCCCTGCCGGTATGAGACTCGAACCCACAACCTTTGGGTTACGAGTCAAACTCTCTAACCATTAGGCCACAACTTCCCCAAAGGGGCTTAAACCATTGAGTGTGAGGTTGCTGACTCCAAACTGGCTACTTCGCTCACTTCCTAATGTTTTTGTGGTTTAAGGCGATATTTCTGCCCTTCCTCTGAAACAGGAAGAAATAGACACTGCAAGAAGTGACCAGATCCTCTCATGCTCATGCGCTCCGCTATAGAAATGATTTATAGATAATGACGCTTAGGATGTCATTTTCTCAAAGTTATTTTTACCTGTCCAGATTTTCTATCGTCATAAATAATAAGACAGCCAGATAGTTTTATCATTTACTGTACTTTTTCATTCTTCTAGTTACTTAGGCCTACCAATAGCGGCTAGTGAATTAGAAGCCTCAAAATAAGGTGGATACTCATAATTCTGCTCTCAAGAATTATTTGGATGTTTTGTGTTCTGTGAACCTCCTGAAAAGTTGATGAATACAGTTAAAGATGCTCTGAATCCAGTAAAACGCATTTAATGTTTGCATAGTTTAATAAAGGAAAACAATCTCGCTACTTAAGGAAAGTTATTTTAGTATAAAATGTGATTTTTACCTATAGTCTGTACATTAGACTGAATAGGTCCCGTAAATTATGTTGCGCCTGGGCAAACTGAGTGCCAGGCACAGAGCTGGTCACTGTTAACAAAGCTTTGGCAATTTGAAACTTTATTATAATGTGATGGCAAATATGCTTTCCAACTAATGAAAAAATATATCTTGCACACACATGTCCTGCAAAATCACATCTACTTTCCTGCAACAGAGCAATAACCTGGTGGACAGTTTCCACATTTTCCCATTCATGAATGTTTCTTTATCGCTTTAATGTGTCAAAAACTTTAAGCAGCCTGGCCGATATACTGATATATATACGATACAGCAAAATATGTAACTTATCAACCACAGACAGGAATTCTGCTATTAAACAGGACCATATGACTTTTTTTGTTTTTGTGGAAATTCTGCACCTCTGTGCATGCCTTTATTACATTACAATTCTATTTAAAACGATTATTAGCGAGTGACGGCGGAGGACCAGCATCCTCATTGGCTTGATGAGGTGCCTGTTGGGGCTGCTGATGCTGAGATTAATGGAGGGAGAAAGGAGCCAGAGAAAGAGGAGAAAAAAGATGAAGAAGAGTTTCTGGAAGAAGCCTGCTCTCTGTGTCTGCAAAATACAACCTGGATCAGGCTGAGAAGAAGAACCGGCGTGAGACAGGATCATGTTGGAGATTGACCGATGGTACAATCACATATAGTTATTATGAAGTATTGATTAATGGTTGATTTGATTTCACTGTCCCAAAACAATTCTGTCATTAGTGACAGTTTAAGGATCCTATGTGAAGTTAATTACAATGTTTTTGATCAGGTGATGATCTGTCTAGTCATAACCAAATTAGTTAATATGTTAGAGTTTTAACAAATTCGTTCACAATGTTTAGAGAAGTTTATTTTAAGATGTAAAAGTGACCCTAAATTAAGAGCCACTCTTATATTTTACTTATTTCATGATTCATAATTTTATAGCACCAACTTCTGAAGGCTGTCCCGCTGCTGAGGAACAGCTGGAGCAGGACGTTCTGGACAAATGTTAAAATAATAAATTTGGGAATTAGATGTTATTATCGATGATTAAACTTCATAGAAAATTTTATTTTTTATTCCAACTGCGTGTATTTATCTCATAATAGGTGACATCCAAAGGCATTATAAAATTGGCAAAAAGCTGGGTCAAGGATGATTTGGCTTCCCCTTCAACTGGCACACAAGTCCTCCTGCAGAGGTCATATATTATCCCACAGACCACGACCTGCACTTGATCAGTGAAAACTACTGGACCAGACCATCCTGGTAGTTCTGGCGCTTTGGCTTGAGCCGCAATACTTGCATCTAATATTATATCAAGTATTTGTATTTTGGAATACTGTATATTATCTATAATAATATATAAGATACTATATAATATTACACAGCACACACACACCCACACACACACCACAGTCGTGCTCATAAGTTTACATACCCGTTGCAGAATGTGCAAAATGTTAATAATTGAAACAAAATAAGAGGGATCATGAAAATTGCATGTTATTTTTTATTTAGTACTGTCCTGAATAAGCTATTTCACATAACAGATGTTTACATATACTCCACAAGACAAAATAATACTTGAATTTATAAAAATGACCCCGTTCAAAAACATACGCTTGATTCTTAATACTGTGTTGACATTTTACTATTTTGTATACGTTGTTCATGAGTCCTTTGTTTGTCCTGAGGAAATCAACTGCCTGCTGTTCTTCAGAAAAATCCTTCAGCTCCCACAAATTCTTAGATTTTTTCAGCATTTCTGTGTATTTGAACCCTTTCCAACAGTGACTGTATGGTTTTGAGATCCATCTTTTCACACTGAGGACAACTGAGGGACTTATACACAACTATTACAAAATGTGAAAACATTTCCAGATGCCCAGAAGGCCACACAATGCGTAAGAAATTATGACAATTTTGTAAGAAATAGTTATGTTTATATATGCTCAATAAGAAAATATATAAGAGATTAAGACAATTTTGTTCATAAGAAATGTTGTAAGAAAATTAAGAGATGCAAGCTATTTGTTTAAATGCTGTTTAAATATTGAAGAAAATTCATTTAAAAATGGTAAGAATTTATATAAAAGATTCTATGGAATTTTGTTAGAAAATGTATTTATAATACATTTGTATTTACAGGTGAAGTCAAAAGTTTACATACAATGTGCAGAATCTGCAAAATGTTATTTAGAATTTATAAAAATGACCCCATTCAAAAGTTTGCATATTGATTCTTGATACTGTGTTGTTACCTGAATGATCCACAGCTGTGTTTTTTTGTTTTGTGTTAGTAGTTCATGAGTCCCTTGTTTGTCCTGAACAGTTAAACTGCCCGTTGTTCTTCAGAAAAATCCTCCAGGTCCCACAAATCATGTGGTTTTTCAGCATTTTTGTGTATTTGAACCCTTTCCAACAATCACTGTATGATTTTGAGATCCATCTTTTCACATTGTGACTGAGGACAACTGAGGGACTCATATGCAACTATTACAGAAGGTTCAAACACTCACTGATGCTCCAGAAGGAAACGCAATGCAATAAGAGCCAGGGGCTGAAAAAATGTTGAATTAGAAAATCAGGGTAAATTTCACTTATTTTGTCTTCTGGGAAATATGTAAGTATCTTCTGTAGCTTCTGAAAGGCAGTACTAAATTTTAAAAAAAAGAAAGAAGATATTTTGGCAAAATAAGAAACATTTACACATTTGTACAAAAGTTTACACCCCCCGGCTCTTAATGCATCGTTTTTGCTTCTGGAGCATCAGTGAACTATCTGTAATAGTTGCATATGAGTCCCTCAGTTGTCCTCAGTGTGAAAAGATGGATCTCAAAATCATACAGTCATTGTTGGAAAGGGTTCAAATACACAAAAATGCTGAAAAACCACAGAATTTGTAGGACATGAAGGATTTTTCGGAAGAAGAGCGGACAGTTTAAACTGTTCAGGACAAACAATGGACTCTAATGAATGAACAACTATCACTAAACCAAAAAAAAAAACAGCTGTGGATCATTCAGGTAACAACAAAATATTAAGAATCAATGTAAACTTTTGAACAGGGTCACTTTTATAAATTCAGCTATTATTTTCTTTTGTGGACTAATATGTACATGTCTTTTTTGTGAAATATCTTATTCAGGTCAGTACGAAATAAACATTAACATGCATTTTGTATGATCCCTCTTATTTTGGTAAAATAATTAACATTTTGCAGATTCTGCATATTAGGCTGCTGCAGAAGTCATTTCTATCTCTTCTGAACCTGCTATGGCCCTATATGCTAACATCTACTGCCATCTCTTCAAAATGATTACATTTTAAAAACAGAGTTGAGATATTTAAAAACTATATATTATACAAATTGAATATGATCAAAGCCCACTGAGCAGCACAAACTCATCAAATGTGGCATGTTTTTCAGGCTTGTTGTACATGTGTGCCATGTTTTGTGAAGATCAGGCATTGCATTCCCAAGATTAGTCATTATGGGTCACACTCAAAAAACATGTCAGCCTATTTCTCCACATCTGGTGCAGTGGATTTCTGCAGAATTCAGTCTCTGTAGAGTCTCGGTCTCCCTCTTCTGGTGATGTTTGGGACGTACAAATGGGCTAATGATGTGGGTTGAGCTCATTAGTGGAGGCAGGTGTTTCAGGTTAATTAGAAGCTATAAAAAACTCTGACCCCTGGGGAGGATTTGGAGAGTGTGAAGAGTTTTTGTTGGCTTGTGCTGTGTGTGGTGTGTTTGAGGGAATGAGTGTGGCTTTATTGAGAGAGTTGTATTGTGTGTGTCTGAAAAACAAAAGCTTGGAAAGGCAAAGTTGTAGGAAATGCTTCCCTTTGTTCTTTTGGGTTTTTATTTCTTTTCATTCTCTTTTGAGAGTCAAAAAGCCAATCTCTTTGAGTTATGTCTTTTGGCTTTTCTTAAGCCTGGAAGCTTTGATTTTGATGGGTCCCAAATTTCAGTTTGTCCTTCAACATGAAAAACTACCCTTTAAGAGTGTTTAATGCCTGAACGAACACATGGCCCCTATATGAACCTGAATAGTTAAAAGGAACAGTCTTTTGTGTATGTAGTCTCTTATGCAAATGACTCCTATTTGCATTTGTCAGTATTTATTTTGCTTGTTGAATTGCTTTGGATTTGAACCTTGGCCATGTTTTTATAGGACATGTCCTGTTAATACAATGCTCCGATAAATAAAATTAATCCTCATATTTGGACACACTCAATGATTTTTTTTGCTGCTCAATGTATGTATATTCTGTCTAGTTCAGATTTGATGCACGAAGCACATAAACATGGCCTATAATATGACAATAACTGTCCCTTTTTATTATGAATGGTCACCAAGTTAATTAGTCATGCCATTGTTTTGTACGTTTATGATACCTTGTATGTTTAGACAAATACTCTTGTCAAACCATTACTGCAATAAGGATGTGATCTAGCTGTGTGTGTGTGCTCTATATTTGTGATGTCTCTGCTGACTTCAGTTTTTATTACATCAGTGACTGCAGTAACAGGAACTGCTTATTTCTCTCTGGAAGGAAGTGAAATGTTCATTTCAGGTTGTGCCTTTTACTCACTCTGACCTTCACATGGCTCGTCCTCTGATTCTCGTTGGTGTTTTACTTTACACTGCAGGTGAGACACAGAAAATACTTTCTACCCTCAAAACATGGTTTTACCTTTGTTTTTATAAACTACCCTGTGTTACGTTATATATTTTGTTGGATTTACTTCCTAAGGACACAGCAGAGTCATTAAATAGCACTGTGTGTTAAATATATTCCAATTTAGAATGCGGTTCAGTTCATATCAGGCTGTGTAAAACTTAATTGCAAAGAAAATCTGCTTCAGTTTCACATGCATAAGAAACCTTTCAACAACTTTTATAAATGTTTCAGTAACCACAAGTTTGCAACATTGATTCTTGTCATATGGGAAAATGAGTCATGTGCATTTCCCTGCAATTATTATTGTTGTTGTTATCAATTTAACAGCAATATAATAAAAAATATCAGAAAATATTTGATACATAAACCTTTATTTTAGTGTTTCAGTCTGTCTTAATATCAGATTCAATCACGTTTACATGTCACAAATTATATACTAAATAAAAGTTTACAGCATTAGTTTGAGAATTTTTTTTATTTGGAACCCAAAAAGAAAATGTAGGTGATGTGGATTTGTGTGTGTACTTGTTTATGCTACATTGTGGGGCCAGATGTCCCCCACAGGTATAGTAAAACCTGACATTTTTGACATTGTGGGGACCGGCCTGCAGTTCTTTAAACAATTGTTTAAAATAGTAAATGATGTTTATCTGAAAGTGTAACAATGCAAACAGGTTTTCTGTAAGGGGTAGGTTTAGGGTTAGGGGATATAAAATATCGTTTGGTCAGTATAAAAGTAATAGAAGTCTATGGAAAGTCCCCACAATTAACAGAAACAAACGTGTGTTTCTGTTTGTGTGTTACATACAGGAATTTTGAGCATGAAGACATTAGATCATGTAACTCTGAGAGAAAGGGGAAGCATTACAATCCCCTGTCTGTATAACAGTCAGTATAAACCAAACTCAAAATACTGGTGTGAAGGGTATTTTTGGCAATCTTGCCAAATTACAGCCCGTGCAAATGCTACAGGGAAACGGACAATAACCGATTATCCGGCCCTCAATGTTTTTACTGTGAAGCTCAACAAATTGACATCCTCAGACTCTGGATTTTACTGGTGTGCTGTGGAGATTGGCTCTCAAGCAAACCCAGATGACAAAAAATATTTGTATGTAACCGTTAAATCAGGTAAATAAGTTATAGTGATGCATTAACATTATTTTTCACAATTTCACTATATTGTTCTGTTTAATATAGAATATTTAACTCAAAGTTTTTGCTGTGTATGTTCAGCTCCTGATGTGTCTGTGGTGAACAGCAGTGTATCTGGACATGAAGGTGGTGATATCAGTGTTAAGTGTCTCTACAGTTCTAGATATCAGAATAAACTCAAACGGTGGTGCAGACTTAAAGATCAGAGCTGTTACACAGTGGGGAGGACTGACACATCCCAGAATTCATCAGTCCAGATCAGTGATGATGATGATGGGGGAAGATCCTTCACTGTGTTGATGACTGGACTGAGACTGACTGATTCTGGCTGGTACTGCTGCTCTGTAGGAGATCTGCAGGTTCCTGTTCAACTCCTTGTTCAGAAGGACGATAAATATAGAAATACATGTAAGTTCAGTTATGTTTCGAAAAAAGCATTTCATTTACAAAAGACTTAATGAATGATTTATAGTTGAGTGGGTTCTTGTGGGTCTTGTGTGGGTATATAGATATTACGTATAGGACAGTAGTTATTACATATATTATAATATATATATATATATATATATAATAGTATTTAAATATCTTTTGCTTTTTGTCTTCTGATCTCAGCTGAAAGTGATGATGCTGGTCTATTTCCGTAAGTACATCTTGAATTTATCAAGTCAGATAACCAGGGCTACACATAATCTCATATTTAGTTGAGGTAAAAATTTTGACAATACTATTAAAAGCAAATTTTTTAATAGGTGAATAGTCACATTTAAACCCATCAAATTATTCAATTTTTTAATAACAGCTCCATATGCAGAAACCAAACAGCAAGCAATGATCCGGAGGACAGCAACTGCTCTCCTGGCGGCTCTACTGACCAGATGCACTGGATTTTTCTCCTCCTCTATACTGCTGTGCCGCTGCTTCTGTCACTGATGCTGGTTTTAGTAATCTGGAGGCTTATTAAAAAACACAGTCAGTTCTAACACTTATATATTCAATTCAAAGCACTATTCCACTGCTAATGCCTCAAATCCAATTTCACAGGAGTTATTGCACTGTCGCATTATATTACCTTGGTGAAAACTCCCCATGAATATCACTTATTTTTTCTCATTTATATATTATTTTGGAACTTTTTTTAGGTTTCTTGTGGTTTTGTAATACGATTCTTCCTATTTTAAGATGGGGCTTTGTCCAAACGAAGACCTGACGTCTATTCTGTGGTATGTGTTTATAGGCCTTAAAATGTCCACGTCAGACTAAAGACCCGTTCTCACCACGGAAGATCACGTTCTAATTCAATGAGAATACAGACGTTCACACCCCAATTACAAAGATAACAACACAGTGGAATCCCTTCCAGAAAGATAAAAACATTAACAACCAATCAGAATCCACTGGACTTGAAAGTGCCAAGTCCGGAGTTTTAGTGTGGAATTGGGCTACTTTTAGACTGTTGCCACGGGTTAAAGCTATCTCTCAAGAACAAATTCGTCGGAGGGGAAAACTTAGGAAAAAAATACGATTAGGCTAGTTTTGACCTAGTTTTGATTATCAATTGGGTGAATTCCTCCCCCCCCCCAGACCTGGCAATCCTTAACTGCAGAACGTTATTGTCCGTTGGTGTGGACGTTAATATAGTTATCGTTCTTGGTGTTAACAGGCATGTGCACTGCATAACACTCATTCCATCTAAATAATCTTTTAAAGTTGTTTTTTCTCTCTCCTTTCACAGGCAGAAGGTCCAATGACTGTTGCATACGACACTGTGGTCTTCAAGAAAGCGGAAGACCATGTTCAAAACCAGGTCTCCATTGTAAGTACTATTACATTGCTAATAATGCACATGAAAGATAGCCTATTTCCTTTTGCAAGAATATGATGTATTTGATCTCATGAAATTATCAGTGGAAATGCATAATGTAGTGGCCTCAATGCTTTAAATGACTGACTTATTGAAATGAATCTCACTCTGTCTTGTGTTTTATTTAATCCTTCTCAGAGCCGTCCTCTTGAACGAGAAGTGATCTATAGCACTCCGAAACTTCACTAATAACAGATTATCACTGGCCATTCACATTATGAATATTACAATGTTACGTAATGGCATTGTTCTGTTTTACATCATGCACAGTTTCTTGTAAAGCCGCAAAAGATTTCATGTGAGAAAGAAAAAGAGGAGCTTAAGTGTTGTATGCATGCAGGGTAATGGTTGTGTTTTACTCTTAACCACATCTGTAAAATGTTCACCTATTTAATAGTGTGCATGTTTGTAGAGAGACATTTTCTTCTGCTTTTCTACTTTTATTCTTAGTCGATGTGAGAAGCAAAACTGAAACATCTTTACCACATCAGAGAACGACACATGAGTTCAGGTCAGCTTGCAATTAGTTACACCACTTCAGAGAATCCCGAAAAAAAATATGCTGATTTGAAATTGGATTACTCAATATTTGTCTTTGCATAAAGAACTTTTTTTTTTTTATTGAGCTGTTATATGTTTTAGCATTTTTATTGTTGTTTGTGTAAGGTTTCGTTGTAAAAAGTACTTCAATCTATACATAAAGGAATATTTTAATGGATTTGCAATTAAAATATAATGTTAATATATAAAATGTCTACATGGCTCTCATTCAAGGTAATATTACTGTGTGTGTGTATGGTAACTAAAACCATAAAACAAACTGTTCCTTGCAATAAAAAATAAAATGAACTGAAACTAACTTTTTTCACTTCAGCTTATTGCCAACTCAACATTTCTGTACTAAAATAACGAAGTCTAAAACTGAAATGACAATTAATGGAAACTAGACAGACATTTTAAACTTATGACACAAACAACAAAATGGCTAATAGTTCAATTAAAATGAAAACTAAAAATATAAAAACTAAAACATTATTACTCAAAATATTATTATAAAACTATAAAAGTATCTCTACTTTAATAACCCTGTTTGTAGTGAATCAAATGCAGCTTACTGGTGACTGTCACACTTTCACTTTTTTTTTTTTTTGGACACAGCAAATCCAAATAAAGGCATAATTTATTCAGATAAAATAGGTTGATATTTGATAGACATTTGACAGAAATACACAAACTATTGTAATGTTGAGCAGAAGCTTAACACCTTGAGATGTTCCCACAAGCTGAAATGAATGCTTTTATACAGTTTACCCTGATGTGTTCACTACTCAATAGTCCGTGTAATGCTGGGGATGAAAAAAGCCAAGAGGAAAGAGAACTCACACTCTCAAAAACAATACTGTTATATGAAAGAAACTGGCATATCTAATAACTTACAAAAGCTAGCTGTGAATGTAGAGTCCTGTTTGTTTATTCACAGTGTTATTCCAACAGAGGTCAAGAGGAGAGCAAACGAGCTTCAGACCGGAAATAGATGCGACTACTTCATTTGTATCCAGGATAGTGAACAAACCTCCCACCCGCTTTTGGTTCTTGTTTACAGCAGGTTTCATTCTCTTCTGCTGCCTGCCGTTCACACACAAATACACACAGGAATGCATTGGAAAAGAAAGGATACTTGAAATATGTAGACAGCATTTACAAGAAGAAAGACATTAAGCTATTCACACTGCCTGGCACATAACGCTGGACACAGGGATGTCCTGACAAATGTCCTTTCCTGTTGTCCTCAGTCCCTGTCCAAGACGTAAAACCCTCAGCCTGGATCACTTCATTTCACAGCAACAAGACAAAAAAATATCAGTTTTTGGTAGTTTCATGTAACCTCTTCTTTCAAAGGTGTAGGTAACAACTCTCATTCCATAAGAATTTGCTTTCGGCAAAAACCTGCACCGTTAATGAAGGAACAGTTCATGCAAAAATGAAAATTCAGTCATTTATTCACCTTGATGTTGTTCCAAAACAGAGGCAGCAATATAAATGACCATAATCTGTCACAGTGAGTGATGAATACTAGGTTGTTGAAACATATTTAGCTCTCACAACTACACTTTTTATTTTTTAAAGGGGTCATCGGATGCAAAATTCACTTTACAAGTTGTTTGAACATAAATGTGTGTTGGAAGTGTGTGTAAGCATCCATCCTATAATGATAAAAATCCAGCCAGTGTTTTTTTTTTTTTAAATACCTACTTTAAAATCCCTTTTCTCAAATCAGGTTGTTCTGAGATTCCTGTCAGAATGACATAGTTCTGCACAGGCCCCTCCCACGATAGTTGATTGACAAGGCCGTCTTACTTTAGACCTGCCCACCTTTTTTGGGGTGAGACTGTGAGCTGTCCGCAATTGTGCGATCGGTATGAGGGCGAAGGACAAGAATGTCTCCGATTTAACGGACTGAGGGGTTTGTTGTTGGATGGGAATAATAATATAAAGCAGGCGGCCATATACTTCAAACATCTGAGCCGCGAGACGCAGAGGATTAATTGTTACTGTCGTTAAATTATGCGTCACGTCCCGATACTGCCTAAATGATCTATGTCGCCAACGAATAATTCGTGATTTTCCAGTCAGTACCAGAAGTAGAAGTGAGTATAAGGGTTTTTTATGAATCATTGCAAATCACTTTTCTAAATATGTGCTAGTTCGCAAGTTCCGCGGCTGAATTTACAGTCTGCTCGTCACCCCACGGAAGAGAGGGGCGGGGCGAGCAGATCTCATTAGCATTTAAAGCAACATGGAATAGAATTGCTTGCTAAAAACAGCTCATTTTGACAGGGTAAAAAAAGTGTTTTTACACTACCATTGAGACATTTTAACAAAACTATGGTAATATTACAGAATTTTCATTAAGACCCTAAAGAATCATATCAAATGGGCATCCGATGACCCTTTAAGAAGTCTCATAGGGCCTCACCATGGCTGTTTTTATTTGATTAAAAATACAGTAAAAAATTGTAATATAGTGAAGTTTTATTATAATTTAAAATAACTGTGTGCTATTTAAATATATTTTAAAATGTAATTTATTCCTGTGATGCAAAGCTGAATTTTCAGCATCATTCTCCAGTCTTCAGTGCCACATGATTCTTCAGAAATCATTCTAATATGTTAATTTTCTGTCAAGAAAGTATTTAATCATTTATATAAATTATCAATGTTGAAAACAGCTGTGACACTTCATATTTTTGTGAAAAACGTGATACATTTTTTTTCAGGATTCTTCGATAAATATTAAGTTCAAAATAACAGCATTTACTTGAAATAGAAAACTTTTGTAACATTAAAAATGTATTTACTGTCACTTTTAATGACAGCCTACATCCAATGAATAATTTCACTGGACTACTCTTGGAAACACTTTTTTCACTCACCGCATCCTCACTTGCATTTTCTTCCTGATCTATTTTTGCAGTCTTGCTTTACAATTATCTTTTCTCTCTTTTCCCTAGCACCCCTATCGCTGTAGAAAAATGCAATATTTTTTCTGTCAAAAGCATTTTGACATGTTTTAAAAATTATTCCAGTTACAAAAAAATAAAAATTACATAATTTTCCAAACCCATATGCTTTTACTTTTCCTCTGTGCAACACAAATGAGAATTAGTTAAATATGCAGAATGGAAAATGGAATGTTTTTTTTAAATAACCTTAAAATGTATCCTAGTGCTTTCAAAAAAAAATCTCCATTTGTGATTCTACAGAACAAAACAATCATGCAAACAATGCAAATGGTAACACTTTTTGGATGAACTATTCCCTAAAAGCTGCTTTGTGCAATCCCAGAGATGATTATAACTAGCCATTTGTAGGTTGATTTCCCCAAAGAGAGTAAACATTGATGTTTGTAACATTTCTCTGCTTGTTTAAGCCGCACAATATACATGCTTAAAAAATAAAGGTTCCCAAAGGTGTTTTTTTGTAGCAATGCAATTGAAGAACCAGTTTTGGGTTCAACCTTTCAGTGATCAGTTTTTAAAAGAACAATTTTCTCTTTATGTAAAGAACATTCAAATACTCTGAAGAACTTTTTTTTTTCGCTATAAATAACCGTTTGTGGAATGAATATGTTCCATGATAGTTAAAGCTTCTTAATGGAACCATAGATGCCAATAAAGAACCTTTCATCTTTCCATTGCTCAAAAGGTTTTTTAGATTATTAAAATGTTCTTCACACCAAGAAAATAAATATTTTATAAAACTGTTGTTCACTGACAGGTTCTTTTGGGCATCCAAAAATGGTTCTTCTTTGGTATCACTTTTATTTAGAAGAGTGTAGCAACACTGACTCAACCACTTCCTTGACTTTCAGACTTTTTTAGCAAAAATCCATTCGGTGGCACTGAAACTACACACTACAGCTTTAAAATCGTTCAATGCTTTTCACCAAAAAAAAAATACATTTGTGCTCTCAGAACGAAAGGAACTTCAGCAGGATAACATCCGATGGCAAGAACCTTGAAGTCTATCCAGAGATCCAGTTCAGCAGTGGATCTCATAAGCGATCTGCGTGTCAAACAGCAAGCTCTGGTTCATGAACAACCCTTCGGGATCAAGTGGCGGTCCTTCGCCTCCTTCTGCAGGAGCCCTGCGGGGTCCGATCCCCACGGCCCGGCCCGGGGTCAGCATGCACTCACCGGCCTTTAGCGTCGACCCCTGTTGGCTGCAGGACGGCGGGGTAGGCAGCACCGGTTTGGCACGGTTTAACACGTACATCTCGTGGCCGCGCTCGTCCCGGTACTCTTCAAGTTGAGCGAACGTGGTGGGACCGTCAGAGTAGTCGTTGACGTAGAGGATGCTTTCTTCTTTGCTGGCACCGTATCCGCCTTCCTCTTTCTGCCGTTGGCGGTGGCGACTGTAAATCATGCAGAGAAGCAACAACGCCGTCAACGCCAAAAGAGAGATTCCCACCGCGATGGCAGTCTGGGTCGCGGTTCCCAGTGCGTTGAAGTCCATGCTTTCAAGCTCATAAATCGGCTCCTGACTCACGTCCACCGAAGAAGGATGATAGTAAGACGAGGAATGCAGTCGAGGCCAGATTTCCGAGCGGGACAAAGATGAAGACATGTTCACCGACAGGTGAAAAGTCACCCGAGCCACTCCGCCGGGATTCCAGGCCTCGCATTCGTAGCGTCCGGCATGCGCCACCGTGATATTGCTGAGAAACAGCATCCCACTTCCCGTGTCAGGATCGAAGCTTTCCCGGTCACTTCCGTCGTCGGTTCCTCCTCGGACCGGCCCACGACTCGCAGACCCTCCTTTTCCCCCAGGCCTGGCCGTCACTAACCTCCCTCTGGTCTTGGCATCTCCATCCATCCCGACCTCCTGCACCAGACCTCTGGGAGACAGCTGGGCTTTTCCGTGGGACGCTTTCCTCCAGGTGACTTGTGGCTGCGGGTATCCGGACGCCTGGCAGGACACACGTAGACTCTCCCCTAAACGGACCGTCAGGTGGCTGGGCTCCAGTTGCACTATGGGCGGAATGCAAATGAGGCTGTTTGCGGGAACCTCGACCAGACTGAGATGGGAGAGGCGCGGAGGTTCGGCGCACAGCATCCGGCGCTCGGCTGAGCTTAATAGCCTCTGACCCTCTTCGTTTATCCAGCCGCGCAGCCAGTGCAGAGCACAGTCGCAGCGCCACGGGTTATCTGTAAGAGCAAATGCAATATAAGCCTCTCAAAATACAGCATTATTAAATATTTATTCAAACTGAATTGTAGTGCAAAAATATTTGAGAAAAAGTAAAGCTGGTCTGACATCTAAATGCCATGTCACTGTGGTACGTTTGCAGGCCATGCAACTCATATAACACTGGACTGTTTTATAATGAAAGTTTGGATCATGAATATTAATTAGCTTACTTAACCTGGCAGAGCTACCAATGGAAACATTTCTTAATTAATATTTATGACAATCTCACATGGGCTTTTTTTTAAAAGAGAAAAATATTAAAAATGAATTATTTGATCAAAAATGCAGTAAAAACAGCGATATTGTGATATTATAACAATTTGAAATAGCTGTTTTTTTATTTGAATACATTTTAAAATGTAATTTATTCCTGTGATGCAAAGCTCCAGAAATATTTCTTGTTATTATCATTGTTGTGCTTCATCATATTTTGTGGAAATTGAACATTTTTTTCTTCAGAAGCCTCAAGAATGAAAGTTAAAAAGACAATTAAGTTAAAAAGCATTTATGTGAAATATAAATCTTTTGTAACATTGTTACAACATTTTTAACATTTTGTAACATGTCTTTACTGTCATTTTTGATCAATCGAATGCAGGACGCTGAATAAAAGTATTAATTTATTTATAAAAAAAATCTTACTGACCGCCAACATTTGAGTGGTAGTTTTATTTCAGATTTTTTCGTGGTATTGGCTCATGTGAACCTCTTACCTGTGACCCTCAGCACCTGCAGGCTGACGAGGGGTTTGAGTGAAGCGGGACTCAGGGTTCTCAGGTTGTTCCTGCTCAGGTCCAGAAGAGCCAGAGAGGACAGACCCACCAGAGCTTGATCTCCCAGCACCTCCACCGCATTCTCCTGCAGATGCAGCTCCTGCAACCGCTGCAATCAGCATTTCATCACGATTATCACTACAGGCATGATCGTAGCTATCATAAAAACACACTTTGTAAAGCAATCTAGCGTAATGCAGAGTCATCTATTTTCACTTCAGTGTCTCTATCGAATTTGCATATTGCTGAAAAAGCCCCTATTAATTTAGCACTTTTATGAGTATTTGTACTGCTTTTCTGTGGCTTCTGCTTCTCTTCTACTCTCATGAAACATGCACACTTTGGCATAACATTATGTAAAGTCTGTGCAAATATTTGGAACATTTTAAAAATAATTTTAGTGAGACAGCAAATTATGGTTTTAATATTTCAAAAATGATCTCACGTTGTTAGGATGAAACGTTCTAATTTAGTTTAAACTCCACAGACCTTTACAAAAAGGTCTTTACAAAAGATGAAAAAATATCTAGAGATTGTTTACGTTGGTCAGAAGAGAGAAAGAGTTTGCAAATTTGCTGTCACTCCCTTTAATTAATTAACTTTTTTTTTGTTTGTTTTAAGAAAATATATATGAAAAAACTTTGTCAGATTTACAGTCAAAAGGTTTAATAAATGAAGTTCTTAAAATGTTTATATATACTATAAAATGTTCGTCCAATCATTGCATTCGGTTCAAATAAAATGATAGGATGCCCTACCTGCCTGTCAACCTATGAATTTGCATAGCTCCGAGCAGCCAATAGAGAGAGTTTGGGGTGGGGCTACTGTAGCAGACTGAGCCTGAGCGTGTTTAACCGGTGAGGAAGAAGACATTCAGATTCCGTTACAGAAGCGTAAGCAAAAACAAAGATTTACCAAAATACACAAAAACAGACATTATGGTAAAACCAGGGTAAACAAAGGCGGGGGCTTTTACAAGATGGAGGCTTTGAATGAAATGTTTGGGTTTCAGTCAATACGACGAACTTGGGCTGTTTCTTCTTCACAGGTAGGCCCTATGCTAAACTTTATGTTAAAAGTATTACTAAAATGTTGGTTCTTTTATTGAAAGCAGAATACTTTTACCTGATGAGACATGCTTTCAGTTTTTGAAAGACCCGTTTTCAGACCCGTGAGAGCTGTGTTTGTGATGTTTGACGCGCGAAATGGGTGTTTGAAAATATGCATCTTGAGACCGAACAATGGCGCTGACATATTTGAAGACATGTCAGAGCAAGATATTTTCAGCTGAGACAGCTCAAACATGCATTTTAGTCTAGGACTAGCCTTAAGCCTCGTCTGTGAAACCGGAGGATAGTCAATTACATTTCTTTCCAATGCAAAAATCACTTGTTTCTCTTTACAGTTTCATTTTGGAAGTAACATTTTTATGTAACAAGCCAATAAATGTACAGTCCGACTCCTAGTTGATTGAACCTTATGCCACATATTTTAACAATTATATTTTGTCACATGAAGGTGCAACATTAATGTTATAACCAGGGGTGCACATAAGTGGTCCGCAGGTCCACATGCGCGACCAAAATAAGAAATGCGCTGTGTAAATTAGTTCAGAGCGTGCATTTGCATACCGACATGGTTGACAGCTGTTAATGCACAATTACCATTTTAGATCGACAAACTGTACTGTATAAGATTTCTATTCAAACTGAAAGCATAAATCTAGGCTACCAGCTAACGTTTTCAAAGCACAATGCAAAACTGACATTTCATTCACTGATGCTCTACAATCGGCAGCGCTAAACCCGGAAGCACATAGACTTACTTGCCGGCAACCCGCAATAAATAAAAGCTTACTGATTTTAAAGGGGTCATATGATGCTATTTGTAAAGATAATTTTTTTGTAATTGGTTTAAACAGAATATGTTGGACATGCTTTATGTTCAAAAAGCACTGTACGTTATTGTAGGTCCTCTATGCCCCGTCTCTCTCAAACGTGTCGTTTTCAACAAAGCCCCCTCCTTTGACAAGCGCAGTCTGCTCTGATTGGCCAGCTGACCCAGTGCATTGTGATTGGCCAAACACCACAAGCACGCATCGGAAATGTAACGCCCCTTACCATAATCGCGAGCTTCAGCTTTCAAAGTAATTATCAAGTCAGTTAATGTTGTTAGTTTTACCACCAGTTCAAGCCCGAAAGGGCAACAGAGTCGCGTGACAGCCAGTGATGAGGCAGTACACAAGCCGCGGTTAAGAAAGCTGACGTACTATGATTTCTGACACGCAGTTCACTCTCCTGTGATGTGACCATGTTCCCCTCACACACACACACACAAACACACACACCACACACACGACGCGTTATTCTGCGCTGCGCAAAACTCCGCATTTGAACAGTCAATAGCAAATACTTAAACTAATAACAAAACATACTTACAGTCGCTGATTCAGAAGCGCCAGATTGTCATAGCAAAGTCGGAATTGAACTTTTTTTTTTTTTTTTGAAATAGCCTTTGCACAGCCAGCGTGTACTCTTCTAGGTTCAAAAAACTGTTGTTCATAAAATGCGTTGCACAAATTCAAATATCTGGGTTTTGCTGTTCTGTTGTAAATAAATATTAACCAATGATTTAGGTCTTGCAACTTTACAGATCTTCTTTATGCACCAAGAGTTGTAACACTCCAAAGAGAAAGGAAAAACTGAAAATCGCATCATATGACCCCTTTAAGTTTGAAAATGAAAAATGAAAATACTTCAAATTAAAAATAATAATTAAGGTTAAAATTAAAATATTAGCATTTTATTTTTAAGTTTAATATAAAATAATTGTATTTGTATTTAATGCTCACTTTTTATTTTAAAATAAAATAGTATTATCACACTTTATTATTTAGTTTATTATTTTATAAAAAAAATAAAGTGCAATAATATTATCACTATTGTTAATTTATTTTTATAGTTATATTTGATGGGTCACACCATGTGCCGTGTGAGGACCAAACCAAATCTCCAGGTTCTCTTATGAGAACCAGGCTGAAAAACGTATGTGCACCCCTGCCTATAACATATGTTAAATTGTAAAAAAAATTGTTAAAACATTTGAAAATGTATATTTTGATAGGCAGAATGTCGCAGACGGCCGTTCCACCTGTAGTCCGTGGAAAGTGTAGTCCTGGAGTCTGGTGATCTGGTTTCCTGCGAGGTAGAGGATGCGCAGGTGGTCCAGGCCTCGGAACACGTCAGCTGTGATCAGGTGGATGCGGTTTCCGTTGAGCGCCAGCTCCAGAAGCAGACCAAGGTTTCTGAAGGCCCCGGCCTCCAGCGTGGAGATGCTGTTATTCTGCAGGTAGAGGTAGTGCAGCTGGCCGAGGTCAGATAGATCCCGCTGACGGATCTGTCCGATGGCATTGTCCTGCAGAAAGATGGTCTGGACAGGACACAGATTCCGTGGCAAAACATTAGTACATTAACACAGGTTTGTGTTTTGCAGAAAGAACTAGAGATAATCAGTTTAACCTGTATTTCTTACCAATATTAACCATTTTCTAGAAAAAAAATAAAAAATAGCTTATAGTTAGGCATAATAAATAACCACAATTCAGTTCTCTGAAGAAACAAAATAATATAATAGTAATTCATTATTATTATTATTAAATAAGATTTATATTATACCATATTTAACTATATAGTATAATATATCTAATATATATAATATAATATATAGGGATAATATGTAAATATTGTATATTTATATTTATAAATAATTGATTTTATAGTTGGTATCGAATGATCATTTTAATTACCAGGCATATGAATTAGTATTATTGTTGTTCTAATTTTATAATAGTTCAAGTATTATTTGTACGATCGTATTATTATTGTTAAATGGTGGTGTCATAATCATAATATGAAGTATAAAGTACATAAATAGATACAGAAACATAATACACTCTAACCATGGACTATAATAATAGGTAATAATAAAATTATAATAGTAAAAACAACCACCACAAAAATAATAAGAATAATAAGAATCAAAATAAAATCATTATGTACATATTATATATTATGTCTTTATTATAATAATAATAATAATCAAATTAATAATAACTTTATTAATAGTGGAATATCGTATCATGATTTTTTTTTACATGTGGTAAGTCAATGATCATTTAAATATATGAACAAGGGAATTATTATTATTTTATTAGTAGTAGTAGTAGTAGGAGATGGACATGACTTGAGGAGATAATGATTATTTTATTCTTATTATTATTATTTATTAGTAATAATAATATTATAATGAAATTATTATATTAATAGTAGATTATCGTATTGTACTATTATATATTATTATTGTTTTACTGCTGTTGTCATTAATTGTAAAATAAAATAAATAATAGTAGAATATTAATTGAAGGGGAGTCTAAGAATATTAAAGGGGTCATATGATGCGATTTCAAGTTTGCCTTTCTCTTTGGAGTGATACAAGCTGATTGTGCATAGATAAGATCCTGAAGTGCGCAAAGACTAAGTCTCAAAACCAAAGAGATATTCTTATCAAAGTTAAGACTCTGCCACGCACCCCCTAAAACGGCTCGTTCTAACAACACCCCACACATGTCTACCTCACTATGTGGAAATATTTGGATAATGCCGCCCAAATGTGCACGCAAAGAAAGAGTGCGTGGTTTCAGGAACAGCAGTAGTGTTACCGCAGCCATGTCAGGGAGACGCTGTGTGTTTCTAGGACGAAAGCAAAAGCACTTTATTCGGCCAACCGAAAGTAGATGCATTTAGGAATCTAAGATTACTTACAACAGAACAGCAATGCAATTTATGGACGACCGTTTCATGAACCTAGGAGCGGAGGTAATTCTGACTTTGCTATGACAATATGGCGGATTCTGAATAAGTATGTTTTCTTAATAGTTTAAGTATTTGATATTGACTGTTCAAATGCGGAGTTTTGCGCATCGTGTGTGTGCGCGAGTGAGAGGGAGAGAGGGGGGGGTGGTCACATCACAGTGAAGTCAGCTGTCTTAACCGTGGGTTGTGTACCGCAAACACATACCAGCTTCATCACTGTGTCGCACGAGACTATGTTCCCCTTTCGGGCTCTGTCTTTACATTTATTTGAAAGATGAAGCTCGCGATTATGAAAAGGGGCGTTACATTTCCAACGAGTGCATGCGGTGTTCGGCCAATCACAATGCACTGGGACAGCTGGCAAATCAGAGCAGACTGCGCTTGTCAAAAAAAGGGCTTTGTAGAAAACGAAGTGTTTGAGAAAGGCGGGGCATAGAGAACCTACAATAACATACAGTATTTGAAAAATAATGTGTTTTTTGAACATTAAAGCATGTCAACATATTCTGTTACACCAAATACACAAAATAATGATCTTTAAAAAAGCATCATATGACCCCTTTAAATTTGTTCTGTGAATGGAAAGTATTTTATGTTTTATTGTTGTAGTCTAATGATAATTTACTTCAAAAATAGAAATAAAACAATAAGTTACTTAAAAAAAAACTTTATGAGAATCTGCATCACTTTCATTTTATAGAAAGCTTCAGTGATTATAATGGCGTTCTGGTTTTGACGTGCCAAGTAATAAAAGCTGCATCCGTCTCATGCTTATGTTTCTGTCCTAATCAGTGACAGCAGCGAGAGACTGCAGACAAAAAAAAAAAAAAAAACTTTTATGCTGAAACACAAAAGAAAATGTTTCTTTCTTTATCTGTTCCTCTTCACTGTGTTCCAGGTGAATGCAGAGCGACAGAAGGTTTCCTTTAACATGAAATAGATCAATACAAAGCTTTGGAAGTGTTGCACAATTCTGGATCGACTGTCCTTTAGCCTTAAACATGCAAACAAGTCAATTAGCAGCATCAGAAGGGCATTAATAGCCTTTCACAAGAGCAGAACAACTGAGTGGCCTGTCTTCACTCATTTAACTGTATTAATGATGCAACATATTACACTGATTAATTTTCTAATTGATTTCTATCAAGCTAATGTCTGTGATCAAACACGGGTCGAGCCGAAGCAAATTTCTAGTGAAGCATAGGTTACACGGGTCAATTGAGCAATTTATGTGAGCCTGCTCATGAATATTAACGAGCTGCAGTAATGTTAGTGATGTGTCTGGAGCAGATACAGAAACATGCAAATTGGGTCCACAGGGTGACGCGGGTGAATGATTCTGAAGTTATGATCTATGGTTTTAATGTCAGGTTTGCTGTACTGTGGGTCAAGGTGTAGATACAAACAAAAGAAGATATATTATTTTATTATTTAGGGTGACCGGATGACCAGAATGAAAAATTGGGACAGGTTGGAAAGTAGTGCAAGTGTTCCTCTCTTATATGTGGGAGAGTTCAGATATATAATATTTTTGTTTTCAAAACTGTAAAGAAGTGAATGGAAATAAAGAAACATTGTTTAATAATTTACAGTAAGACCAACAACATTTACAACAGTAAACAGGGTCAACTTGACTTGATTTCATGTCGACTTTGTGACTACTGATCAATAATTCTCAAAACTGCAGAAAACTATATACATTTTGAATCCAGCCCAGTTTTCTCCCATAAAAGCAAATGTAAAGTATTTGTAAACATCTTGATTATTTCTTGATTATTTCATGTTGCTCAAAATTTAAAAAAAACATTATGACACTAGTGACCCATTTAAAAATCTATTATTAATGACAAAAATATATTAAATGTAAATGACCTTTTTCAGCACACGAGTATATTTTTTCATTTTGTTTTTAACATTGATAACACCAACAAAAACAAATGGTTTTAATATTTTGATTGAAATGATTCCAAATGATTAGAAAAATTAATAAATCACTGTAAATGTCATAGAAATATTGGATCTATTTCAGTGTTTCTATAACAGTGGAACAGTTTTTGACCATCTAAAGTTCTATAATTTTTTCCCCTATATTGTTTTTAACATTTAGGTACACAACTAAAACACACAGAAATAATCATTCGAGAGAGAAAAACAATCATTCATGTGATTTAAAGATTTTTAAGAAATGTTTTTATTTCTATTTTTAATGAGTTATTTTGATTTAAATTATTCAAAATAATTAGAAAAGTGAATAAATCATTTTACATGTCATAGAAACACTGACACCGGAAGTATTTTCGACATTCTATGACTTTGGAGGTTTTTATTTAACATTTATAACAACAGTAATCACCAAAAACACTCACAAAAAAAAATCATTCTTATGATCTGAATATTTATTATTCATACTAAACGACTTATTTCAATTAAAATAATTGAAAATGATTAGTTATAAATAATAAAACACTGTCGGAACTATTTCTGATGTTCTATTACGTATTTTTCCATATTGTTTTTGACATTTATAATAACATTAAACACCAAAAACACACACAAATTATTCTTATTATTTGAATATAGTTACTTATATACTTACATTAATGACTTATTATGATTATAATAAAAAAAAAAAAATTTAATTCACTTTTTTTTAACACACTTTTTTTTATAAATGTGCATTGCGAAATATATTTAATAAACGATTAGGTTATAAATTGATGCCTTTCACTCTTTGAAATAAAGTTAAAGGGGGTTTCGCAACGATGCCACAGAAGAACAATTTTTGCTTCCCCTAAGAACTTTCAGTGCAAGTTTCAGAGAGTTTTCATTTCAGTTTCATTTTCAGTTTCAAGACCATAAAGGACCTTTTGTGGGATGAAGAGATTGGCATGAATGTTAAAGGTTCTTATGGAACCACCAATGCTAATGTAGAACCTTTTTTGTGACATGTCAAGGGACATGTTTGTCCTCAATACAGTATTTTGAGAACAACCCACCTATGAACATCCACATGCGTTTGCGCGACTGACCTGTATCCCGTGTGTGATGCCTTGCGGGATCTCTTTGAGCCCAATGGATCCACATTCGACGGTCAAACTATAGCAGCGGCACCCAGAAGGACAACCGAGAGAAGACGCGCACAGCTGGGCCAGCATGAGCACCAACACCACAGAGAGCTGAGGAGGATTCATCTCAGAAAGAACTGCGAAAACAGGAAAGAGGGAATGATAGAAAAGAGGTGGCAGAACTAGGGCAAAAGAGAGGAAAGAGAAAAGAAGAAAGAGAGAGATGGGTTGCAGTTAAACCAACGGAATAATTGTCCAAAAGAGAAAGAGAGAGACACAAAAGACAGGGCTTGTTGTTAAAGAGCGCATGTACGTGTGAGCTAATCGGATCTGTAACGCATGAGAATCCCGCTTAAGTGAATCGGAAAATTGAATCCTGCCGAGCAGAAAGGGAAGTAAACGTAGAGTCAAGAAAAAACCGTCTGAAAGACGGATAGCGCTCGCTCCTGCCTGCCGGTCCCTACAGAACAGTCTCTTAGGAAGAATCTGTGGTGGGCTTTGGTTAATTAAGCATGAGGCTTGAGGTGCACATGCTCGCTGCCTCCAGGATCTCTCTTCTGTTTTGAGAGAATATGAAATACAACACCAAACACTGGCGGGCGCACACTGCACGCTTCTCCCGGGAGAGCAGATCAAACCCTCAGCCTGCTCCACTCGCCTCGTCCATCTCAAATCCCCAGCTTTTCATTAAGACATGGATTATAAGAGTTATGAACAAAGACATGTACATTTTGGCCCCCTGGTCCCAGATTTACAGCATACTGGACTACATATACTTCAGGGCTGGACCGTGTGATTGTATGCTGGAAATGCGTTAGAAAGTCTACCTTGGTGTATATATTGATACATATTCGTATTCTGTACATAACACCTAAGATTCATTTAAAAATAATCGTATCTATTAGTTTGTGTTTATAAAATTGCTTTACATATTAAAACCTGTTATTCACTAGTCGTACACGTGTGGTTTTTCGCTTACGCTCATAAAGGCTGCGTTTATTTGATCAAAAGTACAGTAAAAAACTGTAAAATAGTGAAATATTATTTCCATTTAAAATAGCCTTTTTCTATATAGTTGAATATATTTTTAAATGCGATTTATTTCTGTGATGCAAAGATTAATATTTGTTTAGCACTGCTCCAGTCTTAAGTGTCACATGATGCTTTATGAATCATTCTAATATGCTGATTTGCTGCTCAAGAAACATTTCTTATTATTCTCAATTTTGGAAAATAAGTTGGCTGATTTTAAATAGAAAGTTTATAACAATTAAAATCTAATTTAAAGTTTTATATTCTATATATATATATATTATACAACAGTTAAAATTATCATGTTTAAATTATTTTCAAATTTAAGTATAATAAATTATAATTATATCTGAATACTTATATATTAGCTTACTATATATAAGTATTTATTATGTAATATATATATCGGATCTCTAAATATATCTCTATATATATATCAAAAGACTTCTGTATATGATTATATATTACGTAGATTTTTTCATCTAAATATACAACATATGTAAAAATCATAAGTTATAAAGCAATAATTAACCATTAAATAAATGAATAAAAACAATAAATAAATCAAATACATAATAATAAACTGCTTACAATGACATCTGAACATCAAATATACTCTGATTGACTGTGATTTTGTTGTTGTGTCACATTTTCACTGTGGACAGTCAAATTACTTGTTGCTAGAAGCTTGTGGTGCCTGCTTAGGACCTTTTCAAACCTGATTTGTGCTTTATTAAACAGAACAACAAGGAAAAACAAAACACGAAAATACTAAACCTCTCTGTACCTGCCAGCAATAGCATCCTTTGTGCTTTTTTTCTGAAACTACTACTCTTTCTTTCTTTGGCTGCTCTGTTCTAGATAAATTCAGAATGAAAGAGAGTCATGCTTCACCAGAGCTTCATCCACACCTCGGGAAGGCTCACAAAATGGATCAATATGGAGTTCTGTGTGCGTTTAGCAGTTCTAGGTCATCTGTCTCAGAGCTTAGAGCCTCACAGACGTCTCTGAAACATGGTAGTGACCCGAAAAAGATCAGCACTGAAAGATTTAGAGGTCCAAAGCATGGGGATCAAAAGCGGCATGAGGCGATTTGGAAATGCGGATTTGAGATACGAGTGCATCTAGAGCTCCTAAATAATGTTCACAACTTTAAATATGAAATGACATCTCATTTGTCAAAAATAGACATCATAATGCACAAAGAAAGAAAGATTGTCTCTGCGGGGACAGATAACAATGAATTGTTTGTTTGGCTTCGATGTTGATGTGATACATTTGGGCTGTTCTTCGCTTAAATGTGTCATTGAGTGATGAACCATGAGCAAATGTGAATATTTTATGCCTGTTGCTTAATTTAGAGTGTATTTGAGAGGACAGCGCGCTCGATTAATGCAACATGACCCACATAAGCCTTTTTATCTGCTCAAAGCATGAAGGAGAAAGACATGATAAACATCAGTGGAGAAATGGCAGTCTATTTGAGTCCAGTGTCCTGCACTCAAACGCTATTCTCCTGACGCTGGGGAAAGAGAATGGAAATCACAGTGGACAGAATAAAGGGGGGAAATGGGAAATTCTGAATGAGTTTTGCTTTCAGCGCCTTTCTTTTGCTACGTGTGTCGCCTCACAAACATCTGCAAGCCAAAGGAAGCAGCCGTGAAGCATTGAAAAGGCGATGTTCTGTGAGATACGGCGCTCTCTTACATGTGCGTCTGGGTTCTGAAGTGATTCTGCCAGATGAGATCCTTTAAAAGCACCGGGAACATCTACAGAATTTAATATTTAGAGGCTCCACGGCGCTTTATCGTGAGACCGCGTGTTTGGAATTCACTGCATTTCCCTGCAAGAACAGCAGAGTGTGTTGAGAATGGAAAACGGAGGAATGATGGATGGATTTTGAAGTTTCAACAGATGTCATATCTCAGACGGATGGATAGACATAGTGAAATAGGATATTCAATGAGAATAAAATGTAGCCAGAGACTGCTTAGTCCATCTGAAATTGATTGAATCATTAAAAGTGGGGATTATATACCATAGGTGGTTAGAGTATGGAAAAATAACAAATTTGTGACATCGAAGAGGTCAAGGTTGGGCTGTTAGGCTACACCATGTGGGAAAAAAGAGACTTTTTTCCATTGATGGACTGTTATTTTGGCTGTTATTTTTTATTTGCTTATTTATTTACTTTTTTGGAATGCAACATAAATCATATTTTTAGTAGCCGGGACAAAAAATTATAAAATAAGAATGTAATATAATAGAAAATTATATGTATGGATGTTAATGAATTAATTAATAATTAATCAAAATTCAATTTTTTTTATTTGCAAGCAACATACTCTTGTTTTTACAGACTATTTAAAAAATAAAGTCAAATAAAATAAAATAATAAAATAAAATAATGAATCAATGAATAAATAAATAATAATTGATTAATACCAAACATGAATAATACCTACTATATAACAGGTTTTTTTTTTTTTTTAATGTATGAAGATTATTGTTTATATTATATTATTATTATTTTGCAATATAATAATATAATATAAGATATTCTTAATAATAAATCAAATGCATGAATAAATTAATTAAATTAAATTAAAAACAAGACTTCTGTCATTACTTGCACTCGTGTCATTGCAAACTTTATTTCTTCTGTGGAACCCAAATGGAGAAATGTTGTCTTTCAAGCTTCACAAAAGACAAAAAGCACCACAAAAGTATCATAAAATGGTCCGAAAATAAAAAAAAAAAAATGCTTGCATTTGCAATTTACATTTAGTCATTTTGCAGACGTTTTTATCCAAAGTGACTTACAAAGAGGCTTTGGCCACTTCCAACCACTGAATCTGATTGCTTTGAGAAATGGACTAGAACTTATATCATTATTCATTGATAATCCTTCCCTCCAGTGAACTGTTAAACACAGCGAGCGGACCGTTGAGAACCCTGTCAGTCAGGCTGAGGAGAAGGCCAACAGACAAAGAAATAGAGACTAAACAGATGGTGCATTCACACATTCCCTAAAAAAACAATTCTAGAGAAAAAGCATTTCTACAATCCATACTGTTTTACAGCAAATTCAGTCCATCGGTTTGTCAAACCACTACAAAAAAGAAAACAAAAGAGCATCATTCTTCAGCGGACAGCTTGTGTCTAGAGGTTTTCTTGATGATATACAGTACGAATGTCAGTTTGCTTCAGAGATATCTCTACTGTCATGAGCCTGGCTGTAATTCTGTTCGCTCTGGATGAGCTATAAGGCCTGTACAGATATGACAAGCTACTACACTCTGGTTTATAGTTTGTAGTGATGCTGAATGGAGTAACGGCTGATTCTGTGAGCAGACAGTGCTTTGTTTGCTCTTGTCTGAGAGCAGCTTGGAGGGTGCTGTATGTTACCGGGTGATTCGTGAAATGGCACTTCATTCAGGACTCTGGCCCTGAGCGAGAGCGTGTAGACAGACGACTGTCCTTGTGCTGGGAAAGCTGTACTTGAAATGTACTACAGTATGTGTTGCTCTGAATAGGAAAATGTTAGCTCAGTGAAGGACAATCGAATGTAAACTGTGGAGCTGTTATTTGTCTGTCCTACCTTTTCCTAGAAAATCTAAGAATTAATGACAAAACTATGGTCAAATCATATTTTTGCAACAAAATCTAAAGGAGAAAAAGAAATAATAATAAAATAAATTAACTGCATTTTTGATTACATTTTAAAAGATTATAATTAATCATTTAATCATTTATATTTTAGAATTGTCATTATTATTATATTTTAACATTGTATAATATTAAAATTTTCAATGTCAATCTAAATTCATTGTCTAGTTGTATCATCGAGTTTATATACACTATTGTTCATCATTTCTATTTCAAATTAATGCTGTTCTTTTAAACTTTTTATTCGTCAAATAATCCTGAAAAAATATCATGGTTTTCACAAAAACATGAAGCTGTTTTCAGCATTGACAGTAATATTTTAATACGTTTTTTGAGCAGCAAATCAGCATATTAGACTGATTTCTGAAGGATCATGTGACACTGAAGACTGGAGTAATGATGCTGAAAATTCAGCTTTGCATCACAGAAATAAGCTATGTTTTAAAATAGAAAATTGTTATTTTAAATAGTAAGATTATTTCACAATATTACTGTTGTTTTATTTATTTTATACTTTCAAAAACATTTAAAAAATTGTATTACTAAATTATGATTATTTCACAGTGAAGAAATTGCAGGAGAAAATGCTTCAGAATGTTCTAAATAAATAAATAATGCCATAATACAAACAAGTGTAACGTTCCTAAAGTTCCCAGAATATATTACGTCTTCAGAAAGACATTGGTTAAACTACATTTTATCCCCATGAACACACATCATGCTCTTGGGTTTTCGGTCACATTTACAGTCTTAATAATAAAATCTGACGACACCTCTAGATCTGAATGTGTCATGATTACAATGAATGAACTCCATACGCTTCACCTGTCAGCCTCGTATAACATCATATTCAGATGTAATGTGCTCCCAGGAGTGCTTTCTTTATTGGGCCGAGCTAAAAGCTTGGAGTGTTACGACTGACCCATATCATCTATACAAATCACAGCTATCGCGTCACCTGACACCAGCATTCATCAGCTCTAATGTAAGAGCAGAACTCAGCGTCTAAATGAGAAGAGTTGAAGTGATCAGATTCAGCGTAAGAAGAGATAAGAGAGAGAACGTGTGTGAGAGAGAGAGCGAACACACAGCGATGCCCTCCGGCCATGCATCCCATGTTGTCATGGAAACAATAGCACAGGGTTTGGATTTTGAAGACAAGGCCTGCAGGCACTATTACGACTGAGAGCAGCGTTCGGCGCTCAGGAACAAGACAAAGAAACAAAGGACGAGCCAGATTAACAGAGGGGAAAAAGTGAACAGGGAGAAAGAAAGAAATACATTCATTAAATGCTTGCAGTGGACTACCTTTCATCTGCCTCGAGTCAAATGTACCATAAGCATCACTATTACTAGTGCTATGAGGATTTACATGATGTGGAAAATGCAAACAGAGCATATATACGTGTGTGTGTGTGTGTGTGCACCTGGTATTTATCACGTTATGGGACCAAATGTCCCCACAAGGATAGTAATACTAGTACATTTTGACCTTTTGGGGACATTTTTGAGGTCCCCATGAGGAAACAAGCTTATAAATCATACAGAATAATTTTTTTTTGAAAATCTAAAATAGCAGAAAATTTTGTGTGGGGGTAGGTTTAGGGGTAGGGTTTGTTTAGGGCAATAGCAAATACAGTTTGTACAGTATAAAAACCATTACGCCTATGGAATGTCCCAATAAAACATGGAAACACAACATGTGTGTGTGTGTGCATGTTTATGTGGTTTATGAGGACACAAATTTGTATAATGACATGGGTTTGACATAGGTATTACAACGAGAAGGGGATTTATGAGGACATTTTCAGTGTCCCCGTAATTCAAAAGGCGTATAAATAATTCAGAATGAGTTTTTTTTTGAAAATCTAAAAATGCAGAAAGTTTCCTGTTAGGGGTAGGTTTAGGGGTAGGGTTGGCGTGGGGCAATAGAAAATACGGTCTGTACAGTATACAAACCATTACGCCTATGGGATGTCCCCATAAACCATAAAACAAACCTGTGTGTGTGTGTGTGTGTGTGCGTGGGCGTGTGGTGTGTGTGTGTGTTGGTGTGTGTGTGTGTGTGTGTTTGTGTTTTGTTTGGGTGTGTGTGTTGTGATATTCAGAACAACTGCCAAAATAACTATTTGGTTTGAACTTACAAGAATTATGGACAGAATATATTACTTGGGAAACATTTAGAGAAAGTTGAGAAGTCGAGTGCACTTTTCAAAGATAAATAATATAATTTGATTTTAATTCAAGTTACTTACAAAGCGAACAAGTGCAATTATCAAAAGCCAACATATTCATATATACCATGTCAGGTTATAACAATTAGATGATAATAATAATAATAATACAACAACAATCATAATAATAAATCGACAATACATATAAATTTATATATATATTATATATTTTTTTTTTTTTTTTAATGTTTTTAGTACACAACTTAGTGTACATGATGTATATACTGTATATATTAACAGTATATGTATACAGTACGTATATGTATATGTGTTTTTTTTTTTTAAAGGAATATCACAATTTTTCATCCAGGTTTTAATTTAACAAGTAAACCTTGGTGCAAAGATCAAATAAAATATTACATTTCAATTGATTACATTTTAAAAGATGAATAAGTGTTGAAGTTTGATACTTCCTTGATTACCACACCGTTCTTGGTAATAAATTTGTTTTAAAACTCATAAAAACGCATAATTCCAGAAAAATGAACATTCCACAAAAAAATTTCACTAGGGCACTGCAAAATATTAGCATTTTATTATTATTTTATATTTTATTAAATACTTTTGTTTTTTTTCATAAATTGTTAAACTAATCAAATGTTTTCATTCGAATGATTAGTCATGCTTTTTGATACAATATTGTTACAATTTTATTAAACCATTCAAATGGAATCCAGAGAAATTAATAAGCAGAATTTGGGAAAAAATCTAACGAAATGTGAGGAAAAAATAAACTGGATTTCATACTGTAGGTCCCTGGTTGGATTTGAACAAACTCCTGATATTAAGTTTTAAACATTAGTAATTCGTTTGAGCTGCAGTCATGAATGATACCGCAAATTATGCATCATGTTGATGCGAAGTATGCTGTTACCTTTCTAAAGCGATCAGACCTACAATTTCAACCTAGCAGAAGTTAAAATGTCTGAAAAGTCTTAGAAGGATGGATGTTAGCCATATCTACAGACCAACATATGTATGACCAGAAACCTTTTAAGACTTTTTGTGCCTTTCATCTTCTGCTAGGTTAAAATTGTAAGTGAAGTGCAAGGGAAAAAACAGGTTTTCTAAAAAGAGAGAGCGCGTGTGTGTGTGTGCGTGTGTGTGTGTGTGTCTGTGTGTGTGTGTGTGTGTGTGTTGAACTGAGACGCAAAAGCATGTAAATTGTTATGCTCTGCGATGTCACCTGAGTGTTGTTCCTCTGTGATTGTGTGTTTTGGCAATCACAGCACACGAGGGCAGTAATCAGAGACACAAACACACTTCCACCCCGTAGTTTTTTATCGTTTCTCATCAGACGTGAACTCACACAGTCCCAGCGAGCCTCCAAACCCACACCTACTGTCTCTGAATCAATTCCAGGCCTATGCATTTCTGGCGTGTCACCAATTTAGCCAGAGACTCTGAATTTAGGATGGTCCAAACGAATAGACACATCTGCTTGTTATTTAATCGCAGTAGCGTGTCCAGATGCGGTTTGCTCTGATCGATTTTTCTGGGCTCTAAGCACAGATCAATACGTGTGTGTGCGTGTTTGTCAGAGGAGCAACACTGTCCACTGTCCACCAAATTTTTGAGATGCAAATCAATGTGGGAACCTGAGAAAGAATCTCATGAAAACAGGTCCAGTTTGCATTTCACCCCAAAGCCAGAAGAAATTATATTTTTGCTAAGGGGAAATAAAGCCCAATTTGGCATTGTGGCATTATTTTCATGAATATTAAACTAAGCACATTTTCCCTGAAATTCTCATTACCATAATGCATCCAGGCGTTTTTGTTTTATGTGTAATTCCCATTATTCTTTATAATGATTCTAATTAGATTCTGTAATACTGTATTTTTGTGTCGTACAAAACAAATTGCAGTAGATTTTATTTTAGAACAGCACTAAATGCAGTGCAAAATAAATGCCATAATGTACTAATATTATTATTTATCATGATATATTTTATTTTTTGCATCTCAATTATGAAAATTAGACTTGTCTGCATTACAGTAATGAGAACTGGCAGAAAGAATAAACATAATTGCCATGAAAATAATGCTGCAATGTTACTAAAATAAGCTTAAAATCCTCAAGCATAATATATTGCATTTCACCCCAAAACCATGAGATTATATTTTGCATGAGGGAAATAAAGCCTATTTCTCTGCATTGTGCCCCTGTTTTGTGAATAGTAATTATTATTAATTACTAATTAATTATTATTAAACTAAGCACATTTCCCCTGAAATTCTCATTACCATAATGTACCAAGACATTACTTTTTTGACATTTTCATTATTCTCTATAATAATTCTGATTACTGTAATGCTGAATTTTTATGTAGATTTTGGCTTTATTTTTTAAATAGCACTATAATAGAAAACATATTTTTTATATATATATATATATATATGTGCATCTCAATGAATTAGAATGTCGTGGAAAAGTTCATTTAGTTCAGTAATTCAACTCAAATTGTGAAACTCTTGTATTAAATAAATTCATGCACACAGACTGAAGTAGTTTAAGTCTTGGTTCTTTTAATTGTGATGATTTTGCTCACATTTAAACAAAAACCCACCATTCACTATCTCAACAAATTAGAATACTTTATAAAAAAAATTTTTTAGTGAATTGTTAGCCTTCTGGAAAGTACGTTCATTTACTTTACATGTACTCAATACTTGATAGGGGCTCCCTTTGCTTTAATTACTGCCTCAAATCGCATGGAGGTGGCATGGAGGTGATCAGTTTGTGGCAGTGCTGAGGTGGTATGGAAGCCCAGGTTTCTTTGTGGCCTTCAGCTCATCTGCATTTTTCTTGTTTCTCATTTTCTTTTTGACAATACCCCATAGATTCTCTGTGGGTTTCAGGTCTGGTGAGTTTGCTGGCTAGTCAAGCACGCCAACACCATGGTCATTTAACCAACTTTTGTGCTTTTGGCAGTGTGGGCAGGTGCCAAGTTCTGCTGGAAAATGAAATCAGCGTCTCTATAAAGCTTGTCAGCAGATGGAAACATAAAGTGCCCCAGAATCTCCTGGTAGACGGCTGCATTGAATTTGGACTTGATATAACACAATGGACCAACACCAGCAGATACATTGCACCCCAAATCATCACAGACTGTGGAAACTTAACACTGGACTTCAAGCGACTTGGGCTTTGAGCTTCTCCACCCTTCCTCAAGACTCTAGTACCTTGGTTTCCAAATGAAATACAAACCTTGCTCTCATCTGAAAAGAGGACTTTGAACCACCAGGCAACAGTCCAGTTCTTCTTCTCCTAAGACCAGGTAAGACGCCTCTGACATTGTCTATGGTTCAGGAGTGGCTTAAAAAGAGGAATACGACAACTGTAGCCAAAATTCCTTCACGTCTGTGTGTGGTGGCTCTTGATGGCTTGACCCGAGCCTCAGTCCATTCCTTGTGAATTTTTCACTCAAATTCTTGAATCGATTTTTTGCTTGACAATCCTCATAAGGCTGCATAAGGTTCTCTCGGTTGGTTGGGCATCTTTTTCTTCCACACTTTTTCCATCCACTCAACTTTCTGGTAACATGCTTGGATACAGCACTCTGTGAACAGTTAGCTTCTTTGGCAATGAATGTTTGTGCTTACCCTCCTTGTGAAGGGTGTCAATGTTTGTCTTCTGGACAACTGTCAGATCAGCGTCTTCCCCATGATTGTGTAGCCTAGTGAACCAAGCTGAGAGACTATTTTGAAGGCTCAGGAAACCTTTGTTGGTGTTTTGAGTTGATTAGCTGATTGCATGTCACCATATTCTAATTTATTGAATTGGTGGGTTTTTATTAAATGTGAACCAAAATCATCACAATATAAAAGATCAAGACTTAAACTACTTCAGTCCTGTGTGCATTGAATTTTATTAATACAGATTCACATTTGAGTTGATACTGAACTACATGAACTTTTCCCGCATTCTAATTTATTTAGATCCACCTGATATATTATTAATTTTTTTTGCATTGTCCTATAAAAATTTAGACTTATTTGCATTAACATACACAACAGCGATAAGAATTACCAACTTATGATTCTCATTAGTTTCTCATTACTGTACAGTATTTTTGTGAGTAAACCAAATTCAGTAAACACCTTTTTAAACATCAGCATAAATTAAAGACTGAAAAATTATTGCATATGTATTAATATTATTAATTATTATTTTATCAATATTACTTTTTTGAATTACAATTATTTGCATTACAGTAACAAGAAATGGGAGAGAATGAACACCTTAATTGCCAAGAAAATAATGTAATCGCATGTAATAGTAACTCAATTGGTTCATTTTCTTGCTAAATCTACTAATATCCTCTGTAAGCACAAGTAGCCCAATTTAAGTCCCACACAAAGCTCATTGTTCTTTACACATGTTGGGTGTTGTAGCATTACAAGGATCCACACGTGTGCAGTGCCTCGCTGGCTGATTGTATCGATCGTTGCTCCGTTATTCACTGCACGCTCATGCGCGTGTGACACTGTGCTCTTGTGCTTCTATACTGGACTTTCAGCTTTCAGCCAGTACAGTCAGATAAGCCTAAAAAGAGCCCGGCGTCATCACTGAATCACCTGTAGCTCAACTTCCAGCTCTGTGAGCTCAATGCCATTCACAGCTGTCTGAAGAATAGGGAGGAAACTGCTCTCAAATCCACATCCCTATGTCTTTTAAAAAACCAATATCGCCTATATTCACAGCATCTTTTCAAAGCACCTGCTCAAAATACATTCAGTGTTAAACGGGGTCCACAGAAATGCTGATAGCTGGTGATACTGATCTTTATCCTGTTATAGCATGAAAAAAAAAAAAAAAAAAAAAAAATATATCGATATATATATTATATAATATATATATATATATATATATATATATATATATAGACATTATTGTATAAAACTGGTTTTTCTGTGTTTTTTTCCCACATTTAATTCAATGTGTTATTTGCTGCTTCTTTGTAATTGTTAAATTTACTAGGAATTTCTGAATGAAAAGTTTTATTTATACACCCATTTTTTTATATAATTACATTTAAGATAGATAGATAGATAGATAGATAGATAGCTCGATAGATAGATAGATAGATAGATAGATAGATAGACAGACACACACACATACAAGTTGTAAGGTGTACTGTATCTATCTATCTAGACAAAAAATCCTGGCTAGGCAAATCAATCAGTTTGTAATCATTTCATTTTTCCAGTTCCGTGCCAGATTTCTGCCACATGGATTTTCTGTATGCTTGCCATATTCAGAGTCTGACAGTCGCGTCTGTTGCAAAACAACAGACATATTGCATTGCATGCACTCAAACGGTTGTTGTCTCTATGCTAGTGAGTTTTAAGTTTACATTAATTTGCACTAACTGTTATACATCAACCAGTCTTCATTAAAAGTGTAAGGCAGGAACATAAAATAAGAAAGTCTTTAATGCATATAGTTTAAAGAATATGTTGCTCTTTGCTTCCTTGTATCTTTGTGACAATAGTACAAAATTATTCTTGCATGTGACATGATTACCAGATTACATATCAAACAAATGCTCTCCTTGTCTCCTTCTCCATGTGGATGGATATGCACTGCACTGAATTACCTTAATGATGCTGATTTTACAGTATTGCACATCATAGTACATTGCTCAATATGAGAGACGTATTGAAAGTGATGCATCAAAACAAAAGGCGCACAAGTGCATTACTCCTTCAGTTTGCTGCAGGTAGAAAGACACTGTTGTGAAAGCATGAGGAGAAACAGCAGTGCACGTGTCGTGCATTCAATTAGACAAAGTGTTTAAAAGTCACAGGATGCATTAGTATCTATCGGAATATTATAGATACAGAGGATCTTACCTCCAGACCGTGGACTCGGTGCGGTGCTGAAGAGCTGCGCTCTTTGTCTTTATACGGACTAAATTCAGATGCACACGAATGAAATATCAATCCACGGCTGGACGGCGAACAAAGCGGCATTTGAGCTGCGATCCGAAAGGCCACCGCTTCGTCCTGCCATCCTCACAGCAGTGATGCTGGAATATTCCTCTGTCACATCACATCCCGCACAAAAATACCAAATCAATATCACCCGAGCGCGAAGGCCTTACCGAGACGAGTCTGACCAACCAAAATCACGTTTGGTATCCCTCTGAAATAGGTTAAGAAGCTTTCTCCAAATCTCTTCCTCCCTATGAGCTCAGCTGAGTCGACTCTCTCTCTCTTCTCTCTCTCTCTCTCTCTCTCTCTCTCTCTCTCTCTCTCTCTCTCTCTCTCTGTGTAACGTAAGACTCGCAGCTGCTTGAAGCGTTCATTCAGCGTGTTTCAATTCAAATTAGTGGCCTTGCACGCCATAAACTTGTAAATGTAATTGAAATATATATATATAAAAAAAACTGTTCTTGATTATGACTGCTGTCGATTATTTATATATATAGCCTACAGGCCGATATATTTGTTAGTGGCAGTAGTATTAAAGAAAAACGGACCATTAGTGCAACATTGCAGAAAACGGTGGACCTACGTTACAACAGTAACAACAATAATAATAATAATGTCTATTGTTACTAATCGACATTCCATTTCTTTCCTCTCAAAGTTCTTTGTTTTCTGGCTGTTTCTTTCGATGTTTTTTCTGAACCACTCAGCGTATTTTTGTTCACCAGTCCTTTACTCACTGACACTTTTTCCGGTCACATGATTTCAGCCCCAGGACAGCGACAACGACCATCGTCATACACAGCGCTCCTACCAAAGGAAGCATCAAATGCACTATATTACACCGAAAAAAAGGATTTTGGCAGTTCTAAATTAAAAAATATACTATTATTATTAGCTGAGATCAAAATTTGACATTTAATTAAAAGTGTACTTGCTGTTTCTTTTACTAAGTCATGAAATTTATTATCAATTGCGATTTTGAAATTGGTTCTACATTTATTTTTCAGTGTAGTAGCCTATATCTAAGTGCAGCTTTGGGAAATATAGGCTCTACTATTCATATATAACCACAGCACTGATTGCAAGTTGGAACTTGCTTTTATCCCACAGTAATATATATAGTATCTATCTCCAGGTCAGTCTCAAGTAAATCAGAATGTCGTGGAAGTTCTTATTTCAGTAATTCAACTCAAATTGTGAATTTGTGTATTAAATAAATTCAATGCTCACAGACTGAAGTATTTTAAGTCTTTGTTTCTTTTAATTGTGATGATTTTGGCTCACATTTAACAAAAACCTACCAATTCACTAGCTCAACAAATTAGAATATGGTGACATGCCAATCAGCTAATCAACTCAAAACCCCTGCAAAGTTTTCCTGAGCCTTCAAAATGGTCTCTCAGTGTGGTTCACTAGGCTACACAATCATGGGGAAGACTGATGATCTGACAGTTGTCCAGAAGACAATCATTGACACCCTTCACAAGGATGGTAAGCTACAAACATTCATTGCCAAAGAAGCTGGCTGTTCACAGAGTGCTGGATAAGCATGTTAACAGAAAGTTGAGTGTTAGGAAAAAGTGTGGAAGAAAAAGATGATCAACCGACCGAGAGAACTGCAGCCTTATGAGGGTTGTCAAGCAAAATTGATTCAAGAATTGAGTGAACTTCACAAGGAATGGCTGAGGCTGGGGTCAAGGCATCAAGAGCCACCACACTCAAACGTGTCAAGTCCTAGAGCTGGAGGAGGGGGAGAACTCATAGCCCCAGATTTCTTGAAGTCCGTGTTAAGTTTCCACAGTCGGTGAATGATTTGGGTGCCACACCTCATCTGCTGGTGTTGGTCCATTTTGTTTTTTGAAAACCAACGTCACTGCGCCTGTTTACCAAGAAAGTTTGGGGCACTTCATGCTTCCTTCTGTTTGACAAGCTTTATGGAGATGCTGATTCCATTTTCCAGCAGGATTTGGCACCTGCCCACACTGCCGAAAGCACCAAAAGTTGGTTAAATGAGCAAGGTGTTGGTGTGCTTGATGGGCCAGCAAACTCACCAGACCTGAAACCCATAGAGAATATTTGGGGTATTGTCAAGAGGAAAATGAGGAACAAGTGACCAAAAAATGCAGATGAGCTGAAGGCCACTGTCAAAGAATGCCTGTCCCCCCCCGCTTCCAACAACACCTCATCAGTGCCACAAACTGAGCACCTCATGCCACGCCGATTGAGCAGTAATTAAAGCAAGGCGCCCCTAAAGTAGTGATTACATGTACAGAAAATTTACATACTATTCAAAGGCCACAATCACAAAACAAATTTTTTTGTCTTATTATGAAGGTATTCTAATAGTGGTAGCATAGTGAATTTGGGTTTTTTGTTAAATGTGAGTCAAATCAATCACAATTAAAGATCCAAAGATTTAAACTACTTCAGTCTGTGTGCATTGACTTTTTTAAAACACGAGTTTCACAATTTGAGTTGAATGACTGAAATAAATGAACTTTTCCACAACATTCTAATTTATTGAGATGCACCTGTATATAAATGAATATATTTAATGAGTTAATGTGTTCATATATGCTTTATAAGTATTAATAAACATTAATATGCATGCTAGTTAACAAACAGTGAGAATATTATGATATATTACAAGGTATGCCCAATAACATGGTAATACCATGGTAAAGTACAGTCAAAGCAAACCACTTGGAATACATCTGCTCTTCAGAGTTAGAGAGAAAATCTGAAATTGCATTAATACAACAGTTCAGTTAACACTTAATGAGTAGCTTACATTTTTAGACACAAAATTGTATCTTTCTCCTTTATTTCTATTTTTGCACTGCTAACAAAAAATAAAAAGCAGAATGAGTGAAAGCTTCAATGGCTCACTCATAAAGGCCATCACTTTACACCTATAAAATATATAGTTCAATCAAAACAAACAACTGGGAATAGCTCTGTTTTTTGCCATTTTTAAGTTACTTTGTATGTTATAACAAATCCATCACTGCAAAAACCCTCACAGAGAGGCTTCATACTACATTAAAACACTTCATTTAGGGAGCAGAGAGGAACGTTACAGCATAATAACACTAACTCACTGTCCATTACTGTCTTTTACAGTCTAATTATATGAAAAAACACTTAAATGTACTGAGAAGCGGGTGATCCATTTGTTGTAACTGTCATTTTTGTGTATTGATGTGTGTGTTTATTCCATAGAGATAAAGACAGTGTATTGTGTCGAATAACTGATTTGTTCTTTGCTCCTGGGGTGACTCTCATCCCATAGCAAAGACGAATCGAGTGTCACCCTACTTTAATAATGCATCTCTCCCCGACTGATAATAACACAATTTATTTCAGGACCAAGCCTTGCTGTTAATGAATGTTTCGACAGAAACAGGCTCTTCATGAATGATAGCCACCCAGGTGTCAACTGCATAACCCAACATCTCAATAATGCGTGTGCTCAGCTGCTACACTTTGTCATAAAAATAAAGGCTTGGTGATGTAATTTCCCCTTTGTCTGAAATCCATAAAACTATGGCGCACAATGGAAGGTTGAGTTTTCAACAAACAGGAATGGCACTGTCGCCATGGCGATGGGATCCTGGGATGACATTAATATTGGTTTACGAGAAGGAAGAGAAACATGCGTGGAGAATGCAGCTGGAGTCTCGCTTATCTGTGCACGTAATCCCAGTTGGGCTCTTTTGATGGCTGCGTTATTGTTAATATATGGGTCGTATTAACCTCGGATGGAGCAGTGGAGAGGGGGATCAAGGCGAGCTGACCCACATTCACATACGTTCGGATCTGTGTGCATTTGGGAGGATGCATGTATTGTAGTGTTTGTTTACATTTACTGTGCGTGTAAATACCCTCAGGGCTGTGCTGGTCCATGTCGACCCAGATCAGAGTAATTACACATCAGAGACCCTCGTTTGGAGTAGATGAGAGATTTGCTTCACCACATACAAAATAAACACACATCGGTTTATAGCTTCATTTTTCTAGACAGATTGTACCAACCGCTGCTCCAAAACCAAGAGAGCTGCTTATCTGACATTTTTTTTCAACATCAAACACACAGCCCCAAGACTAAATACTGCATTCCATACTAAAGTGGACAGACGTTTCAGTTGATGTATTTGACCTCTGACCTCTGACAACTAAGGCATGATGTGTGGAAGATGAGTTTTGGAAATTGGAAATTCTAGAATACCCAAGGTAAACAATGCAGCATAAGGCATGTACAGGTGCATCTCAATAAATTAGAATGTCATGGAAAAGTTCATTTATTTCAGTAATTCAACTCAAATTGTGAAACTTGTGTATTAAATAAATTCCAATGCAGTCAGACTGAAGTAGTTTAAGTCTTTGGTCTTTTAATTGTGATGATTTTGGCTCACATTAACAAAAACCCACCAATTCACTATCTCAACAGATTAGAATACTTTATAAGACCAATAAAAAAATTTTTTTTAGTGAGTTGTTGGCCTTCTGGAAATTATGTTCTTTTACTGTACATGTACTCAGTACTTGTTAGGGGTTCCTTTTGCATGAATTACTGCATCAATTCGGCGTGGCATGGAGACAATCAGCCTGTGGCACTGCTCAGGTGTAATGGAAGCCCAGGTTGCTTTGATAGCGGCCTTCAGGTCATCTGCATTGTTGGGTCTGGTGTCTCTCATCTTCCTTTTGACAATACCCCATAGATTCTCTATTATGGTGTTCAGGTCAGGCGAGTTTGTAGCACAGTAACACCATGGTTATTGAATCAGCTTTTGGTGCTTTTGGCAGTGTGGGCAGGGGCTGGTCAGCAGAAGGAAGCATGAAGCGCTCTAAAATGTCTTGGTAGATGGTTGCGTTGACTGTGGACTTCAGAAACACAGTGGACCAAAGTCCTCTTTTCAGAAAGTAAATTTTGCATTTCATTTGGAAATCAAGGGCCCAGAGTCTGGAGGAAGAGTGGAGAAGCACAAAAACCAAGTTGCTTGAAGTCCAGTGTTAAATTTCCAAAGTCTGTGATGATTTGGGGTGCAATGTCATCCTCTGGTGTTGGTCCATTGTGTTTTTTTGAGTCCAACAGTCAACACAGGCCATCGACCGGAAAATTTTAGAGCACTTCTGCTTTTAAATTTTGCTATCAAAACTATTAATCGCATCCAAAATAAAGTTTTTGTGTGTACTGTGGGTATATGTATGATTATATATCATCCAACCCATATGCATGTATATATTTAAGAAAATATGTTTGTTTATAAGTTCAATATAGTTATATAAATATACATATAAGAATAGAAATATATAAAGGTATATACATGTAAATATTTTCTAAATATATACTGAATGTGTGTGTATTTATTAGGGCTGTCAGTTTAACGCGTTAACTTAATTAATTAGTTATGAAAAATAACGCAATTAAAATATTTTAAAGCAGTTAACGCACTGGCCCCGCCCCCAAACCTGTACGTCATCTTACATTTCATACAGTTGACTTGACAAATATGATGCAGGGCAACTACCACCCAGAGATGCAGTTATGCCCCTAATATTCAAGATATTGGGGCAAAAATGCCCCTGTATGTGTTTTTGACTCATATTTATATCAAAAGATAAGCGATATCACACGAGCAGCAAGAGCAATATCACACGAGTGCTGATTTTGTCACGAAGAACACGAGCGCAAATGTGAAAAGTTCAGTAAATAAGAAGTTAATATTGTGCTAAATTTAAACACAATGTTGTCTGTTTTTGCTCAGTTTTGCCAACAAAAGTATTACCTATAAAGCCACAGCAGAACTGTTATGCATCTTGAGCAACACAGCCGTGTTTAGTTTCTGAATGAATCCACGCTTTGAAAGAATCATGTGAACCAATGATTCAAAGACCCGTTCATAAAGACAGTCATTTACACTTCATGTTCCTGCATTACTTCACCGTTTGAAAGAATCAACTCCACAAAGACATTTAACCGCCATCTGCTGTTAGTTTTTATAGTTTCTTTCTTTATGTATCATTTTCATTTATAAAAAAAATGAACACCTGAATGACTACTTCTTTTGCACAACATAACGAAGGTCTTTGAAGACTGTTGGTACTAAGATGTTTTGGTTACCAATGACTTTCATTGAACAAAAAATACTGAGATGTTTCTCGAATTATCTTCTTTTATGTCCGTACTTTATTTTAGGCCATTGTAGCCTAAACATTTAACAAAATAATAGGTTTAAATTATCTTTTGGGGACTATTTTCTCAGCCAAATTTAGTTTGAGATTAATTAATTAATTATCGCAGCAGCCACGGTAATGATTATTACAAAATGTATATCCACTGAGGCCCCTAGTATTTTTTTGTAATAATATACATGATAAATAAACCAGACCACAACTATACTGTGTATAGCAAAAACTTTTATTTGACTGAACATGTTACCCTGTAGAAAGAGGTGGGCCATGACTAAACAGCTTTTCAGGATACGCATTGAAAAAAAGTCCTATTGTGAAAGAAAACATGAGGCCAATGGTGTATGACGTATGTTTTCTTATCACCTACCTTTGGGGTTTGGGAGGGATGAAAACGGGCTTTAGCACAAACAGCAGAAACAGCAATCGCACAACACACATTCAAGACATCGTGTCTCTTGTTACTGTCTGTTATTGTAGATGAGCAGATATCTGTTTTAAAGGAATAGTTCACCCAGAAACAAAAATTAATCGCAGCACCCTGTAATTAATTAGATTAAAAAATTTGAATCCACTGACGGCCCTAGTATTTATATATACATAATAAATAAAAACAGCATACATACATATATTATGTAAACAAAAAAACTTTTATTTTGGATGCGACGTGCGATATTCGCGATTAATCGTTGTGACAGCACTATTTTAATGTAATGTATTCCTGTGATGCAAAACTGATTTTTCAGCCTCATTCCTCTTACTGCCAGTGGTCACGAATCCGGTCCATGAACGTTCATCTGCTAGCCATCAGAGTCCCCTTTCCTGATTGCGTATTGACTGCCGCACTACACACGTTTGCTACTTTCCCCTCATCGCATGCACTGATTGCACTCAGCCATGTTTCACACAGCTGTACACTGATTGCCACCATCTGTTTCCTATCACGTCCCTCACTATTTACACTCACCGTCTTTCCCTTCCCCTCTGCCGAGTATTGTCTACGCTTATCTTCCCCAGATAGCTAATTACGGAGCCCAGTGTTTTTTTCCTAGCCCTGCCCTAGTTTTTCTTTCTCGGTTGTTCTTATCTTCGCCTGGTTCTTGGATTGTCTCCCTTAGTCTTGTCCCTTCCGTTCTGTCTGCCCTCGGTGTCCTGTCGCTAGACCTTTTACTATTCTTGTGTTTTTTTGCCCGCCATATACCTGTTTGCCCATGTTTTGACCCTGCCTGTCTTATGACCACGTCTCTGTCTATTAAAGCTTTGCATATGGATCCGCACGCCTCATGTCTTGTCAGCCCTGTTACAGAATACTTGGCCACACAAGGATCCAGCAGCTTTTTCAGTGGACCCTGGCCTGGTATGGACCCAGTCACCGAGCTACTACATCTTCGGCAAGGAGGTCTTCCTATTGAGGAGTATGTTCACCGGTTCTATGAACTATCCTATCAGGTACCACTTTATGATGAGATTTTATTTAAGAACTTGTTTCGTTTTGGACTTCGCTGAACCCTCCCACTATCTTGGATCCAGAGGTAAAATTACTGTGCTTAAGGACTTTATGACGATGCCTGCTGACTGCGGTTCCGCGTTCAACGGGGGGTGCGCTGAGGAAAGGAAGCGACAAACCATGTCCTGTGACTGAGTATGGCTGATATCAAGAGCATGCCTCACAAGATGGCGGGCGACAGAGAGCCTGATCACAAATGGCGGACAGACAGCGCTCCGTCAAGTCATCTGCTGATCTTCACGAGTCGGTGTGCAGGTCACAGTTCCCTTTGCAGAGTCAGTCAACTGATATTCATGAGTCTAGTCCAGCCACATTTGATAGTCATTGAGTCTAGTCAAGCCACAAGTTAAGTCATGAGTCTAGTCAGGTCACAGTGTTATCCTTAGTTTTTTTCCGTCGGGTCGCCAGCTGATCGTCCAGGAGTCCGGGCGGTTTCCGTTCGTTATCCTAGTCGGTTTGGTCACAGCTGATCTTCCAGTCGGTTTTGGTCACGGTTATCGTCCCGAGTCCATCTATAGTCCCGGTTGATCGTCCCGCGTCGAGTCTAGTCACGGTTGATCTTCCCGAGTCCAGTCTAGTCACAGTCGATCGTCCCGAGTCTAGTCTAGTCTAGTCACAGTCGATCGTCCCGAGTCCAGTCTAGTCACAGTCGATCGTCCCGAGTCTAGTCTAGTCACAGTCGATCGTCCCGAGTCTAGTCTAGTCACAGTCGATCGTCCCGAGTCCAGTCTAGTCACAGTCGATCGTCCCGAGTCCAGTCTAGTCACAGTCGATCGTCCCGAGTCCAGTCTAGTCACAGTCGATCGTCCCGAGTCCAGTCTAGTCACAGTCGATCGTCCCGAGTCTAGTCTAGTCACAGTCGATCGTCCCGAGTCCAGTCTAGTCACAGTCGATCGTCCCGAGTCCAGTCTAGTCACAGTCGATCGTCCCGAGTCCAGTCTAGTCACAGTCGATCGTCCCGAGTCCAGTCTAGTCACAGTCGATCGTCCCGAGTCTAGTCACAGTCGATCGTCCCGAGTCTAGTCTAGTCACAGTCGATCGTCCCGAGTCGAGTCACAGTCGATCGTCCCGAGTCTAGTCACAGTCGATCGTCCCGAGTCGAGTCTAGTCTAGTCACAGTCGATCGTCCCGAGTCCAGTCACAGCTATCTTGCGCCCGAGTCTAGTCCAAAAAAAAAAAAAAACAGTCGATCGTCCGAGTCTAGTCACGTCCGAGTCGTTCCCCTAGTCTCGTCACGGTCGATCGTGAGACCGAGTCGAGTCTAGTCTAGTCACAGTCGATCGTCCCGAGTCTAGTCTAGTCACAGTCGATCGTCCCGAGTCTAGTCTAGTCACAGTCGATCGTCCCGAGTCTAGTCTAGTCACAGTCGATCGTCCCGAGTCTAGTCTAGTCTAGTCACAGTCGATCGTCCCGAGTCTAGTCTAGTCTAGTCACAGTCGATCGTCCCGAGTCGAGTCACAGTCGATCGTCCCGAGTCGAGTCACAGTCGATCGTCCCGAGTCTAGTCACAGTCGATCGTCCCGAGTCCAGTCTAGTCACAGTCGATCGTCCCGAGTCCAGTCTAGTCACAGTCGATCGTCCCGAGTCCAGTCTAGTCACAGTCGATCGTCCCGAGTCCAGTCTAGTCACAGTCGATCGTCCCGAGTCCAGTCTAGTCACAGTCGATCGTCCCGAGTCTAGTCTAGTCTAGTCACAGTCGATCGTCCCGAGTCGAGTCTAGTCTAGTCACAGTCGATCGTCCCGAGTCTAGTCTAGTCTAGTCACTTCATCGACCCATCGGTCACAGTCGATCGTCCCGAGTCGAGTCACAGTCGATCGTCCCGAGTCTAGTCACAGTCGATCGTCCCGAGTCTAGTCTAGTCTAGTCACAGTCGATCGTCCCGAGTCTAGTCTAGTCTAGTCACAGTCGATCGTCCCGAGTCTAGTCTAGTCTAGTCACAGTCGATCGTCCCGAGTCTAGTCTAGTCTAGTCACAGTCGATCGTCCCGAGTCCAGTCGATCGTCCCGAGTCCAGTCACAGTTCATTATCCTGAGCCCGTCAGTCACAGCGATCTTCTAGGGATCCTCGTCGCGTCTCAGCTGATCTTCCAGAGTCTCGCCATGTCTCAGCTGTCCGTCCAGAGTCTCGTTGCATCACAGCTGATCATCCCGAGTCATGTCACGTCCTGTCTGTCACACCCAGATTCTCAAGGTCAACCCTTCGGTATCCCAGTCTGGTATCCATTGTGAGGGATACCCCGCTGGTGTCTGCACGCACCGCTGGTATCCCCAAACCCACTCACTCTAACTCATCTATTCATGAACTCATTCCCCTGTCTGCAGCACTTCCCATATGGGGGGTTGCTTTATGGTGTATCTGGGCCGCGTACTCCACCGCTGATTTGCTAGAAGCAGCGGCATCGGCTACGACATCTCCAGAGGTGGCGGCTTAAGCTGCATAACCTCCCGAGGTAGCGGTGTCAACTACCGTGCTCCCAGAGGCCACGGTGTCCACTGTAGTCTCTTCAGAGGTGGCGGCACAGGCTGCAGAACCTCCCGAGATGGCGACACTTGCCTCAGTTCCTTGCGTGGTGGAGGCGTCCAGGAAACGCACCTTTTGCCTGTCTTGCTCCGGCCAAGGAGGCCGTCTACGAACTCTCTGCCTGTTCTGTTCCGGCCAAGGAGGCCGTCTATGAACTCTCTGCCTGTCCTGTTCCGGCCAAGGAGGCCGTCTATGAACTCTCTGCTCGTCCTGTTCCGGCCAAGGAGGCCGCCTATGAACTCTCTGCTCATCCTGTTTCAGCCAAGGAGGCCATCGATGAACTCTCTGCTCGTCCTGTTCCGGCCAAGGAGGCCGCCTGTGAACTCTCTGTCTGTCCTGTTCCAGCCAAGGAGGCCGCCTATGAGCTCCCTGTTCATCCTGTTACAGTTATAGAGGCCGTCTGCCAACTCCCGGCTTGTCCTGTCACAGCTATGGAGGCCGTTTGCGAGCTCACTGCTCGTTCTGTCACAGCTATAGAGGCCGTTTGCGAGCTCCCTGCTCGTCCTGTCACGGCTATGGAGGCCAGTTTGTTAATTCTTTTGTGTGCTTGTGTCTGCCAAGGAGGCCGTTTGTGAACTTTTGTCTTGTCCCGACCCTGCCAGGGAGGCTGCCCCTGAACGCTCTGTCTTGTCTATCAACCCCAATGTTCTGCCTGTGTTGTCTGTCTCTGCTCTCTCGTGGTTACAGTCTCCGCCATGGTCTCCTGACCGGTGTGGTTCACCGGGGGGGTTTCCTGTTCCTTCTGCTCCGCCGTGGTGGTCCGCTGCTCTGCCGTGTTGGTCTTCTGCTCTGCCTGCTCCGCCGTGGTGGTCTTTTGCTCCTCCGTGGTGGTCTTCTGCTCCGCCGTGGTGGTCTGCTGTCTGGCTCTGGTGGTCCTCTGCCCCGCCGTGGTGGTCTACTGTCTGGCTCTGGGGATCTTCTGATCTACCTGCTCCGCCGTGGTGGTCTGCTGTCCGGCTCTGGTGGTCTTCTGCTCCACCGTGATGGTCTACTGTCTGGCTCTGGTGGTCATCTGCTCCACCGTGGTGGTCTACTGTCTGACTCTGGTGGTCTTCTGCTCCGCCAGGGGAATCTTCGGTCCTGTCTGTTTTGCTGTGGTGGTCTTCCGCTCCACCTGAGCTGCCGGTTCCGCCCTGGTTCTCTGCTCCGCCAGTCGTGCCTCAGTGCCCGGTCTCTCCACTTTCACGGGGACCTGGCCCTCCATTCCTCCTCCTGTTCCGCCTCCACTCCACTGCCCTCCGGAAGCATAAAGGTTTTTAAAGCGGCTCTGGAAAGCGCTCTTGGGGGGTGGTGGGGGGGGGGCTTTGTCACGAATCCGGTCCATGAACTTTCTTCTGCTAGCCATCAGAGGTCACCCTTTCCAATTTCATTGAGTTTCGCACTACACACTGTTGCACATCACACCGGACTACATTTCCCATCATGCATTGCACTGATTGCACTCAGCACTGATTGCACACAGCTGTTTCATATCACTTCCTCACTATTTAACACTCACTCTGTTCCCTCTGCCGAGTATTGTCTAGCGCTTATCTTCCCCCCGATATAGCTACATTAGCTGACCCATAGTGCTTTGGCCCTAGCCCTAGCTGTTTTCTCGGTTCTTGATCTTTGCCTGGTTTCTTGGATTTCTCCCTTAGTCTTGTCCCTTCCGATTCTGTCTGCCCATCGGTGTCCTTCGCTAGCCCTGTTACTGTTCTTGTGTTTTGCCCGCCATACACCTGTTTGCCATTGTTCGACCCTGCATGTTAAACCACGTCTCTTTAATAAAAGCTTGCAAATGGATCCACACGTCTCACGTCTCGTCAGCCCTGTAACAACCGTCCTTCATGTCACTGAATCATACTAATATGCTGATTCCTGTTCAAGAAACATTTCTTATTGTGGCTGATGAAAGAATTTGATGGAAATGGGATTTTCACTACCTATTTTTTAAAGGATTTTTTTTTTTTTTTAAGAAATTAAAACTTTATTCAGTTGAAAGGAGACTCAAGATTTATAATGTTACAAAAGGTATCATATTTCTACGCATCAAGAAAATCTTGATGCTCAAGATGCATTTCTCACTGTTATTAATGTTGAAAATTGCTTAATATTTTTATGGAAACTTTTTTTTTTGTTTTGAGACTCTTTTATAAATAGAAAGTTCAAAAAACAGAATTTATTTGAAATAGAAATATTTTGCAATATTATACATGTCTTTACTTTCATTTTTGATCAATTTAATGCATCATTGCTATATAAAAGTATTAATTTCTTTAAAACATATTGTACGACCTTTTGACGGTGGTGTATAATATACTCATTTAATTCATATTTAATTCAGTACAATTAATTTATTTATTGATTCATCAATCCGTTAAACGTAATTAAAAATGGACATTTTCATCCAATATTTGTGCCTGTGTTCCAAAGCAATTACTTATTAAGACTTTAGGATTTGAACTATAGTGTTCTGCATTTTGTAAACAGCAAGGATTGGCCCGCTAGGTTTTGGAGCAGAGCAGCTGTCTGTGGACTACAAAACAGTCACTATACGAGCTGTGAGTGTGTAAGTGTGTGTGTGAGATTGTGCATTTGTTTTGTGTCCATATGGCACAGTGGTTTGTAGGGATTATTGTAACGCTGAATTGAGAAAGCGAACACGTTTTACCCTGGAGAAAGAGGTGGGCCATGACTAAAACAGCTTTGAAGGATTACAGCATTGAAAAAGTCGTATTGTAGAAAGAAAACATGAGCAATGGTGTATAGACATGTTTTCTTTTTCACTAATCTTTGGGGGTTTGGGGAGGGATGAAAACAAGGGCTTTAGCACAGACCGCAGAACAGCAATCTCACACACACACACACACACACATTCAGACATCTGTCTCTGTGTTCCTGTCCTGTTCAGTGAAGAATGAGCATATTAACCTGATTAAAGGATAGTTCAACACCAAACAAAACATTTGCAGAATATTGTACTCACCCTCAGGCCATCCAAGTGTGATGGCTTGTTTCTTTCATGGACCAAGATTTGGGAAGATGACATTGCTCACTTTGCTATCCGGAATGGACCTCTCGGTGAATGGGTGCCGTCAGAATGAGAGTCTAAACAGCTGATAAAAACATCACAATAATCCACACCACTCCAGTCCATCAGTTAATGTCTTGTAAAGTAAAAAGCTGCATGTTTGTTAGAAACAAATCCACCATTAAGACGTTTTAACATTAAAATTTCGCTTTTGGCCAAAATATTAGTTTATAATCCATAATATTGCTTCCTCCAGTTATCTCATCTGAATCAGGAAGAAAAGAGATCAACACAGATCAAGCACTGTTTACAAGAAAAAACGATCCAAGCCCGTTCATAGGAAATCAAATAGATCCCAGTCAAACTGTACTGGATAATTTGCTCACGTTGACAAGAACACCACAGTGGAACATAGGACTTTTTTCACTGGAGGAAGCGTTATTATGGATTATGGACTCATATTTTGTCTAGAAGCGATGGTTTAAAGTTAAAACGCCTTAATTATGAATTTGTTTCTGACAAACGTGCAGCTTTTCACTTCACAAGACATTAACTGATGGACTGGAGTGGTGTGGATTACTTGTGGATTATTGTGATGTTTTTTTATCAGCTATTTGGACTCCTTCTGACGGCACCCATTCACTGCAGAGGATCCATTGCTGAGACACTGATGCAATGCTACATTTCTCCAAATCTGTTCTGATGAAAAAACTAACTCATCTTTGATAACCTGAGGGTGAGTACATTTCACACACATTTTCATTTTCATGTGGACTATTCCTTTAATGTTGTGAGCTTTCATCTGCGTGTCTTTGTATAACCGTACAGTATTTCATCTGTTTGTAATCAAATGAATGTCCTTCACCACTCATTCAACGCAAACACTCACAACCCATCAACACAGTTGTCTGTAAATACTCCTTATTGCCTTTCAGCAGTGATCCCTCAATAGACTCATTACTATTTCAGAAACACATTGCACCACAATCGATACATTTCCATTAGCGTGATGGACGACTATTTTTCAAATGCTCTCCTGTCTCAGCAGAATCACAGGACGGCGTTTATGAGACACAGAAGTGTCATGACTAATGCTTTAGTCTTGATACGACGTCTGTCTTCCTGGAATTTCAGACCATTTAACTCCAGCCGATTATTCACATTCAGACACACTGCAGAGCTATTATTTTCACGTTAAAGCCTTGATGAATTCATGTGGTAATGTCGCATGTGAAAGGAGAACGGAGGAAGATGGCTACAGTAATTTTCCATCTCTTTCAGACGTTCTGAAGGCCTGTTCATCCCTCTCCGTCACTGACAATGCCAGGCTCAATCTCCTGTAATTCATCATTCATATTGACTTACAGGACTTCTCAGAGGACACAAACTGCAGCCAAAGCAGGAAGCAATCCAGCAGATATGAATACCTGAATTCATAAAAAGACAAGGAACCTTTAAAACATGCTAATTTTATGCATCCCACATGCTCCATTGATTAAATATGAAAACGCACAAACAGCCAGCTATAGTTTGTATATAAACATTCATTCACAACATGAATCCTGTGAGAATCTTCTCAAACAAATGCAAATCTGCTCATGCTAGCACTTCTAGATAGTAGGTGTATCCACATTTAAGAAGCTCCTAATTAATGTCAGCATCAAAACAGTAGCCAATGGCTATATTAGAAACAGCATAGACCTAAAGCTATACTACTCATACTATGCAGTATAAACACTTGGTACATGCAAATTTTTATTTTCTTTTGTAAGAATATAATATATGGAATACTAAATCTGCTAGAATGTACAGTATAAATAGCACAGGGAGAGGAATACTACATTCCACAATATAATGTAATTGTTGTAAATGTTGATAGAATTAATAATTGACTCTATTAAAAATCTCTTTGATTCATTATATGTAAAGGTTTCACACAAAATGAGAATAAAACAATTCTTTCTGAGAATAAAAATTATTTATTATCTATTAATGATATTTAAAAATGACCATATATTATTTCAATTATTCAAACATTGATATCAATATTAAATATTTTAATTTTTGAATCATATATATGCAATATAATAGCTAACCTTAGTAATTTCACACACCACACACACACACACAATATCTATATAATTAATTTTTTAAATGTTTAATAATTATATATCTATATTTTTTAGGTGCTGTCAGAACGGTTAGTTTTATCGCATCCCATCAATACAAGTTTTTGTGTACATAATATAGCTATGTGATGTGATGGTGATATTTTATTATGTATACTGTATATAATACACACTCATACTACCATGATTTACATGTATAGATTTATAATATGTAATCTTATTAAAATAATTTAATATACAAATATAACATGTTTTTCCTAAATATTACTTCATGTGTTGCCTTTATATATATATACATATTACATATACAAGTACCACACATATATTATGGTAAACAAAAACTTTTATTGTTGGATGCATTAGTTTGCGATTAATCGTTTGAACAGGACAATTTCATTCTAATAGTTAATAATATATATTATATTTATTGTATTTTAATTTTGTTATTTAGCAGACGGTTTTATCCAAAGCAACTTACAATTGAAGACAATGGAAGCAATCAAAATCAAAAAAAGATCCACAATATTAAGTGCAATGACAGTCTCGGTACCTACCGCCGTACTGTAGTCAAGTGTAATATGTATCTTATATATATATATATTAATAATATATATCTATATTCGTACACCTACATATACACACTAACAATACATATACCATATACCTCACAACACATGCACAACATCCATACATACTACAACAAACACACACACACATATATATATATATATAGAAATATACAGACATATACACACATATATACACACACACACACACACATATTATACACACATTATACACACACACACACAACACACACACATATATATATATATCATACATATCCACACATATACAATACATATCACATATACACACACCACTACACATCCACACATACATACATGCATACCAACAAACACACAACCCCCATATATATTATATATACATACATATACCTATATACAATACTTACACATATACCACACAACACATACACATACGCACCAATACATGCATGCATACAAACAAACCAACACATTTATATATAGATATATTTATCATTACATATACACACATATACACCTAATACAAATACACACACATACACATAACTATATCTATAATATAATATTTATAGATTATTTAAATAAAAAACTACTATTAATACTTTTATAATATATCCAATATCTTGTATTGTTATTCTATATTTTATAGATTCTATAAATTACAGATGTTTATTTATAATATATATATATAGATTATTATAAGATATAATATATATCCAGTGGGGTGAACGGAAAGTATTCAGACCACCCTTCAAAGTTTTCACGGGTCTTGTTATATTGCAGCCCTTGCTAAAATCATTTAAGTTAATTTTTTTTTCTCATTATTGTACACACAGCACCCCATATTGACAGGAAACACAGAATTGTTGACATTTTTGACGATTTATTAAAAAAGAAAAACTGAAATATCACATGGTCCTAAGTATTTCAGACCCTTTGCTGTGACACTCATGTATTTAACTCAGGTGCTGTTCATTTCTTTTGATCATCCTTGAGATGGTTCTACACGTTCATTTGAGTCCAGCTTTGTTTGATTATACTGATTGGACTTGATAGGAAAGCCACACACCTGTCTATATAAGACCTTACATTTCACAGTGCATGTCAGAGCAAATGAGTATCATGAGGTCAAAGGAACTGCCTGATGAGCTCAGAGACATAATTGTGGCAAGGCACAGATCTGGCTAAGGTTAAAAAAAAATTTCTGCTGCACTTAAGTTTCCTAAGAGCACAGTGGCCTCCATAATCTTAAATGGAAGACGTTTGGGACGACAAGAACCCTTACTAGAGCTGGCCGTCCGACCAAACTGAGCTATAGGGGGAGAAGAGCATTGGTGAGAGAGGAAAAGAAGAACCCAAAAATCACTGTGGCTGACCTCCAGAGATGCAGTCGGGAGATGGGAAAAAGTTGTAGAAAGTCAACATCACTGCAGCCCTCCACCAGTCGGAACTTTATGGCAGAGTGGCCCGACGGAAGCCTCTCCTCATTGCAAGACACATGAAATTGCTAAAAAAACACCGAGGTGAATGACTCCAAGATGTTGAAATAAGATTCCTCCTGGTCTGATTAGAACTTTTTGGCCTTAATTCTAAGTGTTATGTGTGGAGAAAACCAGGCACTGCTGTTCACCTGTCCAATACAGTCCCAACAGTTAATCATGGTGGTGGCAGCATCATGCTGTGTTTTTTTTTTTCAGCTGCAGGGACAGGACGACTGGTGCAATCGAGGGAAAGATGAATGCGGCCAAGTACAGGTATATCCTGGAAGAAAACCTTCTCCAGAGTGCTCAGAACCTCAAACTGGGCCGAAGGTTTACCTTCCAACAAGACAATGACCCTAACAGCTAAAATAACGAAGGAGTGGCCTCACAACAACTCTGTGACTGTTCTTGAAAAGCCCAGCCAGAGCCCTGACTTAAACCAAATTAAGCATCTCTGGAGAGACCTAAAAATGGCTGTCCACCAACGTTTACCATCCAACCTGACGAACTGGAGAGGATCTGCAAGGAGGAATGGCAGAGGATCCAAATCCAGGTGTGAAAAACTTGTTGCATCTTACCCAAAAAGACTCATGGCTGTATTAGATCAAAAGGGTGCTTCTACTAGATACTGAGCAAAGGGTCTGAATACTTAGGAGCATGTGATATTTCAGTTTTTTCTTTTTTAATAAATCTGCAAAATGTCAACAATCTGTGTTTTTCTGTCAATATGGGTGCTGTGTGTACATTAATGAGGAAAAAAAAATTAACTTAAATGATTTTTAAATGGCTGCAATATAACAAGAGTGAAAATTTAAGGTGGTCTGAATACTTTCCGTACCCACTGAATATACATTGTAATATATAAATAAACTAATATAAATAAACATATTTTCTAATACATTACTATCTTAATATTTCTATTATATATAAATATGAATTATTACAAAAAATTATTATAAATGTAATAACGAACCGCCTTGTGTTACGTCATATATATATAAAGGGGGCGTGTCATCGTGCGTTCAGCCGGAAGTAAAGACGTGAAACAGCAACTGGTAACACTGTAACACAGCGAGGACATGTAAGTACTGTTTGACACTTTCACAACTCTTCATTTAGTTCCGACGAGTAGTTCATGTCCATGTTCAATAAAACAAAATCCAACACCGATTCAGTAATCGTTCAATCTGTATCTTTAACAGATCAAACTGTTGGAGATTACATTTCAATTCGTAAACTACATGTAGGCTTGAATGAGTTCTCTTATTATTGTGGTTGTAGCTTATTCATCATTTTACCAAAAATACATTCTCTGGTGTCTGATACTGGAAACACGTTTAATTACGTTTATACGTTTATAAAGAAGCCAAAAACCACTGAGGTTACAACGTGTTCACAAACCAGCCTAACTAGTTCTGCTTGAACGAGGCTTGTAGCAAAACCCTGAAATCCCAGAACCTCAAAAATGACATCTGAGTGCAAATAGTCTTACATGCAGTGACAATAAATATGCAGTTTAAAATAGTTTATAATGTCGTTGTTCACTGTTGCTGATGTGGCATATCAGTTGACCATGCATATGTTTAATATACAGGGTTTCTGCAGGTTTTAAGAAGGTAAATGTAAGACTTTTTAAGACCAATTAATGAAAATTTAGGAAATAAATTGAATGGAACACGGTACACCAATGTGATCTCTAAATGTAAATGTCTTGTATTAGTAGTGCTTCGCTCACAGTTTGAAAATGCAACTTCCAACTGATCTCCAATACTTTTAATCCAGTTTTTTAAAGAAAAAAAGAAAAAAGAAATGGCTTTAGATTTGAATAGCTCTGCACCAAATCAATAAGATATGGAAATAATTTTCCTGTGATCAAAGAGTCAAGAAGTCATGCTCTTCCTCAGTATTTTTGGCTTGTTTTCCAGTGCGAATATATAGCTAAAGATTCTTATATCAAGATACATTAACTTGAGAAGCAAAATGACATAAGTCTTGTTTCATGAGAAATTGATCAAAAGTGAGTTTTCATACTGACAAATATTTGTTTTTGCTTTAAGCATAAACCCACTTAAATTTGCTCAGAAAACAAGACTTCATATGTTCAATTTGCGTCTCAAGTAAATGTATCTTGATTTAAGGATGTTTAGATATTTGTGTTGGAAATCAAATCAAAGCAAAAATACTGATTATGATATTCATTTTTTGCAGTGCATGCAACATTTAGCCTAATGCCGTGACTTTATGAATTTAAGACTTTCTGCTCTGATTTAAGAGATTTTTAGGCATTCGTTTGTGCAAGGGTGAATTAAAATCCACAGAAACTATGTATATAGCTATTATTCTGGCCTCAATTTTACTTCTGTATATTGCAGGGAGGACACACTGCTGTGGATTGTGGGTGTGCTGTTACTCCTGTTCTGCAGTCTGGATGTGTGGTATTACTTGCGGGCAGTGGTTGTGCTGATCCGGGCCTGGTTCCTCTCACCCGTATTTGACATCACAGCAGAGCAGACCGCTAGCGGACGAGTGGTTCTCCATGATGTTGACCTTTGCCACATGAACAATGCCCGCTACCTGCGCGAGTGTGACTTTGCCCGTTTCTCTCTGTACACCCGCAATGGGGTGTTCAAGGCTTTAAGAGCTCTAGGGGCCACCATGGTCGTTGGGGCAACTACCATCCGCTATAGACGGCCGCTGTGTGTAGGTGAGGCGTTTGAGATTCGCAGTCGAATCGTTACCTGGGACGAGAAGTCATTTTACCTGGAGCAGAGGTTTGTATCTTGTAAAGATGGGATGGTGTCGGCTGTTATGTTCTGCAAACAGAATGTTCTGCGCAGCAGTCCGGACAAGATCCTCCAATACCTGTGCAAGAGAAAGGTGAGCAGCTAAGACTTTTAACTCTCTGGTGGTCTTCTGTTATTTTAGACTGTTTTGAAATTTTGTTTTTTTGTGAATCCCAAAAAACTATAATATATCTAATAGTACAGTACTACAGTGAGTAGAAAAAAAACATAATCTTGTGCACTACAACTAAATAATTTCAAACTAATATTTTACACAAATTTATAAATAATATTTTTTTACATGAAAATATACAACTGCCTTTTAAATTCTACAATCTTTTGACATTTGTGGCAGTTGCTATATAAACACAAAAAAATGTGGACATGATTCAAAAAGGCTATGAAAGTCTGTTTGTAAATGCATGATAGAAATTCTCAATTCAGATAAAATTCAGAATTTCAAGAATTAATGTTGATAATTCAGAATTTCAGTGAAAAAAGGTAATTACAGCTTCTTTTTTTTGCTGGTTTTCACAATTCTGTTGTATTTTTTCCTCAGAATTGTGAATTAAAACTTGCAATTACTTTTTTAATTATTTTATTCCGTAGCCTAAAAGAGCTTCCATAAAAGGCTAAGTCATCTTAAAAAATTTTGGGTGGTCAATCTACAAATCAGACTCAGTGAAGTAGTCTTTGATCATGTCTAAATATATATCCAAATGCAACTTTATAAAAGTAATTATGTCTGAAAATATTTTTATAAGCAAATAAAGAACACTCAGCCCTATATCAACACTGTATTAGTTATTAATAATATTAATATTAGCCTTTTCTCATATTTTCATTGTTTTAAATAGAAATAAATTGTATATAATTTAGAGGTGAATATAGTGTGTAGTACCATGAGTACCCCTACAAAAGCAAAATATTAAAGAATAAATGACTCAATAATAAAATTATTGATATAACGTTTATTTCATGAAAAAAGTTAAGCTTGTTGTCACTTAGGGAAGAAGGAAAACCAGAGGGTTAAAGAAATGGTTCACAAAATTTTTTTTAATTTACATGTTGTTTCAATCGAATATTAATTCCCCTTTTTTTTTCAAATCACTAAAGCCTGACATTTATGAACTTTGAATTTTGTAGGTTGAAGTGCCAGAATTTCCTGAAGACCTGCAGCACTGGATCAATTTCATCTCCGCCAGCAGTAAAGCCCTCAGGGGGGAAGGTCAGCTCGATGATAAAAAGAGCGAATGACGACTCGCTGCCTTAAATGAACTCTCAAACACTGGTTTACAAAAACACAAGAACATTCTGATGCACATGCATTAATGTCTCAGGTGTTTGGACACTCTGATGTAAAATAAAACTGTGATCTAAAAGTCTGATTCATGCTGCATTATGTAGTGTGCATGCATACTGTAAGACTGAGAATATGTAGAAACTATTTTTTTTTTAAATAGATTTTTTTTATTGTGTATTACTGCCACTGACTGGACTGGAGTGTGAAGCATTAATAGAAAGGGAAACAAAACAATAACAATAAATTAAACAATTATGCAATTTGCGTATTTAAATTCCATTTTCTAATCCTGTTATTCTGAGAGAACTATTTCTCTTTATATTTTTGGCTGTCCTAATGCACAAATCAGAAGATTTGGTAGATTGAAATGGATTAAATGATATATCTCTGTAATTTCTCATTTCTGTAATAACTTCTACACAAAATAATATATTACTGCTTAAATGTATTAAAAAAAAACAAAAAAAAAACATGCCTCCGTATACAATGCATTGGGAATTATTCCAACACATCCAAGTAGCAGCAAAAAAGTGTCTGTTCAAAGAAATATATAACTAATTTATTGAATGCGTTAAAAACAATAACAATTATCATCATTGTCAAATCATAACAATACAACAACAGTCCAGGGTCTTTCAGTCTTTCAGTCCAGTGCCAAGTCCTTTAGCAAAGCCATTGCTCTTATTGCTTTTAAGTTTGTAGAGAATTCTCTCTGAAGAGATTCAAAAGACATTTTCATTTCAAGTTTGAATCTCAAAAAAAAGGTTTGCATTTGGAAAATGTTTTTAAATAAAATGTTCTGCGGTGATGGAATTCTGGCGTCACGCCGTTCGTATGGCTGACGTAGTCACGTGGCCTCGTCAAGCCAATCAGAGCGCAGTTTCTGTGTGTGCGGAAGTGCGTGAAGCCGGTGTCTTGCGGGTGTCAAGCGCGTGAGTAACAAGAATATCATATTTGACAACAATATGATTATGAACCTTTACGTGCATTAAAACTCAAACCGGTCTACTTAGGATAGGTTTTTCGTTGCACCACCTTGTCTGTGATCTACATGTACATCTGATATTTAATCTAAACGTTGATTTTTGATTCACTTCCGATATGAATGAATGATGTGAGGTATTTCCATAGCTGTTTTTAAATATATCTAAATGTATACATAAAAAAAAAAAAGATGCAATGATGTCCTGCGTGTTGTTTTTAGCCCTCGTGTTAATACCATAGAAACCCAGTTGTGAATAATGAATCCTCCTCACTGTGACAGAATCATGCTGCTGTGGATTGTGTCCGGCTCTCTGCTTCTCTTCGGCAGTTTTGACGTCTGGTACTTCTTGAGAGCAACGTGGATGGTGGTCAAGTCCTGGTTCCAGGGTCCGGTTCGAGACGTTCTGGCGGAGCAGGTGGTTCACGGAAGGGTTTTCCTCCACGACCTGGACTTTATGTGTCACATGAATAACGCCCGCTATCTGCGCGAGTGCGACTTCGCGCGCTACGCGTACTGCACGCGGAACGGGCTCTTCCTGGCGGCGCGTGCGCTCGACGCCTCCATGCTGATCGGAGCCACCACCATCCGCTACCGGCGCTCGCTGGCGTTCGGCGAGGCCTTTGAGCTGCGCACGCGGATCGTGGCGTGGGACGAGAAGTCCTTCTACCTGGAGCAGAGGTTCGTGTCCAAGACAGACGGGTTCGTTTCTGCTGTCATGCTGTGCAGGCAGAATGTCATTCGCGGAAACCCACAGAGGATCTTGGATCACCTTTGCAAGAGGAAGGTATGCATTATATCGAGTGCATCATGTGCTTGTGCATTAAAGTTATTTTTATTTTCTTTTTTACTTTTAAAAGCCCCAAATATGCTCATCCCTGTGCAAGAAAGCCCCATCCTAAAATATAGTAATGTCGTGTTAAATGTTTGTGCTTGTATATTTACTTGTTTATTTATTTGATATGTGTATTGTATTTATTTTAGACTCATTTTATTGTAATCTTATTTATTTATTTTTTACTTGTTACTTTTTGGACCCCCAAATATGCTCATTCTCATGCCTATTCATGCCCCATTCTACAATTTAAAATTGCAGTTGTATATTATCATGTATAAAATATTTATAAATTTGTGTAAAATATTAGTTTGAAAATATTTAGTTGTAGTGCACAAGATTAATAATGTTTTTTTTTCTACTCCCTGTGACTATAGATATAGAATTTTTAAACTTATTTAAATAAAGTGTCTATTTTTATTGTAATAATTTTATATAGTTATGTTTATACGTTTGTTGGCCTCACAATATATGGCTATCCTCAATTGAAAGGCATTAAGTATAAAGACACTTTTATACAGTGAAATTAATATTTTATCATTTTTTATTATTCGACATATTAAATTATCTACGAAAGTATGTATTATTATTGGTGATTGTAATATTAATTATTAATTAATTAATAATTATTTTTGGACCTCTGAAGACCCAATTAATACAGTTTAAAAAGTATAATTACTACACGTGTAAAAAATCATTAAAAAATAATTCTACTTTTTTGCTACAAGTATTACGTACGTAATGTTTGTTTTTTTTTTTTTTTAATAAATTGAGTTGATATAAAATTGTATTTCTTAAATAATAATTACATTATTATTGTTGTTGTTTCTTATTATTACTTTATATTTACAAATTTTTACACTGTTTTTCTCTAAACATTTCCACGGACCCCCTGTAGGTCTTCAGACCCTAGTTTGAAAACCCCTGCTTTACAGGCCTAACAAACAGTAGCATGGTAATACCATGACACTCCTTGGCTTACCATGAACATGGTAATCATTTCAAGACACTTTGATAATATCAGGTAGACGGGGTAATCGGTAATACCGAGGTATGTTCCTGTTGATCTTACATACAGTATATGTGTCTCTGATCTGAAGGTGGATTGCCCTGAGATTTCAGAGGATCTTCAGCACTGGATCAGGTTCATCTCTGCCAGCAGTCAGGCTCTGAGAGCAGAGAGTGGACTGGACGACAAGACCAAATGATCTTTCAAAGACTCTTACCGTAAGCCTTCCTTCTGCATGTAAGTTTCCCGTGATGCTAACCTTGAAACCAAAACTCTCGAAGTGTCCGTTTTAAAGTTACAAAAAGGATTTCTGATCCAGAACCTGTGGCTGTTGGCAGCTTCAGTGTTTACTCCACCACACCAGCCCTCCGTATAGTTTATTTGTTTAAAAGTATTACAACGTCATTATTGTACTAACAAAATCCATTCCAGAAGCTGCAAGAAATATGACTGACAAACCACAGTGCATGAATCTCTGTTGAGAAACAGAGCGCATGAATGAATGTTGAAAACCTGACTCCATTGACTTGAACTCTGGGGGCTTTTGAACGCTCCTATAACCAAATACGCACATGAATGTAAGAAAAATCACGTTGAAAAGAGTATTTTAATAGTATAAATGGTAGATGAGTTCTGAGCAGGGAATTGGAACAAGTCTGTTGTTTTATCATATCACATCATGGATTTGTTGTGCTGGTCAGATATGTTAATGTAGTTATTTATTCCAATTTAAAACTGAAACGGTTTATTATTCTTGTTATTTATGAAAAGGGAACATGTATTTATGAAAATATTTTTTTCTGAGATAAAAAAAGCATAATTTCTTTGAGAAGAGTCTGTAAAGTAATTTAAGCACCTGCAATGAAACTTGAAGACTTGGGTTATGAAATAAAGTCCTGCATTGTAAATAATGTTTGTATGTTTCTGAGTCATTAGAAGCATTTGTTTAGAAACGGTGTTCATGTATCTGGATCATGTGAGAGCAGCACTACTGCCATCTAGGGTGAAAACACTGTCATATCACGCTCTCAAACTGGAAAGTTGAATTAAAAATGTACACGTATTGCAGAATGGCATTATATTTGGTTTGTCCCTTTTTTGAATCAATGGCAGCAGCACTGAACCTCACATAAACAAAACCTGATGTTCATGTTCTGCAGCATAACTTGAGATGTTCCTACGAGCATCTTAAGCTTCAGTGTAAGCAAGAAAATCTGACAAATTCTGTACGAAGAAGTTCATATCTGACTAAACATATTCAAACAATAACATTTTTAAAATTCATCCGGACATTTTCTTTGTTTTAGTTTTAAGTTTATTTTATTTTTTCCCCCAAAAGTAAAAAAAAAAGTGTTTAATGGCAAGTTTAAAATAGATTTCGAGTTCAATGATGTCTGTGGGGATGGGAGATATAAATAAAAGATATAAATATTAAAATATTTTTAAAATATTTATAATTGACCTATGTAGGGGTGTGTATATATTATATATATAATCATTATAATATATATACACAACCATTTTAAAGTATAAATGTAACAAATGAGTTTAGTGTATACATTTATTGAGATTTTGAAGTATAAAGATGATATATATAATTACATTATTTATAAGTAATATTATTATTATTGTTTGTTTTGATTCGATATATATAATTATCTAATATTCTAAAGTATATCAAAATGTAATAGATATAGGCAGGTATAAAAATTGATTATATATAAATATAAAAATTTAATTAAAGTAAAAATAATACATGTTTATAATGTTTAGTTATAAGTTATATCTTACATATTTAATACATTTGAAAGGTGTATTATATATAGATAATTTATTTTAATTAGATAATTACTTAAATATAAATAGTAAACTTACAATTTATCAATGTTTGGAAAAATTAGATGCTTTTTAATTTTAAAAATCATATAACCATTATATAAAATACTGAATTTTATTTTGTTTATTATTAGTATTTATGATGAGGGATTTTGTGGCGACGTATGACCTAGACTCATTTTTTTCAGCTGCACTAATTCTTACCAGAACACTTGACACTGCACCGAGTTTATAACACTGCAGGCAGCGCAGTGTTTTTTCTGACATGCGCAGTTGTTGTGCAGAGCCGCTGTTCAGCCCCTCCCCCTCCTGTCAGACTCTGCGGTCACATGACTCACTTCCTGCATAAACAAAGCTTGCCACTCTGCCACTGGGTTAGACGGCAAGAATCCTTTTAAAATGGCGCAAGCTGGGGTTTTCCTGGAGCACGACCAGTTCAACTGTTCCATATGCCTGGATGTCTTAAAGGACCCTGTGACTATTCCATGTGGACACAGTTATTGTAAAGGCTGCATTAAAGGCTACTGGGACCAGGATGACTATCTGGGGATCTATGGCTGTCCTCAGTGCAGGCAGAGCTTCGCTCCCAGACCCCTGCTGGGCAGGAACACGATGCTGGCAGATGTGGTGGAGAAACTGAAGAATACCGGGCTCCACGCTGGACCGACAGCGTCTGATCCGACCCAAGCCGAACCCGGGGATGTGGAGTGTGATGTTTGCTCTGGGACAAAAAACAAAGCCTTTAAATCCTGCCTGGTCTGTCTGGCGTCTTACTGCGAGACCCACCTTCAACCCCACTACGAGTCTCCTGCCTTTCAGAAACACAAGCTGGTCTGTCCTTCAAAGAAGATGCAAGAACAGCTCTGCCCTCGCCATGAGAAACTCCTGGAGGTGTTTTGCCGCACAGATCAGCAGTGTATTTGTTATCTTTGTTTAACGGATGAACACAAAGGACACGACACTGTTCTAGCTACAGCGGAGATGAATGAGAAAAAGGTAATGTTGTAGACCGTTTCTAGAGTGTGTGTTGTGTGAGAGTCAGTAGAAATATGGCATGTTATGTAACCCGTGTTTTTCTTCCCAGAATGCTCTGGCGGAGATGCAGAAGATTTCCCAGCAGAGGATTGAGGAGAGAGAGAAGGAGCTGGCCGACCTGAGAGAGGCTACACAGATGCTCACTGTGAGTGTGTGTGTGTGTTTCTCCTAACAGACTTCACTGAAGTTTCAAGGTCAACCAATATCAGATCTTGTAAAACTTTTTTCAATAATGGTTTATTTATCGGGGGCCAAAACACATCGACTCGTATTATATATATATTAATATGATATTTATTTTTACTTGATGTATGTATGTGTGTGTTGTGTGGGGTGTCGTGTGTGTGTGTGTGTAAAACAAAAGCTTCGTAAAAACATGTGTTTAAGAAAAATAAAATTAACGGTAGTGTATTAAGAAACATAAAATAAACAGATTTTTTCTTCATACAAAACTGAATATATATGTATATATGTGTGTGTGTATATATAATATATATATATATATATATATATATATATATAGATATATATAATAGTATGTGGTGATATGAAGAAAAACATACGTGGCAAAAAGTGTTTTAAAAATTAAGACTTGTTTTTTTTATCAGGATGCATAACTTGATCAAAGTGTACAGCAGAAGACATTGATAATGTTACAATAGATTTATTTTCAATAAACGCTTGTCTATTTAACTTTTATATCTATCAAATATTCCATACACAGAACTGAATCGCTGGTGCCACACAAAGTAATAGATTTTTATGATATTTATTTATTATTTGAGCAGCAATTCAACATATAGAATGATTTTCGGTAGAATCATGTGACAAGAAAACTGGAGTATAAAACTATAATATAATAATAATAAATAACAGAAATACATGCATTTAAAAATGACAGAAAAATGTATTTAAAATGGTATAATTTTTAATATATATGTGTGTAATATATAGTAGATGAAGATAGATTAGTTTTTTTCGTTAAAGGCAAGAACAAAGCAATCTCTATACAAATACTTTCACAAAAAGTATGCATACATGTTTTATTATTTTTTGCTTTTCTTTTATTTTTCTTTTAAAGCTCTTGCCATTAATTGAAATCAGAGCTGTCAATATCTCAAAAGTAAATGGGGCTGTCTTGCAATAAAATAAATAAAATAGATTTTTTATAAGATAAACAAATCTTGTCATAGTTATATGTAATTAATTTGGTTGGAGTGGTACAGAGCTGGGAGTCAAGACTAGAAAACACCTAGACTAGACTGAATAAGACTAAACTAAAGATTCCAGTCCGAGTAGACCCTTTAGTCCAGATCCAGACCAAGACCTTTGGTCCATCAAAACCAGGAGTGTTCATTCTAATAAACTATACTGTAATAAAAAAAAATGCTTAATGTATTGCAGGGATTAATTTTGTACAACACTTTCCCATTGTAATAGGTTTTATTGATTGTATTCTTTTGTTTTTTTTCAAAGCATTTTATATATATATTATATATATAATATTATTCATGTAAATTGACCCTTTTACATTATAAATCTAATAATATGCTCGAAATCCTGTGCAGGTATCATACACATAATTTCCAGCTTTGACTGTGACCCTGACCAAGGGCTCAGTTATACAGCATGGTCTCGAGGTCTTTAAGGCTGTGTAAAGATTTCTAAATAGCTGTTTTTGCACTTTAGTTTCGGTGAACGTTCTGCTTTGATTGAGTTCTGAAAGTTTGAGCACGTCTGCATAGTACATCAAACTCCTGCTTCAAAAGAGCAATCAAAATCCTGTTTTCCACTGCATGACCTCTTCAAAGCCGAAGTCATGCTTTATCATTCTGCTTTTGTCTCCTCTCAGCTCTCCGCACAGACGGCCCTCGAGGAGAGCGAGCGCATCTTCACAGAGCTGGTGTGCTCCATAGAGCGCCGGCGCGCTGAAGTGACGGAGCTGATCCGGGGTCAGGAGAGGGTGGCCGTGAGTCAAGCTGAAGCACTCCTTCAACAACTGGAGCAGGAGATAACCGAGCTGAAGAAAAGACACACTGAATTAGGAGAGCTCTCGCAAACAGAGGACCATATCGCCTTCCTTCAGGTAATGCTGCCGCTTGTTCACAAATTGCTTTCTTATCCAATGTCTCCAGAGTATCCTGAGGTTAAGTGCCTTGATTAAGGACACAGTGGTGATTAGTTTATGAAGCACATTTTCTGCGGTTTTAATCTAATCAGTGTTTCGGTGAGCAGCCCAGATCTTTGGCCACTAAGAAGCATTCACTCCAATGTAAAATTTTATTGTTAGACTGTTCAGTTTCCACGTTTGTAGTAATAGTTCACCAAAAGATGAAAACTGTCATTATTTCCTCACCTTCATGTTGTTTCAAACTGTTGGGACTCATTTTAGGCGCAAAATAATTTTTTTTTTTTTTTGTAAAACACAAAAGAAGATATTTAGCAGAATTTCTACACTGCCTTTTTCCATATAAGTACAAAATATCAACAGACATGGGCTCGCCAAAGTAACAGGGACAGTAAGGCAACATTTTTTGGGTACCAGTGTACTGCAAGGTAGTTCACCCCAAAATGAAACAAATAGCTTGTTTTTATTACCCTCGAAGCATCTAGGTGTATAGACGTTCTTTTCAGACGAATCCAGTCGGTCATTTATATTAGAAATTGTGGATCTGTCAAGCGTTTAAATGGCACTCAGCGGGTGGTGCGTTGAAACAGTTCCACACAAGTCGTCAAATAAAGCTTGCGCATTCATAATACATTTTTGTAAGAAAAATATCCATATTCAAAAATGTAATAATCACTTTTCTCTACTTCCGTTATCTATCATATGCAGATCCGTTCCGGCGTACGGCGTATGACGTATGCGCAACGCGCGCGCCTCTGAGATATGCTAGTCTAACTAGTTTGTTTACAGGAGCAAAGGAAGCAAAATTCCTTACTTTAGCAAAGGAAAACCAATCTCCTCTTGGTTTATATCGAAATCCTCCAACATTTTTCTTTGCAAATCCTTGTTTTGTACTTCTAATTCATGACTGGCGTTTTTTTGTTCTCTCTCCGCATTCGTCACTATCACGCAACGCCGCGCGTCTTACGTCATCCGCCGGAACAGCTTCAGTGTACGACAGTCAGCGGAAGTGAGAAAAAAAAGTATTTATAACACTTTAAATATGGATATTTTCCTTACAAAAACACATCGATTCGCTACAAAAGGCCTTTGTTCACCCCCCGGAGCCGTGTGGAACGTGTTATCTATATGCACGGGCTTTATTTGACGACTTGTGGACTGTTCAACTACAACACCGCTGAGTGCCATTAAACAGCTTGAAATATCAAAGAATATTTTTAATATAACGCCGACTGGATTCGTCTGAAAGAAGAAAGTCATATACACCTAGGATGCTTCGAGTGTAAGTAAAACACAAGCTAATTTTTGGGTGAACTAACCCTTTAAAGCCTTTATTTCATAAGATTTTAAAGCTTAGTTAAGAGATGAATTATGCTTGTAAGGCACCTCTATAATGCCGGTAGATAGCTTGAAAAATTGTACCCACAGTTTTAATACATTTACATTAAAATACTTATCTATTCATTCTTACACATTTAGAAAGTGTATTAAAACACATGACAAATAAACCTTCAATTATTATGCTTTATAACTTTAATTCAATTTTTGTAAAACTTCAATTATTTATGAAGAGATAATATGCATTGTTATACATTATTAGTACTTTTATAATGCATCATACATGGAGGCTTAAAGTAAACTGTTATTGATTTTTATTCATTTATTTTGCAATTCAGTTTTTTGTTGTTGTTGCAAAAAAACACCTTTCTCAGAATTGCAAGTTTATATCTCAAAATTCTGAGAAAAAAAGGCATTGGCAAGTTACGTGCAAAAAAAATGCTAGATATAAACTCTGAAATGTGAGAAATTAAGTCAGAACGGTCTGTTATAAACTTGCAATTTTGATGAAAAATGTCTAAATTGCAAGATGTAACTCAAAATTGCGAAATATAAACGAAAGAATTGATATAAATGTGCAATTCTGAATAAAGTCTGAATTGAGTCACAATTGCAAGATATAAACTTGTAATTGCAAGAAATAATGTAAAAAACTGAATTGCAGGATTTTACCTCAATAATGCGAGAAAAAACTGGTAAAGTGTGAAATAAAGTCAGAATTGTGTGTAGATCGAATCTATATTGTGAGGATAAACTATGAACTACAATTGTGTGAAGAAAAAAAATCCAAACGCAAGATATAAACCGAATAGTGTGTTACGAGATCATTCCGAGATATTGTGAGGAATACATTGTAAATAGTAAAAACTAAAAACTGCAAGATGTTACTTCAAAATTGCAAGTCTAAACCAATAAAATAAATAAAAATCTAAATTGTGTTTTGAATTCACAATGTGCGCAAAAAACGGACAGAAACTGGAGCTGTTACTCAAATTGTAAGCCTAGAACTCAGAATGTCAGGAAAAAATCTGACATTGCCGAAGTGTTTAAAATTGGGAGTTGGGAAGTCTTTTGTTACACTAAAATTGCGTGTGTACTGTGTTATATTTATTATGGTGTTAGAGCTATAGATAGATATATATATATATATCTATAGAAATGCATGTATATATTTAAGAAAAAATGTTACGTTTATAAGTAATATTCTAAAAGAGATAATTTATATGAATATAAATATATATATGTAAATATTTTCAAAATATATGCTGTATGTGTGCGTCTTTATATATACATAATAAATATACACAGTACACACACACACATATTATGTGAACAAAAATGTTTAATTTGGATGCGATTAATCGTTTGACAGCACAATTTTTTTTATGGCGGAAACAATCTCTTTTGCACTTATACTTTCAAACTTCCAAATATTTGTTGAGTATTAAAAATGTTCACTTTTGGGTGACCATTCCCTTCAGATGTGACTCAAAATTGTGAGATATAACCTCGTAAATATAAGACGTAAAGTCAGAATTGTGAATCATGAACTCGCAATTGTGAGAACAGTCCGAATTGCAAGGTTCAACCACAAAACTGCAAGGTATAAACTTAGAATTCTGAGAAAAAACGTTGAATGTGGAGAAACTCAGAATGCGAGAAAATTTGGCTTACCAAGGGTTTCTTCAGAATTGAAGCGTATGCTAAAGAAAGGCTCTTAGCAGACCTTTCGATCTCCTGCTTTAAAAAAAAAAACAATTTCACAAGTTTCACATGGTGATTTTTTTATTTATTTTTTCCTTCAAAAGGACTCAAAGAGAGACACGGAATTGAGATTGCATCAATGTCTGCTTTTGTGAACTGAAACTAGTATCAGGAATTGTATTTGGGTTGCATACCATTTTTGATTCATGAAAGCTTGAAGTCAGACCACTGCCTAGAGCTAACAGTATTCATTCGATAATTCTGTCTTTCACCGTTGTTCTGGTTCAGAACTGCAGGTCTCTGTGTACTCAGCCTGTGCCTGTTGACTTGCCAAACATCACCTCTGACCCAAACTTTGGATCCATGATGATGGCGCTGACAGAGTTCCAGGCTCTCCTCGAGGACGTCTACCAGGGAGGATTTGTCAATATCTCTGAGAAAGGTGAACAGACTTGCATTCTGAGACCTTTCAAGCCATTAAGGACTAAATCAGTATTTCATTGTATTGTGAAATTACTTTGAGTACTTGATCTAACCCTCCGTTCTGGTTTGCAGTGAATCATGTTACTATTATTGAGAGCACCAAACCAAAGACAGATTCAGAGTCCATTACAGGTAAGAGTCCATAGAATTAAAAATGCATTCAATTAAGACTTGCATAAGCCATCTGTTCTAAAACCTAGTGAACTTGAACCACAATTTTTGGTTACCTGAAGAACCTATTATTGATCAGTTCTTAAAAGAACCATTTTTTTTTCTTCGTGTGAAGAACATCTGAAAAATCCAAAGATCCTTTTTCTACTATGAAGAGCCTTTTTTTGGAATGTAAAGTTTCCATGGATGTTAAACATTCTTAGTGGAACCACAAATGACAATAAAGCTGCTTTATGTTTAAGAGTGTAGGAAACAGAACTCGCACTTGATTTCAATAGAATCTGGCATTAGCTTGTTGATAAGCTACTAATACAAAATTGTAATGTTCATAAAAATTACATTTCACATAGATGGGTAAAACAGTGTATTTTAATTAGATTGAACTGTATACTTTTCAGATATCAATGAAATGGTTTTTGTATAAAAAATAATTTTTGTAGTCTGCATTTCTTTGAGTTTGTTGCAATGCATTCGGGGTAAGCCTTCTTTAAGGAGGCTTCTTTATATTTGCGATGGTGTTTTAGTCCACCAAAACAAGGCGACTTAATTGCATAATTGTTGGGGTCCGGTACTGTGAGAGCGCATATGTCACCCACTCGTCAAAGTTTTGGGTCTGTAATTTTGTGTTGGTTGGAAAGAGTCTCTTTTGCTACCAAGGTGCCATTTACGTGATCAAAAATATAGTAAAAATCAGTATTTTGGAAATATTTAACGATTTATAACTGTTTCTACTTAATAGTATAGTTTTTAATATTTTGTAAACAATGTTGGCTTTACTATTTATCAATTAAGGATTTGTGGGTTGATTAGTATGAATTAACATGTGAAGTGGACAAAGATTTCATCAAAGTTGTCCCAAGACAAGACGCCATTGGTTTTAGGACAACGTTGATGAAAGGTTTTGATCCACTTCGTGTGTGTGTGGTTGGGGGTACAGGGGCATATCAAAAATGTGAATATTGTGAAAGTTTCTTTTTTTTTTTAAGTGAAACTTTCAAATATTCTAGATTTATTACATGTAAAGTAAAACATTTAAAAGTTTTTTTGTTTTAATTTTGATTAGAGCTTTCAGCTCATGAAAGTCAAAAATTCAGTGTCTCAAAATATTAGAATATTTCCTAAAATCAATCAAAAAAAGGATTTGCAAAAGAGAAAAGTTCAAGTTCTTTAAAGTATGTTAATTTCTGCACTCAATACTTGGTCGGGGCTCTTTTAGCACAAACTCCAGCATCCTGTTTCTTTTTTTTTTTTTTTGGTGTGGCATGAAACGATCAGCCTGGGCTCTGCTGAGGCACTATGAGCGTTTCAGCTCGGATCCACTGTTTCTCATCTTTCTCTTGAAAATATCCCATAGATTCCATATGGGGTTCAGGTCAGGCATGTTGGCTGGCCAAACAAGCACAGTAATATGGTCAGCAAACCACTTGGAAATGGTTTTGGCACTGTGGGCAGGTGCTAAAGTCCTGCTGGAAAAGGAAATCAGCATCTCCATAAAGCTTGTCAGCAGATGAAGGCATAAAGTGCTCCAAAATCTCCTGGTAAATGGCTTCATTGACTTTGGACTTGATAAAACACAACGGACCAACACCAGCAGACGTCACGGCACACCAAATCATCACTGACTTCAGAAACTTCAATCTGGACTTGGATTCTGTGGCTCTCCAGTCTTCCTCCAGATCTTGATTTCCAAATGAAATGCAAAATTTACTTTTACCTGAAAAGAGGACTTTGGACCGCTGAGCAACAGTCCAGTTCTTTTCCTCCTTAGCCCAGGTAAGATGCTTCTACTGTTGTTTCTGTTTCAGAAGTGGCTTGGTAGCTTCTTTCTAAGACGTCTGAGCGTGGTGACTCTTGATGCACTGACTCCAGGCTTCAGTCCACTCCTTGTGAAGCTTGCCCATGTTCTTGAATCGGCTTTTCCTGAAAATCTACCCAAGGTTGCGGTCGTTCCTGTTGCTTGTGCACCTTTTCCTACCAAAATTCTTCCTTCTAGTCAACTTTGCATTTAATATGCTTTGATACAGCACTCTGTGAACAGCCAGCCTTTTCAGTAATGACCTTCTGTGACATACCCTCTTTGTGGAGGGTGTCAATGATCGTCTTCTGAACCATTGCCAAGACAGCAGTCTTCCCCATTATTGTGGTTTCAAAGAACAAGAGATACCCGGCATTCATACTGTAGTGATGGTCAAATGTAAATATTCTAATATTTTGAGATACTGGATTTTTGAGTTTCATGAGCTGTAAGCTCTAACTATAACAATTAAAACAAAACACTTTGAATTGTTATTTACATGTAAGAATCTATGAAAGTTATTTTGGAGTAACAAAAATGTAAACTTTTTTCACGATATTCAAATTTTGAGATGCCCCTGTATGTGTATATATATTGGAATAGAGCCTTACAATTAAAAATGTATAGATGTTTCATTTTCATCTAATAAAATTAATATTTTAATACTTGATTTTTTTTTTACTGCACGTGAAGAAGCTTGCAGTGCTAACAGGATGAATTGTTTATTTCGTAGCTTCAGCACCAGACTTTGGTCAGGCTGTACAGAGCCCGTTTGCCGTTAGCGTCCCAGCAATTAGTGTGTTTCCATTCTCATCATTTGGTGAGTATCAGGAAAAACTTTTATTGTACACTTTAAAAAAGTCAGTAAAAATATGGGCCAATGTTCTGTGTGAATTATTTTTTTTTCTGTATTGATTTTTTACAGATGTTTTACCTGTGGTTTGAAATGCATTGTGTAGTGTTTTAAAGTTGAAAGAAATGTCTGTAAATATACAGTAACAGACTTGTAATTTGTTGCCAGAACATTTTTCAACAGATTATTTCTCTTACAGTGTAGAATGTTGACCATCTCTGAGCCCCTCTTTTTTTTTTTTTGCATACAGAAAATCATTGTTTTCTCATTTTCTTTTTCTCTTCAGGATCCAGATCACAAGGTCCTCGTCAGAGACTGCAGCCACGTAGGAGACGAAGGTAGCCTTAAGATCGGCCTGAGAAATGCCTGATTAGAATTCAGTCAAGAGGCCAAAGTCGGTTTGTTGGTAGTTTTTTGGAACATGTACATTTTCATGGTTTAAAAAAAAAAAAAAAAACTGTAAAGCTATATTAACCGCAAACTTATTACTAAATGAGACCGAAATGTAAATGCAGATGCGTTTCAGTGTCTACCGTCCAAGTCTCAACGGTATTAACTTTAAACTTATGTTAATCTGTATATCTTACAATTACAGATGTGTTTGGAGTGAAAGTCGCAATATTGTGTGATCAAAACATTTAAAAATAATTACCTGTTGATTAAGCTATGATTATAGTATTTTCTTAAGTATTAATCATACACATTATAGAGTGTTATACTTGTGTAAATTATCAGTTTTATTCACTGACGCTGTCTGTCTATTAACAGATGTTCATTTTAGCTTTGTACTGTATGTATGAGATGTGTTTGTGTGTATTAAACAGTTTAATTGCAAGAATTTTTAAAATTAGGATGTTAAATACTTATTTTTCATATCATGAAAAATAAAGTTTCTTCCAAACAGTTTGATGGCTCTGGTATTTTACTGTGTAGCCAAATGAAAAAAGACTAAATCACGTGTGCGTTATGCACTTGACTTGAGTTTTCATTTCCAATGTGACAAATGAACCCAAGACGACACCAATCATGGTTTTTAACATCTCATTTTGGCAACCCATTTTTGCCAAGAAACAAAAATAGTCTTGGTTATCATAATCGTAAGTTGAAGTTTTGATTAAAAAAACATAATGACATGAAAAATTTATTACGATATTGAATATGAAATATGATTAAAAACGTATCCCATAATTATGAGTCAATATCCCATATTTAGAGTTGCCATAATTATAACTTGTCATGATTTTGTCTCATAATTTAGACTTTGTTTCATAGTTTTATTATTGTTGAATGAGTTGACAAAGGTCTGCATATAGACTTTATAATTAGAACTTTTTACGACTTGAGGCCGACGACTTTTTATTTCATGACTTACTGTCTCATAATTATGACTTGGTGTCTCATATTTTTGGCAAGTCATAATTATAACTTTTTATGTCATTTCAGCTTTTCATCATCATAATGATTACTTAATAAAGCATTTTTTGTATCAGAATTGGGTTCCCATACATTCTTAATTATATGAGCAACTAAAAAGAAGAATTTCCCCGAAACAGAACATCTGGATCTGCACAGATTTCCGTAAAATCCTCATGAAAGGCAAAATCAATCTGTACAAGGAAAAAAAAATTGTCTGCCTGTAATTCTGACTGGATTGTATAATCAGGCATGTGATATTTACAGTTGCTTTAGAATAAACAAAACCGCTTTAGTGTAAATACACCGGTGTAAAACATGATGGTCATCTCTATATAGACGTAAAATGTCCAAAACTCCGAAATTAACTTGACGTTTGGGGCACAAATATAAAATTATGAATATGGCCTTGATGCTAGAATTTAGTTGTTTTTTTCTCAAAAACGTTTTCATTTACAACTAATTTAAAGGTGGAAATTAATAAATTTATGGAATTAATTTTCTTACTGACACTTGCAATGCAAGTCAGTTGTGTATGTTTGGCTAGGCTTTTATCGTCATAGACCAGCTCAGGTTAGCAATGAGAAATGACTACATAATTTCAAAAACTTTGTGTTTTCATGTGTAGTAGAAAAAAAACAAGCGCTGTGAAAAAAACGACGCACAGTATACAAGTTTATTACAATCACTATACACAGAAAAGACAAGTGAGCACACCTCAATTAGAGACCAATAAACTGCTTATGAGTCATGTCATAATTTTGACTTTATATTTTTTTTTTTTTACTGTACTTAGAAGTATGACGCTCTCTCTCAATTTATTTTATGTTTGATTCCTAATACTGAATGCGCGCAGCATCCTCATGATAAGCTAGGAATCAACACATAAAAATGATAACAGTACACTCTTAAAAATAAAGGTGCTTCAAAAGGTTCTTCAAGCGATGCCATAGAAGAACCATTTTTGGTTCCACAAAGAACCATTCAGTCAAAGGTTCTTTAAAGAACCATCTCTTTCTTACATTTTCATAATCTGAAAAACCTTCTTTCACCACAAAGAACCTTCTGTGAAACAGAAAGGTTCTTCAGATGTAAAGGTTCTTTATGGAACCATTTAAACAAAAAAAGGTTCTTCTATGGCATCATGAAGCACCTTCATTTTTAAGAGTGTACCAAACTATAAGATCCATGTTAATGCAGCGTTTAATATAGCAATTTGTTTTTATTTTTTTTCTGGACAAACCCCCCCCCCCCCCCCCCCAACGGGGGGGGAAAGCAAAAAAATTTCCTTCTATAGTAGTTATTGCACTTACTGTCTTTTTTCATGTTTAACCTTTTTTTATAGCATACATGAAGCCTTATGGCAACGCAATAATATTGGTAAATGTAGCCAGTTTAATACTTTGATGAGGAAAATACCAAATGATAACTAAAAGAGAACAAAAAAAAGTTCAAGAATAGAATGTAGCTGCATAGTAGGAAACTTAGTGACTTTCATGGCACTTGCTTTGTGAAAATCAGTCACATTTGCATTGTTTGCAGTCTGAAATGCCACATAAATATGAATTTTTTTATAAAGTCTCATTAATGATAAACAATAGTTATATCATTTGAAAGCACACACTTTCTTCGTTCTTTTAGTGATTAATACTCACAATGTGTTTCTCAGTATGATGGAGCAGATCATATATAATACAATGTAAAGCAAACTCATGCACCTGCAACTTTATATTTGCATAAAAACAAAAGAAGTGACCTCTTGTACTTGTTGGTGATTGGCTGCTCCAGGGTGTTTCGGCCTGAAACCTGATAAGCTTCTACTGTACCTGCATTATGTTCACGCCCAGTTTAAACACAAACACTATTGTTTCGTTCTCTCGGTTCTGCCTTGGTGACCACCTTTCTTTTCCCTCTCCTCTAACACATGTACACATGTAGGAGAACATGGCAGGAATGAATATCTCTGTGGATAAGGAGCAGTTCTGTTGCTCGGTGTGCTTGGAAGTGCTGTGGGAGCCGGTCACCATTCCCTGTGGACACAGTTATTGTATGGAGTGCATTAAAGGTTACTGGAGGAAATGCGAGTTGAAAGAGGAATACAGCTGTCCTCAGTGCAGACGCACCTTTAGTCCTAAACCTGTGCTATGTAGAAACACCATGCTGGCTGATGTTGTGGAGAAACTGAGGAGAACCGACATTCAAGATGCTGGTAGGAAAGCAGCGGATGTCGAATGTGACGTTTGCACTGGGAAGAAACATCGAGCTGTTAGGTTTTGTGTGAAATGTCAGATGTTTTACTGCGAGATGCACCTGAAACCTCACAATGAAAGGAACCGTGGCAGGATGCATCCACTTACTGAAGTTACAAAACAACCGCAGAAGAGAATCTGTTCACGGCACAATAAATTGCGGGATGTGTACTGTCGCACAGACCAACAATGCGTTTGTAGTTTGTGCTTCAAAGATGGACACAAGGGGCACAGCGTGGTGACGGTGATGGAGGAGAGGATGGAAATACAGGTAACAAAATTGTAGAGAAATCAGTGAACCGCACAAAGTAGAGTTCAAAGATGGCAGAATTCTCACATGTGTGGTTTTCAAACAGAAACATCTTGAGGAAGCGTGGAAAAAGTCAAAAGAGAGGTGTAAGGAACGAGAGAAAGAACTCCGAGATATTGTAAAATATGTCAAGGTAGGTCTATTGTGTACAAAATATCACAAACAAACAGGTTTCTTATTTTGGGGTGGAACACATCTATGGTTCTGCTCTTTGCTTACTTTTTAAGCGTAGACCCCAAAATTGTGCATTTGTAATGTCTAGTTCAGAATGGTACAAAATGTTGCTTTGTGAGAAAAAAATGGAATACAATTGGAATCGATTGAGTGGCAATTGTACTGTCCATGGTCTAAAATAACCGCCATGAATGGGCCATGAAAAATACAGAAACTGAGTATATTTTGTGTAATACAATCTACAAATCAGCCATGGCAGCTTTGAAGGGTAAACTCGAAAACCTCAAAAGTGTAAAACAGGCACAAATATGAACTGGTGTGACTAACACAGGGCAAACTTTTGCAAATTTGCTCTTCAAATCATAATTTCATTGAAACGTTGACAAAAGTAGTCTTTGATCATGTATAAATATATACATCCAAATGCAGAACCTAATAAAAGTAATTATGTCTGAAAGCTGTTCAGCAACTAGGGATTGCACAACCCTGTCTGTATTCATGTTTATATAGTGGGCTACACAAGTGTTTCTTGCAATTCATAAGTACTGGGGCACAGAGACTCTATTGTTGATACATATTTTGATACTCCGTTTTAGATACATGGATATAAATAGTCTTTACCTGCAGTACAGAATGTGCTGCTTGTTCACAACAAGCGCAATAAAGAGTGGCTTCATCTCTGACATACAAAAGATTGAAGATATTTGCACTTTTTGTGTCATACAATGTATGTTTTCCTTTCCGTCTTATAAAGTATCCCATTTTGATGTGAGAAAACGCTGCAAAACATTCAGTGCATGAGTGATCTGTCCGTATCAATCAAACTGAATTGAAAACTAGTTCAGACCTTTCATGATTCATTCATGAATTGCTAAACAGCTAAAAGAAAAACATGACTGCTGAAATATTAGGGAAAATTATATTTCAGTAATGTTTCACTCGGGTACAGTTTTGTACCGTCGCTTTGATGCATTTCTCAAATCATCCTTAATATTTGCAAAGAAGTATGTGCATTTCTCAAAACAATTCGTACAAACAGCACCACACTATGGATTACATGCAAAAGCCTGTAACTTACTCAAATTCTTTAATTTATCTCTCAAAAGTAAGTATTTATGTCAATGAACATATCATATCACTGCCATCAGAATGAAAAGTCCTTGTGTCATTGTTCACAACCAAGATAGTCAAAATGCTTAGTCATGTTGCCAATATAACACTGCAGTCTGTTAGTATTACCTGATGTAAATTATGGCAACAGTTTGGATGACAGTAACTGTACTGAAATGCAGAAGGCTTCACTTCTTGTGCATGCTATATATCCATTTCAAAAGTACAAATTTACACACTACTGTATGTGGGGTATTGATTGAAAGAGACTGGATAGGATTCACAGTACAACGTCATTGTAATATAGAAAAGAAAAGGAACTATTGGCACAATTGCGAAAATACAAAATTAGAAAGGCAAACACTGTAAACCCACCTCAGCCATTGTAAGCCTGGTCCACAATAGTGTCCCTTTTTTCATCTGATATGCGCCTATGTCCTTGGCCTCTTCTGCATTTTCCTCTGTACCCTTTCACCATGCATCCTTACTCCTATTCTTCCTCTCAGCTGTTGACCCTGATCATTTCCTGGATGTTCACCCATTGTCAGAATTTGTAACTCTTGTGTTGTCCTCCGTCTATATGCTTTCCAACTGAAGGTTCATGAGATGCACCTTTGAGCTATTTCAGGGAACTGGTTTATAACTGGTTGATCTATATTTTCTTCATTAGTGAAAGTCAAGATTTACCTCCACAATTCATGGCAAATTTACAAAAATCTAATAGAAATATGTAGAAAATATGCTTGACAGTTTATGACAACTAGATCAACCATTTTGCATTTAATTGCTTATACGATGAACTAATGCCTAGATGTTTTGGGGGATAAGACTGTTGCACAGAGAACTACAGTACAGTATATAATATATTTTGAGCAACATGACAATAGCAACTGATAATGTAGGAAACTGCAGACAAATATACATAATCGTTTGCATAAATGTATCAAAGCAATCGCAACTTGTTCAAAATAATTTTATGACGTGCACAAGTGACTAGATGATGTGGAGGTTGAACAAGTAGTCTTGAGAATTTCATTTCTGATATGAGAAATGCACCAAAGCAACTGAGAAAATTTGACAAAATGCAATACTGTATGCTGATGGATATTGCAACAGGCATTTGTAATTATAAACAAATATGATTTCAGTTAATATCATAATCATAAACACATTGGTTTGTAGTGCAAATACTTTAGCCATTTACTGCACTTGTTATTCTATTAGTTATCTTTAGTTTAGTTTATTGGCTAATAAATCAGAAATTCATGAAAATCAAAATAATGAATAAAAAAAGCAGCTTATTTTGATTTACATTTAGTATTATATTTTACTCACATTATATTTTACTTATAAGCTTATTTCCACATTCCAAAATAAGATGGACTGCCTTCATTCTTTGGATTTTAAATACAGTTGCTAAATTTTTTACCTAAATAATGCACTAATGTTGAAAAATTTCTGGGGAAAAAAAAAGTAAATAAAAAAAAATTTGTAGAACAGTAAGGCTTATGATACACGGGCAACTTTGGGCAATGTCGCCTTCAACGGGCAACCAGGTGAGAGACAGGGCCCACGCCCAATTTAAAGGGGTCATATGATGCGATTTAAATGTTTCCTTTCTCTTGGAGTGTTAAAGCTCTTGGTGCATAAAGAATATCTGTAAAGTTGCAAAGACTAAAGTTCTCAAAATCACAAAGATATCTTTATAAAGGTACGGTCAAAACCCGCCTACCTAAAACGCCTGGTTTAAACACACCCCCACATATCTACATCACAATGTGGGAAGATTGCCATAACGCCGCCCAAATGTTCAAGCAAAAGAAAGGCATAAACTTCATTTATCGCGTGTGAGGATGGTGTTGCCGCCGGCAGACATATTTTGAAGGGCCGCTGTGTTTCGTTGTGAAAGTGAAATTATTTTGTTTGGTCTTCCAAAAGAGGATGATGTCCGTTTCGTCATGCCTAGAGCTTATCCGTGTTGGTCGCTGAGGAAATACAACAACTTCGTTCTGTGGTTCGCCGGATCGGCTTTCACGTGGACGAAGCGGAGTCCAGCCTGGGGACGTCACATGTGGTTGCCGCAAGCCCGCCGGATGCTCCTTTGTCGAATCTGCCAGCCGCGCTGTTCTCAAGCCCGCACGCTCTAGCAATCAAGACGGCCTCCGTCACTCTAGGGCCTCCGCTCACTCTAGCCGCGGTGTGTGACGCTGTGTTTCGTTGTGAAAGTGAACTACTTTGTTTGGCCTTCCAAAATTGGACATGACTAGAAATCAGTGGTTATGTTGTATTTACAACACTGTTTCAGAAGACTTCAACACAAATATTCAGATGTGTTCAGCACATTTTACGGAGGACAAGGACTGTTTCCTGATCCTGGGAGAGTAAGACTACAATGCCGGCTGTTCTGACTCACAGACTGTGAGTACGTTTTTTTTTATATTTAAAGCGAGTTTTTTTTTGAGCAGTGTAGAGTAGCACTTGTTGTTTGTCATTTCTCCGATCACAAATGCAGACATGGTTTTATGTTTACACGGCGCGGCGCGATGCAACGCAACGCGTAAAAAGACAGTATAAGTCATTATAATCCATATTGATGTCCCCACTGGATGCAACAAATGCCTCGTTTATAATGGGTTTTAATGTTTTTGTCTCGTCGCTCTGGTCGGACAGGGCATGACAATATGGCAAGGGGCGTAACATTTCCGTCACACACTTGAGGTATTCGGGCCAATCACAACGCACTGGATAGCTGGCCAATCAAAGCACACCTCGCTTTTCAGACCGATGAGCTTTGTAACAATCCCATTTCATTACACCAAATAATGTTCTTTTTAGCAGCATCATATGACCCCTTTAAAGTATCCAGATAGAAATTCTCAATGGAAAAGTGCCCAAGCAACATCGTTCAAAAAAAGTTGGCCCGTGTATCATCAGCCTAAGTGTGTGACCCATAATTGAACAATGCCAGAAGGTTAAACAGTGTCCTTTCGGTCATTGCCTTAGCGTTCAGCACAAGCGGTTGAAGATGACAGCGAAAAGATCTTCACCAGACTGCAGCGCTCCGTTGAAAGAAAGCATCTGGAGGTGAAAGAGCTGATCAGAGGTGAGGAGAGGACAGCTCTCGGCCAGACGGAGAAGCTTCTGGAACGACTGAATCAACAGATAATTGAACACAGGAGAGGAGAAGCCGAGCTAGAGGCGCTCTCAAACACTGAGGATCATTTCCATTTCCTGCAGGTAAAGTCCTGGGTCTGAAACATGAACTGAATTTGTTTATTTGTGCTGGAGGTTACGAAACTGAAACACTATGGGAACCACAAAGCCATGGCATAGCATTCTCTTTGTTTAGCCTCTATTGGGAAATTTGGCCCAGCAAATATAAAGGTGTGGGTTTGCTTACTTGCTGTTCGTTAACACGCTAGCTTTACCCGTCTGACTCACCTGTGCAGAACTATAAGATGCTCTGCGCTCCTCCTGACGCTGGGGGGCGACCCAGCATCGACGTCCATCCATACTTCTCTTTGCTGATACTGAGAAAAGCTCTCACAGAGCTGAGAGATAAAGTCAACGAAGTCTGTGACAGAGAATCAACAAAGATCGCAGAATTAGGTGAGTGTAGAAACTCAGATACACAAAGTAGCTGACTATGGTGGACTTCGTAACCACTTAAATGCATGAAGGAATTATGAGCTGATTTGAAAATAAACATTTTAATAAATTCACTAACTGACAAATTAGACATTCAAAATAGTTTTATAAATAATGCAAAATAATGTATTTTGTAATGAACTCATATCATTAATTAAATGTTCAAAATTCATTAAAATCAATAGAAAATGTAGTTAAATAACACGAAAACAAAAAATAACACATTGTAAATGCCACAAATGACATACAAATAGAAATTTTTAAATATTTAAAAATAAAAATGAAGTTAATTTTTTATTTAAAAACAAAATATTATTCTAATAATAAATACCAGTCAAAAATGAAAGCTTAATTAGTAAATTAATAAAAAAAAATTTTTAAATTAATTAAATTGAAAACTTATAAATTATTGAATTGTAACTTTTTGGGATTTTAGGGATCATTTATGGGGANGCTATGGGTTAAATTAGGGGTAGGGATTGGGTTAAGTCTATATTTTTGGACAGTAATGTTGATCCGGGATCACCAAAAGATGTTGATCCTGAAACATGTCTGTCTTGGCAAAATCATGGCCTCAACACCCGATTACTTAGAATGATATAAACATCAGCAGGTGATGCACAAACGGCTCTTGACAGCGGATACCCTTATATTTACAGTTGATGAAGGGCACAATCAGTCAGCTGGAAACTCCCTGAGCTGTCCGTTGAACAGTGATACAGGTACGGACACTCACATCCCTCCCAGCAAGTGAGTCAGCAAACCGCATCAACTCCCCCATGTTTACCACTGCACATCAAAACTCTTCTGACGTAATTCACCTCACTGACCTTTTCCAGCCCATAGACATTTACACAAGACTGAGCCGAGGACCAGAGGAGATTTCTTACAGTGTGAGTTCAGCGTTCATTCTTGGATGAGACCAAAGACTTAAGATATACAAAGACGGTACACTCATATTACTTATGAATAGGAGAAAGTGCAACATGCAATAATGGCGGAATATCACTGCAGCTGCAGTTAGATATGGAAGCCTGTTTCTGCCACGTGATTACAAAAAACAAAAGAAAACTTTTTTCCTTCTCACAATTGCGAGTTTATTTCTCACAGTTCTGACTCTTCTCAGAATTGCAAGTTTATATCTTGCAATTCAGATTTTTCCAAATTGCAACTTTCTCACAATTGCGAAGTTGGGAATTGGGAGTTGTGAGATAGTCAGTTGTGAGTTTGTTCCTCGCAGATGAGTTTAGCCTATTTCTCACAATTCTGAAAAAAGTCAGAATTGTGAGATATAAACTCACAATTTTAAACTCGTCTTACAATTCTTACTTTTTTCCCTCAGAATGGTTTAGATCTCACAATTCTAACTTTTTTCTCTGAACCACACAATTTTCTCACAATTGCAGCTTTGTAGGCTCTTCCATAGTAAGTAGCTCTGGTTACTATCCATCTTATTTCTCAATGCGAAAGAATGCCGTTTTCTGTCAATGTGCGAGACTTCCGGTTCTTTAGCCGCTGTAGGGAAATAACGAGAAAAATATCAAAGTGCAGTAATTACGAACAGTGGTTTGTAGTGCAAACCGTTTTACCAATTAAGATAATACATTAAAATAAAGTAAAACACCAGTTTGAAATATCACTCTGCAAAATGAGCGGTTTTATACAGCTAAAAATAGCTGGAAGCGGATGACACCGGAAGCCAGACACATTGAGCTACCGAATAACATGACTTAAAGGGACTTGGTAAAGTATCCTCTCTCTTTCCAGACTGCTGTGATTTGACATTAGATCCAAACACAGCCAACTCTTTCCTCCGCCTTTCTGGAGACCGTACAGAGATCACGACCGACCACGAGCCACAGCCGTACCCCGATCACTTCATTAGCTGGGCTCAAGTCTTGTGCAAAGAGGGTCTGTCTGGAGGTGGAGGAGTTTCTATTAGTGTTTCCTATAAAACTGGGAGGAACTATGGACCAAAAACTGGGATGCAACTCAAAATCGTGGAGCTTAGATTTCGCAGATTCTCTTTGTTTGTTCCAGCACAATAAGTTTAGTGTAGAAATACACACTCCAATGCCTCACAGAGTCGGCGTGCATCTCGATCACAGAGCTGGAATGCTGGCGTTTTATTGCATTTCTCTGGCAGACGATGATTTTGCTGCATCGAGAGCAAACTACATTCACTCAGCCTCTCTATCCTGGTTTCTGGGTCGGACTTGGATCTACTTTGAAACTCTTTCGAACGTTCAGCTTAGTTATACATTATGTGCTCTCATTTTGTTTCAATGGACAGTTCACCCCAAAATCAAAAGCATGTCATTCGCTCACCTTTGTGTTGCATTTGTGTTTTTCTCTTGTGGCTTGTTATTGTAGAGGCTAAACTGCCCATGCAACATTATGAAAAGTAGCGCTCTGACCTCGATATATCTTTTTGTTGGAATGACCATTTTCATTTTTGGGTGAACTTACCATTAAAAAAAAAAAAAAAAGATGAATATAATGGAAAATTGTAAAACCAGGACATGAATAAAGAGCATATAAATAAAGAGTCAATACAGCAAGCTGGTTCACGTGGCTGAACAGTTTATTGGTAACCGTGTGATATAAAAGCAGCAGTAACCCAGTGTGAGGTGGTTGTTTGAGGCGAGAGGCTCAGATCTTGTTGAAGGCAGCGATGTCGACACTCTGGACCTACAACATAATGAGGAATTAACGTAGTATTGGTCAATAAAATCTTGAAATATTTTTCCTAACAGTTTATAACGTAATCAAAATGTCAATCTAAAAAAATAAAATAATAAAAAAAAAAGTCCAGAATTCTCTATTTGGCTTTCACCGAACCTAACAAATAAATCACATTTTATTAAAAGGATATTTGTGGAACATTTAGCCCAATGTTTTTTTGTCATTGTGATAATTTCATTATAATTCATTTATAATTTACATTATTTTATTTTCATGACAATTAAGTTCATTCCCTCACAATCTGTCCTTGATTATTTATTACAGTTACTGTAGTACTGTAATGCAACAAATACATTGCACATACATAAAAATAATTTAATTTAAATGTTTTATAAAATATTATGCAGTATAAAAACTATACTAATTAACAATACTATTTATCAACATTATCACATTTATATAATTAATATTAATTATTTTAATTTATATAATTGTTTATTTATTTTTCATGGCAACTGGTCATTTGTCCTCGGTTTTATAAAATTTACTGTTGGGCAATAATACATCTGTCAAGTGTTTGAACTATAAAATCATTAAATATATTGACTGCAACATTACAAACTACTATAAAAAACTGGATTTTGCTTTAAATGTACCATATACAGTATAATGCATAAATTGAGCCTATATTTAAGACCAATGTTCAATTTTTTTTCTTGTTGTGATGGTATATTCATTATAATAAAATAAAATGAATTTAATTATTTTAAGCTATTTCTTTAATTTCTTGACATTTCATTTTTCCTCACACATTTTCTTAAATTATTTTCTTAAAGTTACTTTAATGCAATAAATAAATAACACATTTGCAAAGCACACACCATTATAAAATTATCAGTATTTGACTGCAATATATAAAACAATTACTGGATTAAAGTAATTAGAATCTAATGCAAAGGTACAATGCAAAAAAAACAACTAATATTTCAGTTTCTTTATACAACATACAGTTTTTCTTTTGATTTTGGGGTGAAACATTCTCAGATTCATCCTGTACTTACATAGTCCTCAAATATGGTGATCTCCTCTTCCAGAATGTCTGTTCCCACTTTATCATCTTCTACCACACAGCTGATCTGCAGCTTTTTGATGCCGTAGCCGACAGGAACCAGTTTAGAAGCTCCCCACAGGAGGCCGTCCATCTGTATGGAGCGCACGCACTCCTCCAGCTTCGACATATCTGTCTCGTCGTCCCACTGATCAGTGAAAACCCATATATTTGAAACTGAGGAATTATACTTGACACTTTAAAGATTGTGAGTGCTGTCTCATACAGGTTTGACGTCCAGCAGGATGGAGGATTTGGCGATGAGGGCTGTTTTTTTGGCTTTCCTCTGGGCATATTCCTTCACCCTCTCTGCTTTGATACGCTCTGCCTCCTCATCTTCCTCATCACTGCCAAACAGGTCAATATCGTCATCGTCGTCATCAGCGCCATTATGTTCCTCAACCTTGGGCTTCTGGACAGGAGCAGCCTTCAGATGAAACAATATGGAGATTATGAATGATAGCTGAATTTGTTCAGTGCACAAATATGGCCTCAGGATCATTGAGTTCAAGATGGCAGGATCTCACATCTACCTTTGTAACAGTAACAGTCTTTGAAGCAGGCGCTTGGCTCTTTTCCAGTACAGCCATTCTGGACTCCAGTTTGGACAGCACGGCTCTCAGATCATCCACCACTGGTAAAGCAACAGCTCGGTTAATCTCACAATGATCACGAGCAGCTTCAACACAATCAGTAACACAAACTTGAAAATTCAGCCAAAACTCAAGTCAATCTCTCTGTATGTTTCAAAGCGTGCTGCAAAAGTAAAATAAAAAGAAATACATTTGTACAAATTTAGAAAAACAAAAACTAATAAACCACTATGATTAATAAACCAAAACGAATATCAAAATCACTAAAATGTCAATTAAAAAACTGAAAATAAGTTAATCCAAATGTTTTATTATTGGTATACTACTATAGTCTTCATTCAATTACAATTTTAAAGTTCCAGTAATTTAGTTCTTTATTTCTTAATGCCTATATAGTTATTCATTTGATATTAAGTTTATTTGATTAAATCAAGTTAAAATCGTGACTGACCATAAAATAAAATTTTTCACACACTTTTCCAAAAAAGAAAATTGATTATTTCAAAGGGTTACTAATGATGCATCATTTGGATATTTTCATGTCTAGGAAAAAAGCTGGTATTAAGGGTTTTAAAGCGGTTTAAACAAGTTTAAGTGTTTCATTACCAATTTACTATGTAATGTAATAAATTCAGTAAATTTAAAAGTTTCTGCAGAAGTATGAATCTGTATCGATATCGACAATACTGCCTTGAAAATATCGGTATTGTATCGAAAACAAAATAAGGGGTATCGCCCATCCCTTACAATCGGCAGCGCTAAACCCGGAAGCGCATATACCTACTTGCCGGCAACCCGCCAAAATAAAAGCTTGATGATTTTAAGTTTGAAAATGAAAAATTAAAATAATTCAAATTAAAAATAATAATTAAGCTTCAAATTAAAATAATAATAAAAAATATTAGCATTTTATTTTTAAGTTTAATATAAAATAATTGTATTTGTATTTAAAGGGATAGTTCATCCAAAAAATGAAAATTCTTTCATCATTTACTCACCATCATGTTGTTCCAAACCGTTGAGTTATTTCTTATGTTGAATACAAAAGAAGATATTTTGAAGATTGCGGGTAATCAAACAGTTGGTGGTTGCCATTTACTTCCATAGTAGGAAAAAAAATACTGTGGACGTCAATGGCAACCACCAACTGTTTGATTACCAGCAATCTTCAAATATCTTCTTTTGTGTTCAGCACAACATTTTTGGGTGAACTATCCCTTTAATACTCCTTTATTAAATAAAAAAGTTTATCACACTTTATTATTATTAAAAAAAAAACTAAAAGTGCAATAACACTATCATTATTATTAATTACTTTTTTATTGTTATATTTGATGGGTCACACCATGTGCCGTGTGAGGACCAAACCAAATCTCCAGGTTCTCTTATGAGAACCAGGCTGAAAAAAGTATGTGCACCCCTGATTATAACCCTACTCAATTAATAAAACAACACAGCATATAATAAAATAATAATAATAATAATAATTTCTAGCAGACAAAATATTGTAGAGGTAAGCATAACGAAAAAAAAATCCATTAATTTTCTAGGCCTGGATATCACTTTTCATTCTGTGGAAACCTCGCACAACTTTTGGAAATCTGATCATAAATACAACATCCTGAAGTCATTCCAAATGTACATGAAATCGTTGTCACTAAAAATGCAATGCACATATGATGATCTTACTTAAAATGCCAAGAGTTTCGAAATTATTTGAACATCTTTTATTATATCGCTGCGTGTGAGCAGAGACAAATCATGCACTGAAATCTCACACAGTAAATCTTCTCACTTAACTTTCAATGTCTCCTCTCTGATTAGTAGTTGCTGCATCAGTCATAATTGGCATAAAGTTTAACATTTCTCAGCTGTGCTGCATTTATGGACATGCCCACATTCTCTGTGGCTTTTATCACTGACAACTTTCAACACACACTGAGAACGAATGACCTCCAGTCTCTGTCACCACAAATCACTGTTGTTTGAACACTCCTAAGGCAGCATCCAACAGACTTTACATCAGGAAGTGGGACATTGCCATCTAGGTAGGCAACTCATTTGATTGTGGAACAGCCATCATGTCTGTCTGTCTTCTAATACATACCTTTGTGCAGATTCTTGTTGTCCAGTTCCAGACTCTTTAGACGAGAGACCAGCTCACTCTGATCCTCAGACTTGCTGGCATTCTGACTCTGCAAATCAGATGGAGGATAACTGAACGTTAGTGAATTATATCTCTAAGAGCTGACTGTAAAAAACACACCATGCAGGGCTGCGACTGCAGACATGCCAAACAAAAGGTTTGTCAACCTCAAAACCCACAGGAAATCATGTAGAAGCATGATAGTAGGATATTTTGAATAATATAGTTTCAGTTTGAAACACTGAAAAAAAAAATGTTCCACTTGAACTTGCATGCGGTTTACTTTGGTGAAGGCTAAAACTTTAAACCAATGCATGATGTCTGTGTCCTTAAAAACACCAGTCTCACAGAAAACAGGCCACTTTGAAAGTGTCAAGCAGTAATGTGTGCATGATCCACGCTGCTCCAGGCTCCATTCACATGCTTTTCACACAGACGTCAGGCTGAACCGCAGCACAGCACTTACGGTCTTCCTCTCCCGTGGTTTTTGCGTGCGAGCGTGCCCTTTACTACCCTGTAGAGCAGTCTTCACCTGAGAGTTTCACATTTAACCACCACAACCAGAAAACAAATTAGAGAAAGAGACAGATAAACTACTGACAACAACAGAGTTTTGCTCTATTAAAATTCAAAGAAAGAAAGCGACCAGAGAAGAGATGCATGCATGCATTAAATGTTTTCATTTGCTTTACTTTAAATCGGTCCTTTAATGACCTTCATGTTAAAACATAACTACAAGATCACCCAAAAATGAAAATTTGCTTAAAATATACTCATCCTCAGGCCATCCAAGATGTAGATGAGTTTGTTTCTTCATCAGAACAGATTTGGAGAAATTTAGCATTAAATTACTTTAACTATAACATGTTGCTTCTGGTCTGTAATCCATAATAATGCTTCCTCCAGTGATAAAGTCCATCTCCTCAGTTGTCCTCTCACATCAAAATCCACCCACATGTGTGTTTAAGACTGTTTTTGCTTGTAAACAGTGCTTGATTTGTGCATATTTCTCTCCCGATTTAGACTAGATGATACAATGGAGGAGGAGCAAGTTATGCCTGACTTTTACCAGAAGCTCAGTTTAGAAAGTCTTGATGGTACAACCCACTCCAGAGCGAGGGGGACGTTTTGTAAAAATGCAATAAAATCACGAATCTGTGATTTGCTCATTCTCTTTAACTTTTATTTAATTGACAAAAGTACAAAGAAAAGATTTCCACTTTTTTTTACTTACCAATGTAAATGTATTTTGTAAATCTGAAGAAATTTGATTTTGATGGACTTGCAACACATTCCAAAAAAGTTGTGACAGAGGCTAAATAAAAGTGAAAAGGTTATAGAATATCCACTGTTTTGAAACAGTTCACAGTAAGCAGGTGAATTGGTAATAGGTGAGGGTATCATGTTTGGGTATAAAAGGAGCATCTCAGTCTTTGCAAGCAAAGCTGGATCATGGCTCATCACTTTGTGCCAAATTTCATGAGAAGTGTCAAACAAATCAAAAATCACATTTCGCAATGCAACATTGCAAAGAATTTAAGTCTTTCACCAACTACCACAGGTAATATTGTGAAAAGATTCAGGGAACGCAGAGAAATCTCAGTCTGCGTAGGGCAAGGCAGGAAACCTCAGTTGAATATGCTTGACCTCTGAGCCCTCAGATGGCATTGCATAAGAAACCGTCAAGCTGCGGTGTTAAATATAGCCACATGGGCTCAGGAGTACTTCAGAAAACTGCTGTCACTTAACAGTTTGCTGCTGCATCAAGAAATGCAACTTGAATATCTGTTACTCTAGGAGAAAGATATACATCAATTCTATGCAGTGATGCCGCCTTGTCCTCGGGGCCAGAGCTCATCTCAGACAGTCAAAAAGACAGTGGAAAGGTGTGCTGTACTCAGATGAGTCCACATTTCAACTTGTTTCTGGGAAAAATTGATTTTGAATTCTCAGTCCCAAAGGGACCATCCAGGCTTTCATCAGTGACAGATGCAAAAGCAAACATCTGTCATGGTGCATCAGTGCAAACGGCATGGGTGACTTGCATATGTGTGAAGGTACCATTGACATGGAGGCATATATTGGAGTTGTACAGAGAAATATACTGCCGTCAAGATGATGTCTTTCATGGGAAGTCCATGGTTACTAGATCAAGACAATGCCAGCTCTCATTCGGCATGTGCTACAACAGAATGGTGCCTGCGCTAAACAGCTGAGCTGCCTGCAGTCCAGATCGGACTCCTGTTGAAAATGTATGACCAGTCATGAAAAGGAGAATCAGACAATGACAATTACAGACTGCTGAGCATCCGAAGCCTTGTTTCGAGAGAAACTGGACAAAAATTTTGCTCTCAAAACTTTAACAATTAGTATCCTTAATTGATTTTATTGCATTTTTGCAAATGTCCCAACTTCTCTGGAATTGGGGTTGTATTTGTTTCTTACAAACACAGAGCTTTTGGCTTCACAAGATGTTAATTGAAGGTGGACTGGAGTGGTGTGGATTATTGTGATGTGTTTATCAGCTGTTTGGACTCTTATTCTGACGGCACCCATTCACTGCAGAGGATCCATTGGTGAGCAACTGATGTAATGCTACATTTCTCCAAATCTGTTCCGATGAAGAAACAAACTCATCTACATCTTAGCAAATTGTCATTTTAGGGTGAACCATTTCTTTAATAAAATTATAGTCACAAAGATATTTTTACAGTTTATCAAGTTGCAAATATAAACATGCAAGCACGTTTGCGGTGAGTAGACGTGAGCTCTGCTTGCTTGAACACAGCACATGTCATAAAAGCATAAACCACAAACACACACTAACATCCTCAGGCAACTGCACAGCAGCCTGCTTCCTCTTACAATATTAATGATGACAGATGAACACAAGACTGAGAACAACAGAGCACAGCACATGCATTGCAAAATGCACAGGCACATAAACACAACCAAAGATGTCAGGCTGGGAAGGAGATCTTGCTAGACCTACTTGCACGACAAGACAGTTTGCTACAGCTAAGTGCGTTTAGGTGCACACAACTGGACTATATAAAATATTTGAGGTAAACTCTGATTCTTACTAAATGCATTTGAGTTTTCTGAAGTGTCTAGTAAGCATATGCTTTGATAATTAGAAAGGTGTCAAGCAACTGCTGACAGAAGAACCAAATACTGCAGCATCAGTGAGAAAAGACCGTGGGAGCTTGTCCGTTTTGGGAAATTTATGGAGCCTTTTAAGAAATCGGTGCACATGATTTTACAAATTGAAAATGAAACATGCCAATTGGATAAACCTTAAAACAAAAATAAATCTGGTGACAAGCAAAGTGTGCAAAACGAGTGCAGCACATCAGAAGTTCTATATAATCGGTCCGATGTGCCAAATTCTGAGCCCAAAATAGTTAAATACATTTTGCAAAAACCGAAAAATTTAAAATTCAATATTACAATTCTCAAATGTAAAGGTCCATTCAAAACTATTCACATTCTTTTCAACTTTTATAAGTCTCTGAGAAATAAATTGATCATTTAGGTATTTTAGTGAAAATAAAAACCATACCACAAAACTAATTTACAACATACAGCCACTGCCAAGAGATGGGCGATAGTTTTAACCAATATCTTTGGCGCCACTATAAAATTCGAGAATATAGTGGTGTAGATCTATAGAAATTATAATATATAGTATTATTATATATATATATTATATATATATATTATATATATATAATATATATATTCTACACACTGTAATAGGGGAAGAAAATTTGAAGGGTGGGTCAGAAGGAGCTGGACTTTGTATATTTCTCTTTTTTTTATTACTTATAGTTTTAAGTAACTTCATTGTTTATTGCCCGAGTCCTAACTGACATTGATTGACCAGCTATATCAATAAATCAATATAAATATTTGTAAATTATCAGCATCGACATCTAATGTGATACGATTTGACCGCACAGCAAGTAACACACTGAATTAAAGGGGTCATCGGATGCAAAATTCACTTTAAGTTGTTTGAACATAAATGTGTGTTGGCAGTGTGTGTACACATCCAGCCAATAATTATAAAAATCCCAGCGTTTTTTTTTTTTTAATCTTTTAAAAATCCCCTTTCTCAAATCAGGCTGTTCTGAAATTCCTGTCAGAATGATGTAGTTCTGCAAAGGCCCCTCCCACGATAGTTGATTGACACTAGCGTTTCAGCACAGACTGGACTGGAGTCTTACCTTAGACCCGTCCTGAGTGAGCTGTGAGCTGTCTGCCATTGTGTCGACTCCAGTGAGGGGAAGACAAGAATGTCTCAGATTAAGCGATTGAGGTGCTTTATTGTTGGATGTAATAATGAATATAGCAGTCGTCATTTACTCCCGACATCTGAGCCGCTGAAGACGCAGAGGATTAACGTTACTTTCGCTTTGAAGTAAATGCGCCACTCCCGATCTGCCAAAATGCATCCATGTTCGACGCGAAATCCGTCATACCAGCTCATTAAGAGAAGTGAGTATGTTTTGTAATGAATCTTTGCAAATCGCCTTTTCTAATAATGTGCTAATTAGCAAGTTTCACGATGAATGGGGCTGAAGTAAACGGTCTCTCTGAGAGCAGCTCAGAAGAGAGGGGCGGGGCCAGCAGAGCTCATTAACATTTAAAGCAACATGGACTATAATGGCTTGATAAAAACGGAGCTGATTTTGACCAGTTTAAAAAGGTGGTTTTACACTACCATTGAGAAATTTTAACCAAAGTATGTTATAGACTTTTAATTAAGACCCTAAATAATCATATCAACTTTGACAAAATTCTGAAGTAGAAAGACTGAAACAGTATTTGCTTGTAAAACTCGATGTAAGGGATCAATCTTTGATATATATCAATGAAGATATTCCAGCATATTTAATTTTTTTGTATTTTAGATTATTTAAAATAATTTCAATCATTTCAAGTTTACATTTAAATTAAAAACTAAACAAAAACGAATGTCAAATCAGCCACCACTCCAAATCCTTATACAGTTCATAAATTGTGTACATGGGTTAGTAATCTCCATGTACAGTTTACTAATCCATAACTACAGCTGATTTTTTTTCTCCCTGCCAGGGGCACAGAGGGGGTTCTGTAAACATAATTAAATAGCACAGGGATATTTTTGGAGGGCAAGTGTTTGTACTGTAGCTCCAGTCTTGTGGGTGATCGGCAGCTGAACTAAAAAAAACTGTTAATTTCACCTCCACCTTGGTTAGAGCTTCATGAAGTGGAATTAAATCAGCCCTTCAAACTGGTCCCATGCAGGACGACAGTTATTGAGCGTCAGTAATCACTCTAGTTAAATGTGCATCACAAGAAGATTACAGTACAAATTCAGTATGCTCCAATAATGAGATTTCTTTCATATTTTGGGGGCAGTACTTACTCCGGCTAGGGATTGCTGGATATTCTGTCGGGCTTTAGCAATGTCCTGCAGAAAGGCACTAGCATCTCTCTCCTGGAAGGGTACAGCGGGGTAAAATGCCCATGTCAAACAAACCAGCAAGGGGCAGAGAGTGAGCAAGCAAGCAAACAAAAATACACAGGTGCGTACAGAAGCGCTGTCAGTGCAGACTATTCAGCATAGAAGCTTAAAGAAAAGGCAGACACCTGGAAAAACAGATGATAGATGGATGTACAGCAGCTGAGTAACCAGGAACTCATGCCTCTCCGTGAGAACTCTGTCACCCTCATTAATCGAGACAATTACCAGTTTGTCAAAACCCAAATGAGAAAATTCTAGACCCTCAAATTGTGCTTTGCTCTGACATCCGGGTCTGTAGGGGGCAGTACCTGAGATGTCTGAGGGATGCCGTTCGTGCCCTCGTAGAAGCGTCTCTCAGCCTCATCGTATGTGGACTTGTCAAACCAGATGTTCTCCTGGGCGAGTCCCTGAAGTCCACTCATTGTGATGCTAAAAACACAAGAAAAATTAGACGTGAGAGTTTGTGCGTCAAAGAGCAAGCATAGAGCTTTAGAAAAACACAGGGGGGAGGGAAAAAGCAATTAAAATGCAAGTCTTTCATTAATTTGTAATGTAATTAATTCAGGAGTGTGCAAAAAGCCTTAAACATAAGCAAATATAAATCAAGCCGGGCAAGCCAAGTACCATCCATATATATGAAACCATATATCCTCCACTATATTGCCACACATTATGGCCATATAGTGGTTACAGAAATGTTTATTTTCTATTAGTCCTCTTGAATTTGGATCCTTACAATTATAATTTCAGTACAGAAATCATTATTAGAGATTTTCCCACATTCAAGCTCTTTTTTTTTGCACTCAATACAATTAAATAGTGTTTTAGTTTACATATTGAAAATATTTTTTAAAAATGCATTTAAATAAAAACAAATAAACAATGTCGGAATCTCAGAAAAGTTGAAAGAGCCCGTTCCCTGTTTGCACAAAGATGCCTGCCTTCACACAAATGTTTAAACAGTTCTGAATAAATAGGAAAAACAAAACTTACGGAGCAAGGTTAAACTAACTAACTGCTGGCTTAATTATAGCAGCTGCAACAGACTTCTAGCAAATAGCTAGTGCAAATAATTTTACTGATGTTGTTGCTATCGGAGAACAAAGAACATAGATGCCATAATAAACAAACAAGCAATAAAAAAACGTTACATGAACAATATTCTGACAAAAAGGGAATGTTTATTGACAATATATTTATACTATGCCTACTGAAACCAACCTATCACCAGTTTATACAAACATCTGTCATTCATTATACCGTACATTTCCATACATTCAGTCACTACTTTAAGCAAGTCAAAATAATATTATCTAGAGAGTAAAATCTATTGTGAGATGCATTGCATCTTGTAATCAAGCAAGTCAACGACCCCTTGTTGTGAACAAACCCTTCATTACTTACTCGTTCTGATCTAACAATTTCATTCTTGCCGTGAACAGGCCTTTACTGTCAAAGTCAGAATCAGTTATTCAGAACGATAAATTGAAGACTGCAGAGGATCAATAGTAAACTCATACAACCCATAAAAAACAGCTTTATGACGCAGGAAAAACTCTTAATTATGTTGTACAGGTCTTGCATTCACATAGATTTTGTAGAACGGTTATTTGGATTGATTGTTAATTGTTAAAGTCCACTCAACCACTAAAACTCCTTTCATTTATTTTTTCGCTGACACAGGCTGCAGACAATGGGACAGATTTTGCGTGCCAAAGCCCTCGGATTAGTTTCACACCGATCAGCTTTCACCCAGCAGCCAATGGTGACACAAACCAGGTTGAGGCTTTTGAAAGGTGAAAAATATTTAATAAAATCTACAAACAGCTCACAAAACACACCGTTCAATAAATGAGAATGCAGTTCCTTAAAGTAAACGGTCCCATGCCCCTAAACTAGCCATACTTGTCCCTTTTCTGAGGGGTGCGTTTGGTCTCAGAGAAGACCCTCTTCCTGCTACTTTTTGGGAGCTGCCGATCGGGTTCAGACGAGGAGCGCTGGTGCGTCGAACCCTGCTGCTGTTGACGTGACGCATAGGAACGGGTGTAAGTTTGGTTCTCCTCCTCTTGCAGTTGTTGCACACAGTTGCGTTTAGCCCTGAAGACCAGGGTACAGGGAATTCGATCTTTTGAGGAGGACGAAACCGGAGGTGTCCCGATCCCTGCACTCAACAAGGATTGATAAGCGTCGTTGGCCTGCTCATATATGCTGCAGTTGAACCAAACCTTCTCTCCTCTAATGCCCTGAGAGGTCAGATCCTGATGGAAACGACCTTCTTCAGAACCCTGATTTTCAGACTGCGACGAACGAGTGCGTTTTCTCTTTCTGTCGTTTGAATTCGGCAGATTCCTCGTCTGTTTGTGTTTAGTTTCTTCTTTGGCTCGAGACCCCCGCAGGTTCTTCATCCTCTAGCTCATTTGCAGCATATAAGGGAAAACAAAAAAGGCAGATGCTGAAGAATTAGTCTGAGCTGATGTTAGATATCAGGTGGAAACAACCAAGCACATCCAGAAGCCTTGCAGAACAGCTAGTCCATATCAGCAGAAGACAAAGAGTTTATACGGGAAACAGTCTAACAGGGATTCATCAAGGGAACCAATAAAATTAGTGGAAGTTTCGAATTTAGACTGTTTTGTATGTGCAGTATTGTCAAAGATGACAATTAAGGATGTAGCGATGCCCTCTGAGCCGGTTGAAAATCGATGAAAATTTGACGATTCAAGTCGGTTGAGGTGTTAAATGAATTGCGATACAACTGGGTGTGGGGGTTTATATGAATGCATCTCTGAGGGGAACTGACTGTCTTCAAAAATGTTTAGATGGTATTTTCATTTCATCTCCTCTCTGTATAATGCATATTAAAAGTAGTGTTTATAAGTGCATCGCTGCTTTGTTTACAGTGGTAATAAGCACCACCTGATGTCAGAGAGTGAATCTGCGCTCTTTTGCAGCCTGTCTGCTGTTTTTGTTTCATTCATATAAGTTTTAGGTAGTATAAAGTCAGACCATTCTGTTTTTGCCTCAAATTTCGAAACTATACAATCAAATTTTAATCAAAAACTGCTCATGCTGCAAGTATACAGCTTTGTTTGAAACTTTGTTTGAATCTAGAGATGCACCGATCGATCGGCCAGGGATCGGAATCGGACGATTTTCCTCATGATTCCTTGGATTGGTGATTGGCCGGTCAGTCTCACTTCTTTCTGATTTCGAGCCGATCCGTTTCGTTACCAGCGGCACAGGCAATAACGCCAGCAGCGCATTCTAGCTCTCTTCTCTCCGATGACCCCTTCTCTCGCTCAAACACACACACACGTCTCATTCGCTCTGGTTAAATAGTGCTTTTTGGTGTTGTTATATATAATTATAGTTCTTAGAAAGAAAATCATAATTGGCACATCACACTAACAAAAAAATGGAAATCGTAATCGGCCAAGAAAATTGCAATTGCAGTGCATCTCTAATTTGAATCATCATTAGAAAGCAGTGGTTGCTTCTAATTTCAAATGGAAAGAGCACAGACAAAGCCTTAGTTTGTTTATATGAAGAGATTTCTGAAAAAAATCATTATGAAACCAGTATCATGAATCCTATCGCATCGTGAGTTACGTGAATTGTTACATCCCTAATAACAATTACGACATGAATGGTTATCCTTTTAATAAATCAAAAAATAAATAAAACCTTAAAAATCAGCCATGCAATCAAGCAAACAGAATGAACAAACAGTTTTCTTTTTGCCCATATCAAACAAGTCACATAAAATTGCAGTCAAATGCCTTAACATACTTAAAAATACATATAGTCTGGCCTATTTTCAACTTGATGCCCAAGTGTTGTTATGTGCAACATGCTGTTGATTATCACACATTTAAGCTAATCACCCAGTTAATGAATGCTATCGGAAAAATAACTGAAAATTCAGTATTCTATTCGAAAATAGAATTAGTAGGTCTCAAATCATAGTATGTTTAAAAAAAGTATGCCAAAGATTCCCGGATGGTCTACTACTTCCGGTTAGAATTCGAAGTGCAGATCGATGCACACTCTAACAGCTAATATTGCCCACAACACATTGCGCAGTGGTCGAGGATCAGATTAGAACTACAAACACGCATAAAAAGTGTTTAAAAAAAACTACAAACATGGTGGATATACGCGACTGACGGACAGGTAGAGAAAGGGATTTGAGTGATAAATAATCAATGTCTAACCTGATGAAAAATATTAATTTAATGTTATCCACGTTATATTTCATCTGCAGCGACACTGTGAACTTTTATAAAGATACGTTTGGTCATTAACTTTTATTGGATAAAAGTGTCTGCTAAATGACTAAAAGTAAAGTAAAGTAAAGTAAATGCATCATCATGCAAACACATGAGCAGAGTTCTCGGCATGATAGACCCGCGACTAGCAGATCAACGTGCCTCTTCATTTCTCTCCAATACGGTAGGAAATCAAATTAAACGAAACGTGGATGATGTTAACTGTGACAAGATGATTGACAGGGCAGTTTAAGCAGTGACAATGCACGTAACTAAGCAACGGAGCGTCCGTTAAAGAAGCAGCTATGACGAAGTAGTATGTCCCAAAACGTGCCTACTATTCTTCTACATACTCAAAAGTATGTACTTTTTCTTCACAAAAGAGTACATACTTTTAGGGCATAGTATAAGTAGGCGAATTGGGACGCAGCACACGTTCTCACGCAGAGTAAAATACAACATCGCAGAGCAAAGAGGAAACTGACAACGTGCCGACAGAGAAGACAGAGCAGGTTACTTCTGCTATGAAACAAGGTCTCAGGACTCTGTAAGCAGGACAGCTTTCATATTTTGTCATTTTTTCTAAGAAATTCAAACAATACCGTTTTGTGGCTCTTTAATGTGTAGTGGCAGATCACTGTATTGCCTCAGTTCAAACATGTGAACTGATCGTCTTTTCATATTTACGTAAAGCATGAAATGAACATGAATAAACATCAGAAAGTATTTTATTTCAACCGCCGAACACACCATTTTTGAGGTTTAAGTCCACCATAGTTAAAGGGGTCATATGATGCTGCTAAAAAGAACATTATTTGTGTATTTGGTGTAATGAAATGTGTTTGTGGTTTAAAATTAATTACTTAATTAATTATTAATTACTTTTCCACATACTGTACATTATGTTTTTCCTCTATGCCCCGCCTTTCTAAAATGAGTCGATTTTTGCAAAGCTCATCGGTCTAAAAAGCAAGGTGTTCTGTGATTGGCCAGCTATCCAATGCGTTGTTATTGGCCGAATACCTCAAGAGTGTGATGGAAATGTTACGCCCCTTACTATATTGTGATGCCTTGTCCCGGCACGATGAGACAAAAACATTTAAAATCCATTATAAACGAGGCATTTTTTGCATACAGTGGGGACATAATTACTGATTTAATGACTTATAAGATTAGGTACTGTCGTTTTACGCATTGCCCCGTTGTCGCCGCGTAAACATAAAATCATGTCGGCATTTGTGATCGGAGAAATGACAAACTACAAACGCTACTCTTAACACTGCTCAAAACCGCGTTTGAATCGTCAGTGGCAAATCCTTTAAAATGAAAACGTACTTACAGTCTATGAGTCAAAACACCCGGCATTGTAGTCTACTCTCCCAGGATCAGGAAACAGTCCTCCATAAAATGCACTGCACACATCTGAATATTTGGGTTGAAGTGTTCTGGAACAGTGTTGTAAATACAACTTAACCACTGATTGTAGTCGTGTCCTCTTTTGGAAGGACAAAGTAGTTTCGTTTTCACAACGAAAAACACAGCGGCCTAGCGTGAGCTGAGGCAGCTGGCTTGAGAACGGCGCGGCCGGTGGATTCGACGAAAGAGCGGCAAACCACATGGGACGACCCCGGACTGGACTCCGCTTCCACGGTGAAAGCCGATCCGGCGATCACAGCCCTAAGTGAAGTCTTCCTCAGCGACCCGCACTTTTTTTTTTCTTTTTTTTTTTTTCTTTTTGTCAGCTCTAGAAGACGAAGCGGATATCGTCCTCTTTGGAAGACCAAACAAAGTTTCGCTTTCACAACGACATGGCGGCGGCGGCAACAATATTACAGCGAGAATAAAAGTTACATCTTCTTTCTTTGCATGAACATTTGGGCGGCGTTATAAACCTTCCCACATCATGACGTAGACATGTAGGGGCGTGTTAGAACGAGCCGTTTTAGGTAGGCGTGGCTGACTCTTACTTTTATAAAGAATATCTCTTTGGATTTGAGACTTTAGTCTTTGCAACTTTACAGATCTTCTTTATGCACCAAGAGCTTGTAACAAAAATTGAAATCGCATCACATGACTCCTTTAATCTACTCTCCAGTCTGATTTGTGGTTAAGGCTAGAAGGGATACAGCTGCGGCTACTGGGCATGCGCATTTATGTATTTTCCGAGCCAACAATATAACGTGAAACCTATGAAAATTGTTTTAAAAAGTAGTTTCATCACTTTACAGTGTTGCAATGACTGTCTTTTTGCAGTAAAGGACCTGTCATAGTTTGATGAGTGGGAAGATGACATGAAGCGATGAAAGGTTAGCTGCATTGAAAACAGATGAGCGCACGTGCATATACAGCTCCCGATCGGGGCGAAGTTCACGGGATTTTGTCCACAATAATAAGAGCACACGTTTTAACATTATTTTATTATTTAACACTCAGTATTTTAACTTAAGCGCTGCAAGCCATGCATACAGCACCAGACATGACAGATTTCTGGTACGCAAAACAAGTACTTTTAAGGAATTCCTTTAGCTTATTGCCGTTACTGTGGCAGCCAACAACAGCACAGCTTGACCCTCCGCACATTTTTATATTTAGCTACATTGAAAAAGTTAATTCAGTCAATCTTTTTTACCCCATTTTAACATGGATTTCTACGGAAGTTCTAAGCGGCCATGCAATATAATTTTTTTCCTTCTTGTTTTCTCGTTATAACGACATAACGAGAGTTTTCTCGTTATAACGACTTAATTTCTCGTTATATCGACATAACGAGAGTGGTTTTCTCGTTATAACGACTTAATTTATCGTTATATCGACATAACGAGAGTTGTTTTATCGTTATAACAACTTAATTTTCTCGTTATATCGACATAACGAGAGTTGTTTTCTCGTTATAACGACTTAATTTTCTCGTTATATCGACATAACGAGAGTTGTTTTCTCGTTATAACGACTTATTTTCTCGTTATATCGACATAACGAGAGTTGATTTCTCATTATAACGACTTATTTTCTCATTATATAGACATAAAAAAAGTGTTCTCTAATTACAAAACTGCGCCAACAGGTGGCACTATTGACCTGAATGTAACTGATGGGGTGTTGTAGGCTATACTGTATGTCCACTTTTCTGTACGCGTTTGGGATAGAATAGGACTTACCTCGTGATCGCTATAATTTGTACAATATTGTTCATTAGGCTACTGACATTTAAATCATTCATAAATGTTAAGTGCTTGAATCAATACGACTATTTTGTGTATTAAGTTCTTGCTAAATGCATGAGTTTCACCAACGCGTTCTGTCATAAAATAACTGCTTATTAAAACCAAGGTTTACGTCACTGTATTCTGTTTGCACCTATATCTTTATTTGTGCTTCTCTGAGGTACATTATTGTTAGTTAATAAGCGGGGGTCTGTTTATCCACAGTAGGACAGGCTTCAACGACGTAGGCTATTTGTAATGTGCCTCTTTTCCTTATTATTAATCTTTATTGTTAATCATTAAATGTATATTGATAAGAAATGTGATTTTATATGTAAAGTGTATAGGCTAATTTAATTAATTGATGTTCTACAGTGTTGTAATCTTTAGTGTTTTCTACATTTCTTTGTGGCAACCACACACACACACACATATACACATATACACATGAACGCACTTTTCAAACAGAAGCTTGTAACACACATGATATCAGTCACAGCATATAATGACTACTAAAAATTACAAATTATATATAATTTTCTTTCAAACAAAAGGAAAATTGAAAGTGAGTTGAATCCAAGCAGCTCTAAAAGATTTTAGAATAATTCTGCATCCTGAAGGCGCTCCGCCTTTGTTTGCGGTGTTGCTTTGACCATTTAAACATGCTAACTACACAAACACATGTTTAGCGTACTGTCTATGGAAATATCAACCGTGATTGATCAGTCTTTATTTTTGTATTGTAGACGTTATTACTAGGCGAAGCAAAATTTGCTGAAATATCCACGACCTAGGCTACAGTAAGAGCGCATGGTTTATCTGTCCATCAGATGCGTGTCAAAGTTGAGTTCGTTACTATAACAACAGTAGATCAAACAATCATTGTAAAAAAAAAAAAAAACTTTGTCGAGATCACGAGAAAATTAAGTCGTTATAACGAGAAAACAACTCTCGTTATGTCGATATAACGAGAAAATAAGTCGTTATAACGAGAAAACAACTCTCGTTATGTCGATATAACGAGAAAAAAAGTCGTTATAACGAGAAAACAACTCACTATGTCGATATCACGAGAAAATGAAGTCGTTATAACGAGAAAAACAACTCTCGTTATGTCGAGATAACAAAAAAATTAAGTCGTTATAACGAGAAAAAAACTCTAGTTATGTCGATATAACGAGAAAATAAGTCGTTATAATGAGAAAACAACTCTCGTTATGTCGATATAACGAGAAAACAAGAAGGAAAAAAAAAATAATGCATGGCCGCTTAGAACTTCCGTAGAGTTCTATGGAGACCGGTGTAGATGTCAGCAAAATGGCCGATAGCAGCGGTTGCACATAATATCCGCGTTCTGATTGGTCAGATCGTCCGTAAATCAAGCTCCCTGCGAAAGGTCAATTCAAATGCAAACTAAATCCAAACTCCTAAACTACCACTAAGTACTCTTTAGTCTGAGAATCCATCACAAACACACCATGCGTTTCATTTCCAAACTCACCTGCTGAGGTGTTCAGAGAAACAAGCGCTGACAGGGCTTTTCACCTTCACTTTAACAATGAGCATTTAACAATTACTAGAAGGGCTGAGAAACGATCACTAAGTAATATCTTGTCTGACACCAGTGGCCTACAAAAGACATAGAGCCAGACTGATTAAACATTGCAAATTAGCACGAGACCACAATCCTATAAAAGCACAGTTGGGAGTGGAATGTTTTGCATGTAATCTACTGCCAATTCGCAAATTAAAGGACACAAAATGACCAATGCAATCTACCAAGAACAGCGCAAATTAGCAAGTATGGCAGCCAGATGCAAAATGTGTTGACACAGTTTTGTCCTCAAATTCCCATAAATGTACTATGAGTGAGTAGTGAATGACATTATTTAAATACTCTCCTCCGAGTCCAAATAATTTGCCAATAATAAGGTTATGAAAAGTTAGTGCACTTGGTTACACAGTGTCCAGTTCTAACAAGAATAATTAAAGTTTAACATTTCATTGTTTGCCATCCCCTATCAAGCTGTCTTTTAATTAAAAGAATGAAACAAAATACTATTTACCTGTATTCTGTATTCATGCAATGCCATTAAATTTACACTGGTCGTTAAAACGTAGTGAAATTCATATCACCAAGAGATATAGATGTCCGTTTTATACATGCAAAATTAAAAAGCGGGAGGCACTGAGACTGACACTGGCTTGTAGGACACGAAGAGCAAATAAACCCCAGTAACGCGTCTAACCCAGATTTAAACCAGCAGGGACCTGTAGGTCAGGATTAGATGACACATACAGATCCGTTATAGATGCTTCATGTGACCCACCCTGTTTATGAACACATGAAACAAACACTGAAACGCGTGAGACTCGTGAAAGATGAATGTTTTTATTCACGTCTAATAAACTGTACATGTATGTGATGTGTATGAAGTCTGATCAAGTAACGTTAGGAGGTTACAATTCTGCAGCGGATTAAACTCGGATGAGTTTCATATGCAGCCGCGTGGCGCGACACTCACCGCGGAACACTTCAACTGTAACACGATAAAGGTCAAATATATCACCATCGTGATCGTGTTAGTGAAAACTAAAGTTTTACTTACTTTCGAAGAGTTTGATAAGTGACAAGCGGTTCGAGTTGAACTTCTCTACCGGACTCCCTGTTACAGAAAGAGACTGAGGAAACCGGGTAACGCGCACTTATAGCTGACAGAGGGGTTTTTTGTTAAATATCACTCCTCATATGGCACGATGCAATGCAGGATATACAATTTAAGCATTATAATATGGGTATGTGTCACTAAAGTGTTGATTTTAATCTTATACATCAAGTACGAGTTGGTAAATGGTATTAAAATTCAGGCTTTTGAAGGAATGTCACCCCCCAGAACAGAGATGGTTCATTCAGTTACGTTGCAACGAAACATTCCGTCCTCGTGCCCGAACTAACAGCTGCACATTATTAATGCGATTGATACATACTCAGACAAAGGCTATTATACCAAACTACATTTTTATTTTATCATTATATTTCCTTTTCAGTCACTTGGACTTGGCACCTGCCCACACTGCCAAAAGCACCAAAAGCTGGTTCAATGACCATGGTGTTACTGTGCTTGATTGGCCTGCAATACTATGGGGTATTGTCAAGAGGAAGATGAGAGACACCAGACCCAACAATGCAGATGACCTGAAGGCCGCTATCAAAGCAACCTGGGCTTCCATTACACCTGAGCAGTGCAACAGGCTGATTGCCTCCATGCCACGCAGCATTGATGCAGTAATTCATGCAAAAAGAGCCCCTACCAAGTATTGAGTACACATGTACAGTAAATGACACATACTTTCCAGAAGGCCAGCAATTCACTAAAAATGTTTTTTTTTTATGAAGTATTCTAATTTGTTGATATAGTTAATTGGTGGGTTTTTGTTAAGTGTGAGTCAAAATCATCACAATTAAAAGAACCAAAGACCTTAAACTACTTCAGTCTGTGTGCACTGAAGTTATTTAATACACGAGTTTCACAATTGAGTTAAATTACTGAAATAAATTAACTTTACCACGACATTCTAATTTATTGAGATGCACCTGTATGCATTTAAAGGTGCCATAGAATGCATTGATACAACATTGATACAATATTTTAAATTGTTAAATTGAAAACACAAGCACATTTGTCCACTGAATCGTAAGTACTGTACAACACATTAACCCTCATCTTTCAAATGGAAAAACAACTAACCATAAAGTGTCCTTAATTTTTGCCACATTCTAGCTTATTGACATGGGCAAATCAGAGTGGCATGAGACAAGGGTTCGAGGTGCCTTTAACAAATCTTCACCTTTGGAATCTGTAGAACATTCTGGATCAACTGAAATCGAGGCTAAACCACACACTAACTGGGCCTAACGATCTACAGGACCCCCTGGAGTGGGGTTTGAACCCACGAGGACATTTGTCCATTGGATCTTAAGTACAATGCCTTAACCACTCGGCCACCCTGGTCTGAAACTGATCCTTGGATAGTCATCTTTCAAATGTAGAACAAAGCATGCAAAGTAAACTAGTGAATTATCCTTAACTAGGATCACTATGTTTAAGCTGATTGATCTGGAAAAAGCAGACTGGCTTTATTCAGTTTCAATTCAATTGGCGGCCATCTTGGTCTGTTTAAGGAGTCTTTTTTTTATGGTTCTGGTTGGGCCAGAAGGCCTTTGAATGTCTTATGTAAGCAGTTTGGAGAACTGATGGATGGATTAATGTTACGAATTATATGTTTAGGTTTGAGTTTTCTAATCTTTCTTCAAGAGTGTATCAAAAGTTGATCCATGGTAATAATTACTCATAAAGTGCTCCTAACTAGCACCATTTTCCATCTGATTGATCTGGACAAAGTGGCAGTACTGTTTTACATCTTTAAGAGTGTCAGAGAGCATGTTTCCAAAGTGTTAAAGTCTGCATCTTGAGCTATTCTATCATTAAAGGGTAAAAACTAATCAAGGTGATGACAACTTATAAAGTTTTCTATATAAAATAAAAAATTAACCACTTCATCTAAAATGTAAAAAATTGAGAGAAAAATATTTGATGTAATATAGAGGAGCAAAGCCTATAGTGAATGAAAACAATTTTAAATGAACACTCTAAAAAATGCTGGGTTAAAAAAAACAACCATTTCTGGATTATTTGGCAACCCAGCGCTGGGTAAAAAAGGGACAGACCCAGCTATTCGGTTGTTTTGACCCAGCAGTTGGGTTATATTTAACCCAGCATTTTTTAGAGTGAAAGTAGGAAATGTTCAAATCAGTCAAATATCATATTTAAACACAAAAATAATTATATATGACAAATGTGGGTTATATGTTGCTAGTTTTTTATTTTATTGTTTTTATTCTTTATTTATTTATTATTTAATTATTAAATTATAATTATTTATATGTATGCAATGAATATAATTATTAAATCATTATTATTATTAATTCATTTATATTCATTCATTCATTTATTTATTTAAAGCATTACATTTTCTATTAGCTGCTTCTCTTTAAGCACTGTACTTCAACCTGTACCAAGCAGTCCTGCTGGAGATGGGTGGCAAAATCACACAACATAACTTTAGTCATTAATTATACAAATTCAGGTAACATTTATAAGTCTTTTTTATGAACCTTTGCATTCATTTGAACCCAGTTGTGTAATCTGTCTGCTCCACCAGAGATATTCAACATGGAATGAAAACTGTGCCAACCAACTCATGTGCCAACCAATCCTGGTCTTCTCAACAAAATCCCTAGAAAATGGCTCAGTGTTTCTACCAATGCTATGTTCAATTATTCACATTTACCAGGAGACATTTCATCTCCCCTGAAACATCTGCCCCTTTTTAACAACCTAAAAAGAGGTGTTATGTTAAATAATGTGCATCAAGCTTTTGTCTACAAAATCAAAAGTAACTTACCTCGACAGAAATCCACACATCTCTGAAACGAGCATTCAGCATTTCTCCAGATGCATTTCACAAGCAGCTGCTCATATGTTCAGCTGTGAAATTGGGTTACATTTTGAAGTCAATCCGACTGCGCGAATTGAATGCACAATCGTTTTTTACTTTCACTTTCGAGATTCACAATCACACATACTCTATACTACGGAGCAGCAGTACTTACCACACATTTTACAAAGATCAGATGCTTGTCAGTGGTGCTCAGGATCTGTAAATCATTCGCCATCATCCTCAGTCATCTCTCCTTACTCTGTTTATGTGGTAAGTGAAATCTTATGTACTGTAATGTAACAGGTTACCGCTAGCAAGCAGCTAACCATGTCCCTTTAGCGGCTCGCGTTATTTGATTAGGACGCACGTTATTTGTTTTCCACGCCTTTCTGAATACAGACACCAACCCATCCCTGCACATCACATCCCCTGCACAGCCTGGAACATAACATTTATTTCCATGATCTGCCATTTTGCTATTATCCTCGCTTGTTTCTTCACAATACCTGCAGAACTTCTGATGATTCGGCTGTGCAGGTTCGGCTGGCGGCGGGCATAGAACATGGGCGGGTATATGCAAATGTTGGGGGCGTAACTATTAGTGATCCCGACTGTAACGTCACAGTCGGTGTTATGTTCTTATTCGCCTATTTTTCAGTGGTCACGAGCAACTATGCCAAGGTAAATACAGTTTTCCAATTTTTAAAGTGATGTGTTGTAAACACAATTGCAAGGGCCTATATATTTGTTACGGGTTTCTTAAAGGTTGATTTCTACCAGGAGTGGGGTAGACCACTCGGCCATCCTGGTCTCCTGCGCTCAGCACTGCAGCAGGGAGGGTCATTCTGTCAGCAGTAATATTGTCTGATTAAAGTAGTAGACATTTTTTCCTGTGTCCTCAGTATCCCTTTTCATACTTTAGTTGTGCAAATGTAAAAGCTAATTAGACTTACAAGCTTTAAAAAGTGATTGTTAGCATAAACAGTCAGACACTTTAGCATCATTTTACTGATACAGACATACAGTCTACATGTAATACACTTCCACTTCCACAAAATTGTTGTTTTAATAATTAGAAATGCATCTCGGTTTAAATGTTCTCTCACAAGCTACTTTGTTGTTACTTTGTTGTTTATCTACTTTGTTGTGTGTGTTGTAAGTGAAATCCCTTGGTTTGCTCACTGGAGTTGTGGATCTGATTTGGACCAATTTAATGTTAAAATGGCTATAGAAATAAATCTGAATTTAAAGGCATTTCTTTGACAAATTAACCAATTTATAAATAGTCACTAAATGCAGGAATAATCCTTCTGGACAAATGTTGGGTCAAGTGTCTTGCTGAATGGGACAGTAATGATTATAAACAAATATCAATATACTGTAATTCTATTTTGAGATTTCTTTTAATCCCACATTATGAAGTACATAGTTTGGTTATTCATTTTCACTAACACCTCATCTTTTAATTTACTCAAATATTTTTCAATCTCTCAGTTTAGAGCACAATAAACCTTCTGTCAAGAATGGGGTTTGAAACCACATGGACATTTGTCTTTTGGATTTTAAACACAACACATTAACCACTCAGCCATCCTGATCCCGTAAAGCCATTTTTCAAATATTGATGTAAACAAAATGGAAAGGGTGAAATGATCTGAGGGAAACAGGGTTGCTGTTTGGAGTGAAGTGAGACAGTCTTGTGCTCCTTTAAGCACATCTTCACCTTGTAAAACCTGCTGTTCACATTCTGGATCAACTCAAGTCTGAGGTTAAATAGCAGATTAACCCTGTTTTGGCTAGCCTAAAGCTTGTACCAGTAGTAGGGCTCGAACCCACGAGGACACTTGTCCATTGGATTTTAAGTCCAACGCCTGAACCACTCAGCCATCCTGGTCTGAAACTGAGTCTTATATGGTTATCTTTCAAACATAGAACAATGTAAAGGAAAACCGCTAATCATAAAGCATCCTTAATTAGGATGGCCACATTCTAGTGAATTGATCTGAGTGGCTTTTTGGAGTGGAGTACGACCATTAGGTGTTCCTATGGCAACGTTTTTACCGTCGGGAAAGGTTGTGTGCTTGTTCACATTCTGGAATAAGTCCAGCCTGAGACTAAACGTTATACTAACCCCATGAGTGGTCTAAAGCTTTGACCAGAAGTGGGGTTTGAAAACACAAGCACATTTGTCCACTGAATCTTAAGTACTGTACAACACATTAACCCTTCAGCCATCCTGGCCCCATGGGGATGCTAATATGGTCATCTTTCAAATGGAAAAATGATTAACCATAAAGTGTCCTTAACTGTTGCCACATTCTAGCTTATTGACATGGGCAAATCAGAGTGGCATGAGACAAGGGTTCTAGTGTTCCTTTAACAACATCTTCACCTTGTGGAATCTGTAGATTACATTCTGGATCAACTGAAATCTGAGGCTAAACCACACACTAACTGGCCTAAAGCATCTACCAGGAGTGGGGTTCGAACCCACGAGGACATTTGTCCATTGGATCTTAAGTCCAACGCCTTAACCACTCGGCCACCCTGGTCTGAAACTGATCCTTGGATGGTCATCTTTCAAATGTAGAACAAAGCATGCAAAGTAAACTAGTGAATTATCCTTAACTAGGATCACTATGTTTAAGCTGATTGATCTGGAAAAGCAGACTGGCTTTATTCAGTTTCAATTCAATTGGCGGCCATCTTGGTCTGTTTAAGGAGTCTTTTTTTTATGGTTCTGGTTGGGCCAGAAGGCCTTTGAATGTCTTATGTAAGCAGTTTGGAGAACTGATGGATGGATTAATGTTACGAATTATATGTTTAGGTTTGAGTTTTCTAATCTTTCTTCAAGAGTGTATCAAAAGTTAATCCATGGTAATAATTACTCATAAAGTGCTCCTAACTAGCACCATTTTCCATCTGATTGATCTGGACAAAGTGGCAGTACTGTTTTACATCTTTAAGAGTGTCAGAGAGCATGTTTCCAAAGTGTTAAAGTCTGCATCTTGAGCTATTCTATCATTAAAGGGTAAAAACTAATCAAGGTGATGACAACTTATAAAGTTTTCTATATAAAATAAAAAATTAACCACTTCATCTAAAATGTAAAAAATTGAGAGAAAAATTGATGAATATAGAGGAGCAAAGCCTATAGTGAATGAAAACTATTTTAAATGAACACTCTAAAAAATGCTGGGTTAAATATAACCCAGCACTGGGTTAAAAAAGGGCAAACCCAGCTTGTTTTGACCCAGCGGTTGGGTCAACAACCCAACCGTGGGTCCAAAAAACAACCCAATAGCTGGGTTGGTCCCTTTTTAACCCAGCATTTTTTAGAGTGGAAGTAGGAAATGTTAAAATCAGTCAAATATCATATTTAAACACAAAAATAATTATATATGACAAATGTGGGTTATATGTTGCTAGTTTTTTATTATTTTATTATTTTATTTATTTATTATTTAATTATTAAATTATAATTATTTATATGTATGCAATGAATATAATTATTAAATCATTATTATTATTAATTCATTTATATTCATTCATTCATTTATTTATTTAAAGCATTACATTTTCTATTAGCTGCTTCTCTTTAAGCACTGTACTTCAACCTGTACCAAGCAGTCCTGCTGGAGATGGGTGGCAAAATCACACAACATAACTTTAGTCATTAATTATACAAATTCAGGTAACATTTATAAGTCTTTTTTATGAACCTTTGCATTCATTTGAACCCAGTTGTGTAATCTGTCTGCTCCACCAGAGATATTCAACATGGAATGAAAACTGTGCCAACCAACTCATGTGCCAACCAATCCTGGTCTTCTCAACAAAATCCCTAGAAATGGCTGAGTGTTTCTACCAATGCTATGTTCAATTATTCACATTTACCAGGAGACATTTCATCTCCCCTGAAACATCTGCCCCTTTTTAACAACCTAAAAAGAGGTGTTATGTTAATCAATCAATCTTTATTACAGACTCAAGGTCCAAAAAAAAAACAAAAAAACAAGACAATAGGACAACATATACAATCCACAGCATCTACCACCACAATAAAAAGTTACAAAATACAACAATACCAATGTCTCCACAGCTTTGACTGATACCGTGTAGTACTAACCCTTATATTTGATAGACCCACAATAATCTCATTTTTTGAAGCATTTAGCTGGCAGATAAATCTATACATAAGATTTCGTAACAGTGCTTTAAAAGTGATTACTCTTGCACTCACAAACATTTCACTTGCACTATGCCATCTAGGTCTCTTTAGTAGAATTCTCATTGCATCATTATAAGCTACTTGCAGCTTCTGTAAACTAGATGTTCTATAGTTGAACCACAGATGAGCAGTATAAAGTGTTGTACAATATGCTTTAAAAAGTGACACCTTCACCTCATCCAAACAGAAACTAAACTTACGTAAAAGTATATTCGCCTGCATATACATCATACGGCGTTGCCTTTCAATATCCTCATCGTCTGTCATGCGTTCAGTGATGAAATGTCCAAGGTATTTTACTTTAGCACACACAGTGAGACTCCTATTAGACAACTTGAAAACTGAAAATTTTATACGTTTATCCTCCTTAGTTCTGCAAATCATAACCACACTCTTATCAGGATTATATAAAATATCATGTTCAAGACCATAATCAGAACAGTTAAAAGAATCAAGAAGAGTTAAAAGCTCTTGAAGACCAGCACTGCTAGGACTAAACACCACAAGATCATCTGCATACATAATATGATTCGCTAGAATATTCCCAATCATACACCCAGTTTTACAAGCATTCAAACATTCAGATAGATCATCCATGTAAAGATTAAACAGAATTGGGGACAAAATCCCTCCTTGTCTCACGCCATTACTAACCGCAAAAGGGGCAGAGACTTTATTGCCCCATTTACTCGCATCATCTGGTGGGCATACCAATAAGCCAGAATTCTCACAATGTATTCTGGCACCGCTCTTTGTCTCATTTAAAAAAATAACTTCGCATGGTTAACCCGATCAAAAGCTTTAGATGCATCAATAAAGCACATAAAGACTGATGAGTTTGTATCTCTATACTTGTTTACTATTTCCTTTAATGCGTAGATGCAAAGATCAGTACCATGTTTAGCCTTAAATCCAAACTGATTGTCTGTAGAATTAATACACCAGAACTACACTGTAAAAAAAATTCCGTAAAATTTACGGTAAAAAAACGGCAGCTGTGGTTACCGGAATTTTACTGTAAAAAATACGGTAGCAACATTTTAGGTTTTACGGTTTTAACTTAAATTTACAGTTAAATACCGTATTTTCATTAACTGATATAATGTTAATATACCAACCTATTGAAGTACTGAAATCTGTTTTGTACCTTTGTAATATACTGATAACCACCAAATGCAGGTGGTGATGAGAAAGTCACATGATGAACCAAAGCCCATCACAAGCAGCTTTTAAATATTAACATATATAGAAGGTGCATAGTGTCATTCACACAAACACTAAACACCATCACGGTAACACACATGAAACTGAAATAAACAATAACGTTCATTCAACAACATTAGGTGAACACACAACCCTAATATACAAAACTGATAAGAAAAAACTAAGAAGAAACATAGTTATTTCAACAAAAAAACATCAAATTTGAAATGTAATGCAGGGAATTCTGGGAATGTCAATTTACGGTCTTTTCACTTCCAAAAACGGTATACTACCGTAAAATTAATGTCCAATTCATGTAATGTCCAATACAGTTTTTCACCGTATATAGTAGGGAAAATTACTGTTAACATTTAACAGGTTTTTACTGTAGCATTTTTACAGTCTTTTACCGTTAAATTCACAGTAAATTTTTACAATGTATCCAGCAAGATTTTTTCCAACACTTTAGACAGGATACTAGCTAAAGGTATAGGTCTATAATTATCTAAATTACCTACCACTCCAGCTTTGTTCTTAATAACTGGCACTAACAGAACAGACAACATTGAATCTGGTAACACACCATGAATCAAAAGGCCAGTAAAACAGACAGCTAATAAAGGGGATATCCTCTTACTTCCATATTTAAGATGTTCAGCAGAAATATTATCTAGGCCACTAGCTTTATTTTGAGGCAATTTACTTATAGCATGATCCACCTCACGTGACATAATCACTATTGGATCATTAACTTGAATATCATCCACATTATACAATTCATTTCGGATGCAATTAAAAAGACTACAATAATGCTGTCTCCATAATTCTGCAATATTCTCTGCCCCAGAAACTCCATCTAAGGTACAAGGAAGAGATACTCTACATCTATTAAAAGTTCTGACTTCTTTCCAAAAAAATATGTGATATTATGATTTAGCAGCTTCATAGCCATAGAATCAGTCCTTAAGGTTTGCTCATTAAGCGAATAGCCTTTGTCCTCCTTTGTAAGTGCTGACCAATCCATTTTTGCTGCATTGATATTATTTTCATTATTAGACATCGCTACAAGAAACTCAGCATTTATCACCATAGACACAGGTATGTGATCAGTTGTTTCTGTATCATATAAGATACTCATAACCCTCAGCGAGGCATGTGCATCTGCTCTACTAATACAATGGTCCAACCATGATGTTGTGTTCCAAGCCTCACTAACATAGGTATAGCTATCTACAGGCAAACACACTTCACTTGACAAAATGAGATTATTATCTTGGAAAATAATGCATTTCTGAAGGTGCTATGTTAAACAATGTGCATCAAGCTTTTGTCTACAAAATCAAAAGTAACTTACCTCGACAGAAATCCACACATCTCTGAAACGAGCATTCAGCATTTCTCCAGATGCATTTCACAAGCAGCTGCTCATATGTTCAGCTGTGGAATTGGGTTACATTTTAAAGTCAATCCGACTGCGCGCGCTCCACGACCCTGAGGACGCACATCAGTGGAAGAGAGAGCGATAGCGAGTGTGAATTCAAGAAGAGGAGCAGATCACTCTGTTTGAGGAGTTACAGGGATATTCTGTGTTCTTGGGTCTTCACACACTCTTGGCTTTAATATGACTGTTCTACACCTGTGTTTATTCGCGACTTTTTGGAGAGCTGTAAGTAGGCTATTTAATGTTAAACATTTGCTACGTATTTAATTTGTACAAGTGACCATTATGTAAAACTAGTTCTGTCAGACCGAACAGAACTTGTACCGTCGTTTTTAATGTCTTGCTCAGTTTTCTGCAAACGGTTACTGAGTTGCGCGCATCTGTAAAAATACATTTCAGACGCTTATGCTAATATTGCCACGAATGCGTCTCTTGTAAAAAATCCTAAAGGAATCATATTGATATTTTTATCATGACGTTAAACGTAGAATTCTGACAAAAACCGCATCCTTTCTTTTCCACTAGAGATAGAATAAAAAGAAAACTGTACCAACCGTCTGATTCCTATTTCAGCCCATTACACTTAATTTGAACCGACTGATTTCATATAATAATAGAAAAATGTAGACAAGCTGACTTTATTTTAAGTCTTATTGGGCAATAGAGATGAGAAGCATATGACTTTTTGAAATCTGTTTACAACTGCGGATTACTTTAAAAAGCTGATGAGCCAAGTCACCCACTAATTTAAACAACTTTTAATCTAGTCTGTATATTATGCGTATTAATGTGCATATGGATTCATATTTTTTCCCCCATCAGGTGCATGCTATCCATCCGGACTGTGCTATTATCTCCCAGTTTATACAAGACCAAGAGTTCTGCATCCAGACTAGGAAGAGAGAGATCAAGAATCAGTCCCAACAAACAGGTTGTGGCAACATCATACACACACACACACACACAGTGTATATGGTTCTTGTGGCTGGACAGGTGGGGAGTTCATTGGTTGGCAGCTGATGTGTTCATGCTCAGCTTGACCTTAACTAAAGATGATTATGTGTGTTTGCCATGCGGAAATCTTAACCGTGTTACTGTAATAAAATATAGTCAAGGACAGGAAGGAAATGGTCTTCTGAGCAGACCTACAGCATTTACCCACATTAAAACTGTGGTGCTCAAATGGTTTTGTTAGAGGAAACAGATTTATAAGTGCTTTCTTCTCCATTTTCCCAGCCAGTATGAGGTTCGTTCCATTTAGTTTTTCTTGTTGTTTCCGACTCGTTTCAGATCAGACCTTACATTTCTGGATCACGGCTCTTTTTTTTTTTATTTACTGTTTTACAGAAATACTTCACCCCAAAATGAAAATTTGCTTAAAACCCCCAGGCTATCCAAGATGTAAGAGTTTTTTTTTTTTTTCATGGGAACAGATTTTAGAGAAATTTAGCATTACATAACCTGCTCACCAATGGATCCTCTGCAGTGAATGGGTGCCGTCAGAATGAGAGTCCAAAAAGAGTCCGTGAATTAATGTCCTGTGATGTGGAAAGCTGCGTATTCGTAAGAAATAAATCCATCATTAGGGCATTTTAACTTTAAACCGTCTCTTCTGGCCAAAATCCATCGTCTTTCTCCCATTGTCCTCTCACATCAAAATTCACCCACATATTTGTTTAGAACATTTTGGAATTGTCTTCATTGTAAACAGTAGCCAGAAGAGGATGAGAAAATTGTCAGCAAATTGTAATTTGTGTAAACTATTCCTCTAAGAGAGAGCAATTCTTTCGTGTCATGTTAATAGATTAGTACAGTATTTTCCTTTATAATGTTGTTACGGGGCTGACGAGACGTGAGACTTGCGGATCCATTCGCAAAGCTTTATTAGACAAAGACAGAGACGTGGTCATACAGCAGGCATGGGTCGGATGATGGCAAACAGGTATATGGTGGGCAAAACACAAGATTAGTCCTAGGGCTAGCGCAGGTCGACGATCGGCAGACTGAGTCAAAAGGGGCAAGACAAAAGGGGTGAATCCAGGGAACCAGGCGAAGATCAGAAACCGAGAAGGCTAAGGCTAAGGCAAATGACTAGGGCTAAGGCTAAGGCTAATGACTAGGGCTAAGGCAAATGACTAGGGCTAAGGCAAATGACAAGGGCTCCGTAAGGTAGCTATCTCTAGGGGAGTGATAAATGCTGAAACAATACTCGGCAGAGGGAAGGGATAAGAGTGAGTGTTATATAGTGAGGGAGTGATAAGAAACCAGCTGGGTTGCAATCCGTGTAAACAGGTGTGTGCAATTCGGCTGGTGCAATCCGTAATGCATGATGGGAAATGTAGTCCGGGGTGATGTGCAACAGTGTGTAGTGCGAGAGTCAATGAATAGGAAGTTCATGGACCGGATTCGTAACAGAGCCCCCCCCCCCAAGGAGCGGCTTCCAGACGCTCAAAACCCTTTACGATTCCGGGGGGCGGTGGAGTGGAGGTGGAACAGGGGGAGGGACGGAGTGCCAGGTCCAAGGATAGGAGAGACCATGGACTGAGGCAGAGCCGGCGGAGCTGAAGACCACCACAGCAGAACAAACGGGACCGAAGATCCCCCTGGCGGAACAGAAGACCACCAATAACCACACAGTAGACCTCCCACGGCGTACTGAGGACCACCATAACCATAACATAGCCACCATGGTTTCGGAGCATAAGACCAACATAGCCAGACAGTAATTACCCCCACGGGGGCGGAGCAGAGTAGACCACCAGAGCCACGTTATACCCCCACGCGGAGCAGATGACCACCATATACAGACATTAGACCACCACGTCGGAGCAAGGAACCACCAAGCCAGACAGTAAACCACCACAGCGTAGCAGAGGACCACCAGAGGCCAGACATAATACCCCACTGCGGAGCAGAATGAGGCCAAACCCCCTTGGTTAAACCACACGTCAGGAACCATGCGGGAGACCGTGTACCAACGATAGAGCAATAGACGAGACACCACCGACAGAACCTTTGGGTGATAGACAAGACTGAACATTCATGGGCAACCTCCCTGAACCAGAAACAAAGCACACAAAGAATTCCCCAAACTGTGCCTCCCATACCAGGCAGTACCGGATGATGATTCCCCACGGCCTCCATAAGCTGTGACAAGGAGAGCAGGAGTTCACAAACGCCTCTATAGCTGTGACAGGACACAGTAGTTTGCAACGTCTCCTTAGCCGGACCAGATAGACAAAGAGTTCAAGGGTCCTTGGCCCGAACAGGACAGGCAGAGAGTTCATAGACGGCCCCCTTGGCCGGAACAGAACAGGCAGAGAGTTCATAGACGGCCTCCTTGGCCGGAACAGAACAGGCAGAGAGTTCATAGACGTCCTCCTTGGCCGAAACAGAACAGGCTGAGGGTTCATAGGCGGCCTCCTGGGCCGGAACAGGACAGGCAGGAAGTGCGTTGCTGGACGCCACCACCAAGCAAAGAACTGAGGCAAGTGTCGCCATATCGGGAGGTTCTGCAGCCTGCGCCGCCACCTCTGAATAGACTACAGTGGACACCATGGCCCTGGGAGCACGTCAGTTGACACCGCTACCTCGGGAGGTTCTTCAGCGTAAGCCGCCACCTCTGGAGATTTTGTAGCTGGTGCCGCTGCCTCTAGCAATTCGGCAGTGGAGTACGCGGCCCAGACACCCCATAAAGCAACCCCCCATATGGGAAGTGCTGAAGACATTGGGAATAGGTTCAGGAACAGGAGGGCTAAAGTGAGTTGGTTTGGGGATACCAGCTGCACGTGCAGACACCAGCAGTGCATCCCTCACACTGGACACCAGACTGGGATACCGACGGACCGACCCCGACAATCTGGGTGCAACAGACAGGACGTGACATGACTCTGGATGATCAGCTGTGATGCGACGTGAATCTGGATGAATAGCTGAGACGTGTCGAGACTTTAGAAGGTCAGCTGTGACGGGACGTGGCTCTGGACGAACAGCTGATACGTGACGAGGCCCCGACGAACACTGGACCTTCCGGACTCAGGAAGAACAGCGTGGTTGACTGGACTCAGAAGAACGCTGTGGCTTGACTTGACTCAGGAAGATTAGCTGCGACTTGATTTGACTCAGGAAGATTAGCTGTGGCTTGACTTGACTCAGGAAGATTAGCTGCGACTTGATTTGACTCAGGAAGATTAGCTGTGGCTTGACTTGACTCAGGAAGAACAACTGTGGCTTGGCTAGACTCAGGAAGAACAACTGTGGCGTGACTAGACTCAGGAAGAACAACTGTTGCTTGACTAGACTCAGGAAGAACAGCGGTGGCTTGACTAGACTCAGGAAGAACAAATGTGGCTTGACTAGACTCAGGAAGAAAAACTGTGGCTTGACTAGACTCAGGAATAACAGCTGTGGCTTGACTAGACTCAGGAAGAACAACTGGGGCTTGACTAGACTCAGGAAGAACAAATGTGGCTTGACTAGACTCAGGAAGAACAACTGTGGCTAGACTTGATGCGGTTGTGTCCGCCATCTTGTGATCAGGCTCTGCAGCTGCCGCCATTTTGTGAGCTTGCTCTGGTTCAGACATCACCCCAGTCACAGACATGGTATCGCTTCCTTCCTCCGCGACACCCACCATGAACGCTGAACCAGCAGTCAGCAAGGCAAAGTCTATAAAGTCCTTTAAGCTACAGTTAAATTTACTCCTTGGCATCCAAGATTTCGTGGGTTCCTTTATTTCCCAAAACGGTAAACAAGCTTAAACAAATCTCATCATATTTGGTACCTTAGATAGTTCACAGAACCGTGAACATACTCCTCAATAGAATACCTCCTTGCGTGAAGATGATAATCAGCTGCTCGTTGACTGGGTCACATACCAGCCAGAGTCCAAAGAAAAAGCGCTGATCCTTGTGTGAGACCGAATTATTAATGCGAAAGTTACGGGGCTGACCGAGACTGAGACTAGCGATCCATTCGCAAAGCTTTATTAACAAAGACAGAGACTGGTCATACGCAGCAGGGTCAGATAGGGCAAACAGGTATATGGCGTGCAAAAACACAAGAATAGTCCTAGGGTTAGTGCAGGTCGACGATCGGCAGACAGAATCGAAAGGGGCAAGACAAAAGGGCTGAATCCAGGGAACCAGGCGAAGATCAAAAACCGAGAAGGCTAAGGCTAATGCTAAGGCTAATGACTAGGGCTAAGGCAAATGTCTAGGGCTAAGGCAAATGACTAGGGCGAAGGCTAAGGCAAATGACTAGGGCTAAGGCTAAGGCTAATGGCTAATGGCTAAGGCAAATGACTAGGGCTCCGTACGGTAGCTACTCTATGGGAGTGATAATCTGAACAATACTCGCAGAGGAGGATAAGAGTGAGTGGTTATATAGTGAGGTAGTGATATGAACAGCTGGGTGCAATCAGTGTAAACAGGTGTGTGCAATCTGTGCTGAGTGCAATCAGTGCAATTCATGATGGGAAATGTAGTCCGGGGTGATGTGCAACAGTGTGTAGTGCGAGAGTCAATGAAATTGGAAGGGTGACCTCTGATGGCTAGCAGAAGTAAGTTCATGGACCGGATTCGTGACAAATGTATAACTGTTGAATAAATGACAGACAGTCTGGGAATAGCTAAGCACTGTGGGAAATATCCCCACAAACGCTCTTTAGTGCAGTCAAGCATACTCTCTGAAGTGACTTGCAGAGTTATTATTAATCTGAAATGAGTTTTGATTGGGGTTCTGATTGCGTTCCTCCCTAAGACTTGTTTAAGTTCCATGAATAGAATTTTGTTGAATGAAACTCGCACAGCCAGACGGTTCAACCCACGGGACAGATGATAATGATGTTTTTACGTGGCAGCTTGAATCTCCGGAGGTCTGTGTTCGTGCTTGACAATGTGTGAGTGGAAAAGGAGATTGTGTAAAGAATTGCCGTTTTCTGCAGTATGTGTTCAGATATGATTTATTTGAGCTTTCCTATTTAGTCAAGCTAAAATTGAGCAATATTGTTATGCTAGTTAAGGAATCCATGCTGGTTTATAGGACATTTTCCGTTCTCTGTTTGAATTCAAACAAAAATCAGCAGAACAGGGAAGCTTCACTGCAGAATGATTTGAAGAGAAGTGATTTGAAGGATAACAATTTAATCAAATTAATTACATAAATTACCAATTAGTTAATCAAATTAATCACTTTTGTGCATTTTGTACATCAACATTTGCAGGGGAAAAAAAATCCCAAATAAGTCCTTAGGGGCTATTCACACATGACACGTTCTTGTATTCGGTTTGTAGCATTTTTAAATAACTGATCCATGTACACAGACTGTCTGTCTGACAGCCTTTGAAAGGACATGCTTTCCTCTCAGCAGTGGCATACAGGAACAAAGCTGTCTATGTCTATAAGGTAATATGCAGTACTCTCTTAAAAAATAAAACTTACAAACAGGGTTTTCCAGCCAGATGAGTCATAAAAGAACCTTTATAAGATTGTATAATGATATAGCCAGGAGGGATGCATTTTACCTTCTTTAACAAATAGTACAGTGACCAAAAAAAAGAAAAAGAAAAATCAATACGAAGGTAACTAAAGATATTTTTAATAATAAAAATATAAATTATATTAAATAATACATAAATTGTTTACAAAATGTAAAGCAATCAACAAACAAACAATTACCATCTATAGCCTTTAAAGGAACACGTCACTATTTTTGAAAATAGGCTCATTTTCTCCCCTAGAGTTAAACAGTTGATTTTTTACCGTTTTCAAATCCATTCAGCTGATCTCCGGGTTTGGCGGTAGCACTTTTAGCTTAGCTTAGATCATTGAATCTGATTAGACCGTTGGCATCTTGCTCAAAAATGACCAAAGATTTTCTATATTTTTCCTATTTAACTTGACTCTTCTGTAGTTACATCGTACTAAGACCGACGGAAAATGAAAAGTTGCGATTTTCTAGGCCGATATGGCTAGGAACTATACTCTCATTCCAGCGTAATAATCAAGGAACTTTGCTCTGCCGTGTTTCAGCGCTCGTTGCATTCTTCCTTCGCCTGCTGCAACCAGAAGCAAACCCAATGTAACGCAGCAAAGATCCTTGATTATTACTACCTGTCTAATCAGTTTCAATGATCTATGCTAAGCTACAGCAAAATGTGCTACCACCAGACCCGGAGATCGGCTGAATGGATTATAAAACGGTAAAACTCAACCGAAATGAGCCTATTTTCAAAAATAGTGTAGTGTTTCTTTAGGGTTTGGCTGTTTAGCATGACCCCAGTAGCCCCTGCTGGTAGAATATGAAAGTGAAAGTGTAGTGACATATGGCCAAGTGTGGTGTGTCCCATACTCGGAATTTGTGCTCTGCATTTAACCCATCCAAGTGCACACACACCATGAACACACACACACCCAGAGCAGTGGGCAGGCAATGCTGCAGTGCCCGTGGAGCAGTTGGGGGTTCAGTGCCTTGCTCAAGGGTCTCACCTCAGTCGTGGTATTGAAGGTGGGAGGAGAAAGCACTGGTTATTCACTCCCCCCACCTACAATCCCTGCCGGACCTGAGACCCGAACCCGCGACCTTCAGGTTACAAGTCCAACTCTCTATCCATTAGGCCATGACTGCCCAGAAACGTGAAAAAATATGAAAATAGACATACATTTTTCCTATCTGCTGATTCACATTGCAGCTCAGATAAAAATGGCCTCATTAATTTCAGAAAGCATCTTCTAAATACTATCCATCAACATTCATATCTGCAATTTTTTTTTAAATCTGCTGAAAACTTGCAACTGCACAAACTGTATTCATGAGTAAATTTGCAATGCAGTCATGACCTGAATTTTTTTTTTTACCTTATGTTTTTTTTCCTCAAGTGTTAAAGTGTTAAAGTGTTAAAAATGAATGATGCTATAAATAACTGTAGGCATGTAGGTCATTCTGCAGCAGAGGTCTTGAGTGTCTTAAAGACGCTGATATAGTATAACCTTTCCCATTCTTCATTGCTCGACTTTATTGTTCCAGATTTACATAATTTTAATAGACTGGAATTTGTATTACATTAATGCTTGCACATATTGACTAATATTGCTTAGTGACATTTCAAAAGTGGTTGCATGACTAACTCTGGAATATTTAGTGACATCATAAGGGCACTGATAGTTGTCAAAAAGTTGCATTGTGTGCTGGAGCCTATATGTGCTGGAATTAATGTTTTACATGGACGAGCAGTGGAATGCTAACGCTTTCCTGCACAGCATGACAAAAGACATTTGGATAAACTGTAAATGAACCCCCTGTCCATTAGATAATATCCATATGAACCAGTGCAGAACATATATTGTTGACAGTGTCATGACAGCTCCTCTGTGGTTTCTGTCTCAGGATGTGGGACGGATTGGGACGGGATCCGCTGCTGGCGGACAGCCAATACTGGACAACTCATTAATGTGTCCTGTTCAGATGTCTTCCAGCACATCTCCAACACTCAAGGTCAGTTCTATCTATCTATCTATCTATCTATCTATCTATCTATCTATCTATCTATCTATCTATCTATCTATCCATCCCACCAACCAACCATATATATCCACCCATCCATACCTATATCTGTTCATCCATCCATATAGCTAATCATCCCTTTATCATTGATCTAACCATATATATCCATTCATCGACCCATCCTCCTCTATATCCACCCATGCTTGCATCCACCCATCCATTGTCATCCATCCAACTATATCTATCTATCTATCTATCATCTATCTATCTCTCTATCTATCATCCATCCATCCATCCAACCATCAATCCATCCATCCATCCAACCATCCATCCAACCATCCATCCATCCATCTATCCAGCCACCCATTTATCCCTATATCCATTATCAGTCGCCTCATCCATCTATATGAGCCACCCATCCATCCATCTATCCTCCCTTATACAATCCTTCCTCTAAAAAAACTGCTGGGTTAAAAACAACCCAATTTGGGTTCTTTTGGTAACCCAGCGCTGGGTTGTTTTAACCCAACAAGTTGGGATATATGTTTGACCCAGCATGCTGGGTTGTTTTTTTATGGTTTAAAATTACTACACTGCTTGGCTAAAATGAACCCAAATCAAGCTAGGCATTAAACCTACAAATCTAGTTCATTTTAAAATCACTTTTACACACACACATAATGACTATCAAAAGGTAAATATTTATTTAAAACAAGAGAAAACAGTCAAAAGTAACATGCATGTAAGAAGAAATGTAGAAAAGTATGGCATTAACAGCTACAGAGTTTATAAATGAAGCATTGAACATTTGTTGAATATAACTTTTAAGATCAAATTTGACTTTTTTGGTAAATTTTATATATTGCATAAACATATTATACAAAAGCACTATTATACAATAGTTGTACAGTTAGTTAATAGTTAAGTTCTTTACAGACTATTCTGGCATGACAGTAAATAAACCACAGCATTAACACTGATATTATAACATTTAACAGAAGCATATGTGTGAAAGAATGTGAGTATGTGTATGAATAACAGAGTGTAAACCCCTTTTCTACTAAACACAGAACATGCATTTAACATTTTGTTTTTACAAATGATACACTTACAGTTTGTTTCATAGTCCATGAATACAGATCAGGCATCGCTGCCAATTTTCATGATCTCTTTATCATAATTGATGTAGTCATGAAGAAGCCCCATCAACACAGCAAAGGCATGTGACATATTTTACATTATCCAGGGCATTATCCTCTAAAACCACTGTTGCATCAGTTTGGGAGAAGGACATTCTCCTCTCTGTCTACCACAGCGCTCTAGAATGCTATAATGGCAGCACTAGTGTGAGGGCATGTAATATTGTTTAAATAAATATATTGCTTTCAGAAAGCTACTTCTTTACTGAAACATTAAAACAGACATGACATTCACATACCTCACAAATTTTCATGTACGTGGAGGGCTGCTCTTTAAATTTGGTTAGTTCACCAAAAAATGAAAATGGACATTATTTACTATCCCCCATGTTGTTCCAAACCCATATAAACTCTGCTAATTTTTGGAACACACATAAATATATTTAATATTCTCTTAATTTTTGTCCTCCATTGCAAGTCTGGAGACCAGTATTTTCTTCTGAACAGACGTGTTCGCTATGATATAATTTAAGATTTATTCATATATAAATATTGGCATGGATTACTTCTACAATAACTCTGTATTTTTGAAGCTTGAAAATACTGATTATCTAGACTTTCAATGGATTAACAAAAAATGATGAGAGAATAGTGCTGGGTGGTATGACCAAAAATGTATATCACGGTATTTTTCAAAATTATACCGGTTTCACGGTACATGACGGTATTTTTTTTTCATGCATGACCGGTGTTAACCATATTTTCTACTGATTGAGCTAGAATACTTCAGTATATTGACTTAGAATGCCCTATTTTGCTGTCATGATGAGTGAATATTGTCAAAAAAATACACTAAATAGTGACTAAACACGACCTTTTTTAATACATGTTAACCAGGAGTCACTGTCAGTTATAATTGGTTGTTTTAGCAATATTACTTTTTTGTCTCATGCAGCGCACTGCCTGCGTCTGAGTAACAAACTAAAAAAAACAACAAACAAAAAAGTGCATGTGATATTAACAGACGAACTATGCTCATATTTATAATTCCAAACAATCAGTAAGCGACAGGTGCTAGGAAAGGCTGTTTTGTACACATTTATTGACGGGTCTGCTGTGGTGCGGCCAACTGAATGCGCTGCTTCTCAGCCACTCACTGCACAGAACAGACGCCAAGAGAGGCGACACTTCTCCGGGAAAGCCAGACCTCACGTTCGCTAGGAAACAAAAAAAACACCATATCGCGGGAAATCTTCCAACTGAACCATAGCTAAGGGTTATCCAAAAAAGTCGCTAGGTTTGTCAGTATGAATGTTCTATGGAAAAAAAGCCGCTAAAAGGGTCTGAAAGTTACTAAATCTAGTGCTAAATTCGCGCTCGTGTGTGTGAGACGCGTGAGCTAGGCAGGAGGCGGTGATATTTTGTGGCGTCAGTGATATAAAAATGTGGACTGATTTTCTTCCATGTCATCACTTCTATTATTCTACAGCTTCAGTTTCAGAACGTTTCACTCTTAGTAACACATACACTGTTCCCTCAGCCACAGGTTCAACAGTGAAAAGGCCCCCTTTCAACAGTGTCGCGTTCCGCGTTTGTTTAAGCTACATACTGCGGTAATTTTAAAATCATATCCCCATAATAAAATAAACCCGTTATTCGTATGAACCGGTATAGCCGCCCACACTATAGAGAAAATGTAAAAATCTTCATTTGTTTCTAAAAAATATGCAAAGTCTTATGTTTGGGAATGACATTAGGGCAATACATTCTTTTTTTATGTGGAACTATCTTTAAGAAAGGAAGACCAAAATGATACTCGCCAAATCAGACAACTCCAAGTGGTTTGAGTTTCTGCAATGAAAACACTGACATCAATGGTGTATCATAAAATATGCAACGTAATCATCAAATGTGTGTTGCATCAAATGTGAAGTAAACAGGCCAGAGACAACAGAAACCGTTATTTCTAAAAATAACTCATACTCATATCTCAAAAGAAATGATGCCTCCTATGTCTCCCTTCATCAGCCTAAAAATAATTAGGCTAGTCTTTATTACACAACGCCTTTTCCTTTAGGAAACTACATTCAATTTTTTTTTTGAAAAAGAAGATAACGAATTAACATGTAAATGTGTTAATAACCCTCTCTTAACACCTCAGAAAATTTAAATATTGTAAAATCTTATGTAAATATGACATGACACTCACTGACGTTCCTCTTCCGTTCAGTAAAAGAGTAAAAAATTAAGACTATTTCTGAGGCGAAATCCGCGTCCGCGTATTTTTCAATATAAGCTATTTTTTTTATATTTCCGCCTTCCATGAAATCTCAAAATACTACCGGACTCAAACAATGAATGATGACTTTACATTTTTAATCTTTACTTGCCATAAACCGTCTTTCACTCGCACTCACTTCCATCTGAAGACACTGAGAAAATGGCGGCTTCTCAAACTGGTGTCGTCCGATGTTTAACGTGACATGCGCGCTCTCTTTCACATCTGTGTTCCCAACCCAGCGCTGCTGGGTTATAGTTCAAGACCAATTTTGAACCCAAATTGGGTTAAAACAACCCAGCGTCCTTACCCAGCGGTCTCAACCCAGCATTTGGGTTGAAAAAACAACCCAGCGTTTTTTAGAGTGTATATTCATCCAACCATCCATATATCCAACCATCCATCTATATACCCACTCATCCATCCCTGTCCCTGTCTCTCTCTTTCTCTCGCTCTCTGTTTTTTTAGCCTCATTATCATTGCTGTCGTTCTTTAATATCCGGCTGCTGTGACGGAGCTTCAGGCTCATGTCTGGTGAAAGGTTTGTCAAACAGCAGCAGATAAGTTGTTTCTTGAGGGCTGGTGTGCAGTAACCGTGGCTGAAAACTGTCACACTTCTAGTTTACAGTTAGGGGTGGTAATATTGTGTGGGTCAGTAGTCTTTACAGTCACAGGGCTGTGATTCTGCTGAATGTTTCAATATGCAGACAGAAAGTCGCAGAGCCCTAGAGATATTGGGATTCAGCTTGCACTGAGATGACCTGTATATATGTATGCACTCAAGAATGGATTTTTGCAGTAGGCTAAATTGTGTTAATTAAATTTGCTAATGCATCACAACTTTGAGCTTTTTCCACAGCTTAATTTCATGGCATGCAAGCAATTTAAATTCATGAAGTGTAAATTTACTTAATCCATTTCCACTGGGAATACATGAATAATTTTCAGTGGCCATAAGTGCATATATGGAAATACAAAGCACAGAGATTTAGTGCTTTACTCAATTAAAATAGTTAACTTTTTCTTGCATGTCAGAAAAAAGCAAATGTTTGTAAAAAAGCCAAAAATTCAAAATGACCAGAGTTTGAACCCAGCTTGGTCCTTTACATTTTCATTCTGTGTTGAAGGCATAAAATGAAATTGTTCATACAATGCATAATCATAATTATGATTCAATTCAGACTGCAAACTCGGGGAAAATATAACTTTTCACCACACTATAGATTCAGCAGCGGTGTTGCGGTGGCACTGAGAAGCTGTGAAGGAAGCATGAGCAATCTTTGGATTTGAAAATCGATATTGACGTCAAATGAAGATTGCAGTTAATGTTAAAATATCTACGCAGTACCTTATATAAGACTGGCCTTTAACTTGCTTCTTTTGCTGCTTCTCATTCCTGCTTCCTTTAATGGTGCACTGTTTCATAAAAAAAACATCTTTGTGATGTTTTTAGATATACGATTGTCTCCCCGGCAACAAAAAGGGAAAGTATTTTTATAATCCATACAGTTTCATCAAAATTGTCTTACAAAAATAAATTGTAACATCTGTGACTGCCCATAAAAACTAAACATCAGACAGTAACATGAAATGTTGGATTAATCTAGACTTTTAAATCCTATGATTTTAAATCCTTTGGAAGTGCTTACAGGTCAGAATGCTCAGATGTCAGTAGATACTTACTGTTCCAATAAAGGGTATGCATTGACGTCACTTTCCCGCCGGAACACGCCCCCAAATGACATTTAATTTTGATGCAAAGTTGGAGAGATGCACACAGCTGTACACATACAACATATAACAGTTGTCCAAATCAAAATTAACACATTGTGAAAAGCTATTGACGTATGAATTGATATTTAATTCACTATGAAATAAACCATAGTATGAAATAATGCTAATGCTGAATATTCCTTATGTAATGCATTATGAAGCATGTTTTGCGTAAGAGCATTCCAAATGCCTAGTTTGTATCCTTGTGTGTGTATAGTTGTATCGAATATATATATTAGACATACTGTATTTATAGACATCGTGAATTAACTACCTAATATTACGTTTTTAAATATACTTTTATATTGCAATAATTCACATCAATCGCCAATTAATGTAGAAACAACATAAAGACTGTATATTTTTTAATATTTGTTTAATGCATCTTTTTTATGACTGAAGGCCAGTCTCAATGATACTAATATAAAATTGCCCCCCCCATATTTAACCATTGACTATTCAACATGACTAGCCATTCAACATTACAGTATAATTCAGAGCTTTCAATTTGAACATTTATTAGACTTTAAAAAAATTACTTCTAATTTAAGTTAACTTAAAAACAATCTTCACATTAACCCATTATAAACCCAACTCTTTTTACCTTTGGGTTGTGTCCCCCCAAAAATGAAAATTACCCTAAATTACTCCCCCAAGTCATCCTAGTGTATAATGACTTTCGGCTTTCAGATGAATCCATCGGATTATATAAAAATGTTCTTTGATCTTTCAAGCTGTTTAATGGCATTCAGCGGGTGTTGCATGCATCAGTCCGAAAGCACTTAATTAAAATGCGGCCATCCATAAAAAAAAAAAGTGTCTCACACGGCCCCGGGGGGGTTTGAACAAAGGCCTTCTGTAGCGAATTTATGCATTTTTGTAAGTACAATATCCATATTCAAAACGTAATAAACACTTTAATCTAGCTTGCGCCAACAAAAAAAAAAAGTTGTATTGGAAGCAGTTTCCGGGCGAATGACGTATGAGTTCAGTGCTGCGCATGCGCTGGTGAGTCTCGTGAAAATCAACGTTTGTTTACAGGATCAAAGGATGCAAAGTTTCCTTACTTTATCAAAGGAAAACCAGTCTCCTCTTGGCTTATATCGAACTCCTCCGACATTCTTCTTTACAAATCGTTTTGTACTTCTAATTCTTGACCGTTGTTTAGTTTTGATCTCTCCACTGAGCTTCCCTTCTGAGCGGCGCATTCGCAGTGCCGACCTCATACTCATCCGGCCCGAACTGCTTCATGTACAACAGTGAGCCAAGCTTTACATTAAGTATTATTAAAACGTTTTAAATATGGATATTTTACTTACAAAAATGCATAAATTCGCTACAGAAGGCCTTTGTTCACCCCCCCCGGAGCCTTGTGAGACACTTTTTTTATGGATGGGCGCTTTTTAATTAAGTGCTTTTGGACTGATGCATGCAACACCCGCTGAGTGCCATGAAATAGCTTAAAGATCAAAGACAATTTTTAATATAATTCCCGACTGGATTCGTCTGAAAGCAGAAAGTCATTTACACCTAGGATGACTTGAGGGTGAGAGATTTATGGGCTAATTTTCATTTTTGGGTGAACTAAGCCTTTAAAGTCTCTATTAATGAGCTGACGAGTTGAATCGGGTGTGTTAGATGAGCGAGACAGTGCTGGGCTGCTCCAGGACAGTTTTGAAAACCATTTCAGAGACATGTTCTTAAATGTGACTCATTTAAAAGATATTACATGCATGCACAGTTTTAAGGCAGCTTTAATCGCCTTTTTGGTAACTTCATGACTTAACTGACCACGACAGTTCTCAGTCGTTCTGCGACTGAATAAATGCACTTCTTGTCAAGAGAAAAAGTGACAGAAGCAGCAGTTGTGAGTGGAGTGGCCAACCCTAGCCCCACCCCTGCGTTAATTATTTTTAACGCGTTAAACTGAAAAAATGTATCGCCTGCGTTAACGCGCTAATTTTGACACCACTACTAAATATATATGAGCCTTATAAGCTTTATTTACCTTATTTGTTGAAAGTCATTTAATAAGAGTTGTAGCTGTTGGTCAGACTCTCTCACACTGCCGCTGAGGTTAAAGCAGGTGACTTATGCACTTATGAAGGCTGAAGTAGGACACCTGTTCTGTTCTGCCACAGGAAATGCATCCAGCAGCAGGTTTTGTCCCAGCTCTAGTGCTCATGTCTTTCCCTAAGTATTCTCCAGGCATCTGTGGGTATTTTTGGAAGTGTTATGAAGTGGGAATTGTGCTTACTGCTCTCTGAAATGTGGGCTGATCAGCTGGAATCTGTAACAACTGATAAACTTGAGACATATTTGGCACTCAAGCGCATGTGAGATTTTAATGACTGCTCATTATGTGATCAGGACAAAAGCCCTTTTACTGATTTTTAGATGCAGTAGGGTTCGGTGAAATTTTAGAAAGCTCTTCAGGGACAAATGTTGCAGTTTTGTCATCTTAAAACCATATGTTTGCTGTTTATTCGGCAGGTTTTATATACAGGAACTGCACGTTTAACGGCTGGAGTGACCCATATCCGCCGTATGAGGAAGCCTGTGCATTTGAAGATGATTCAGAATCTGGGACTGTGGTAAATAATTTCCCATAATGCATACATATTTGACAGTAATGCCCATATTTCAATCAATATTACTTGTGCAGAAAGACTCAGTTTGATGAATGGCTTCCAGTGTATTTACAGTAGTGTGTACTTGAGCCTCCCATGATGTCCACTAGTGGTCCCTGTTTTGTTTCTGCATCATGCTTTGGCTTTAACTGTTCTTTGATTAAGTCAAGAAACGCTGTTTAGGATTAAAAATCTAATCAGGTCATTGACCTCTATGTTCCTGCTGAAATAAAAAAACAAGAATTAAATAATATATGTTTAAGTATTTTTGGGCTTTCAAAAACTGGAAGAGTTTTACTATAGTTCGTTTTAATCCAAAGATATTAGATATTGACATATAATGAAATATAAATCTGCTTGACATAGGGATGTTAGGGATGTTAACTACTTTTCTCTCAGACCTTTATTTTATTTTTTTCAGACAACTTACTTGTCAACCTTGAAACAGCTGTACACTGCTGGATATGCAACATCACTTATATCGCTTATTACTGCCGTTATCATATTCACATGCTTCAGGTAAAGCTCTGTCACACTTATATATACTGGCCAGCATCATATTCGCTGAAATGAAATCCATATGATTTTATAGCAATTCGACAACCATTTGTAAGATGAATAAATCTTGTATTATCCCTTAATCAGCAGAAAAACTGCCAAAACATGATTTCTCTTGCTTTGAGCCAGTTGCCACTATTTGTTTATTTCTCAGCTGATTTTAGCATACGTGACATTATTTTATGCCTAAACCTGATGTCAAATGTTAATGTCATTAAATGTCAAAATGTATTTGAACATATTTTTCTGATCCTCTGCAGATTGTAAGTTAAATGATACATTTTGAATACTTCTTTTTGTTATTTTGTCATTTGGCTGCTTTTGATATTTTGAGAAGTGCATTAAAGCCGATACATATTTTTTGCAAATCAGCTGAATTTTCTTTTTCGAAATGCACAGCTGTGTGATAATGATATCAAAATGCAATTATGATACACAAAATGCATGACAAAGAGAATCAGAAAGGGTGAATGAAAATATCTGCATATTCAGTAGGCAATCTACAGTATAAGAATATATTATGTTTATAAATACCCATGATGCTCTGTCATTACAGGAAGTTCCACTGCACCAGAAACTACATACACATCAATCTTTTTGTTTCCTTCATCTTGCGGGCAAGCGCAGTCTTCATCAAAGATGCCGTTCTGTTCTCAGATGAAACTCAGGATCACTGTTTAATGTCCACGGTGAGTGAGAGCGTCTGTATACAGAATTCACAGAATTTCGCCTCATTTGTAAGTCGCTCTGGATAAAAGCATCTGCTAAATGAATACATGTAAATGCATTTTAATGGCGAAGGACTATATCAGAAAAGACCTACCAGTCAAAAAATGTTGTTCCATTAAAGGGTTAATTCACCCAAAAAGAACTTTGTTCATCTTCGGAACACAAATTAAGATACTTTTGATGAAATCTGAGAGCTCTCTGACCCTCCATAGATAGCAACACAACTGAAATGTTCCCAGCTCCAGAAACGTAGCAAGGACATCGGTAAAACAGTCCATGTGACATCAGTGGCCCAACTTCATTTTGCGAAGCTACGAGAATACTTTTTTGTGCGCAAAGAAAACAAAAATAACAATTTATTCACAATTCTCTCCCCCCCGTTACCGTCGTCTCCTTTTGGAGATACCACCGCAGTGTGCTTTCCCCAGAACGTAATCAACGTAATCAGTGTTGTTTACGTTCAGCATGCGCGCGTTTTCTCCTGAACATAAACAACGCTAATTACGTTGATTACGTTCTGGGTAAAGCGCGCACATGCGTCGTGGTACTCTCCGAAATGGCAGAATTATTCTAAAAGAGTTATTTTTAAAAATAGAAAAAATGACAAAAACACTAATAATTACTACAACGTTCACAAAATAAAATAAGAACTGAAAATATAAAAATAAAACAAATTCAAAATATTTATAAAAATACTAAAATAACGCTGCTTCCGGGTGCAGGTTATGATTGTGCTCTTATTCTGTATCTGTACCTGTGTGTGTTTTGTTTTTCACAGGTGGCGTGCAAAACTGCTGTAACGTTCTTCCAGTTCTGCATCCTCACTAATTACTTCTGGCTGCTGGTGGAAGGCTTGTACCTGCAGACGCTCCTCGCCCTCACCTTCGTCTCGCAGAGGAAGTACTTCTGGTGGTACATTCTAATAGGATGGGGTTGGTACATCCTGAAAAACAGATTTCAGGAGAAAGACTGTGTGTGAACCGATTAAAAGATGAACATCGGCAGTCTGCCAAGATTTGAGTACTAGAGCAACTGAGCATACGGATATCAGCATTTGTGTCACACTACTGAGATCTCTTCTAAAAAATGTATTACAGATCTGAGGGTTGTTTTTCTGTGCATTTGGAGAAAGTGAGTATGCATTGTCAGTTTTTTTTGGTAGGTGTCCCATCAGTCGTGCTGATCGTGTGGGTGTTGACCAGACAATTCTATGATAACAGAGGGTATGTCACATCTTACAACATTAAAATTATCTTGAAACTGAACAAAACTGACCCTATTTCCTTTCTTAATGCATATTCTTATTGTATGCATATTAAGCATTTCATCAAATAACATTTGGCTTTTTTTAAAGTCCGGCTTGACATATCAGCATTATTTAAGTATCATCTACATACTATTATAGTTTTTATGAAAATTAGATTTTTTTTATTCTAGTTTTGTTGTGTGTTTTTGTCATGTCTGTTCGTTTTTTTTTATGTCTTTATAGTTTTTATAAAGGTTTATGTTTTAGTTTGAGTTATTTTAGTACATCAAGTTAAACTAAATGAAAATGAGAAATGTTGATTTTATTTCTTTAGTAGTTTTAGTTTTTTAAAATAGTTTTATTTTTATTTCAGTGTTAGTTTTAGTTATTTTAGTACATCAAGATAAACTAACTAAAAAAAAGAAACGTTTGCCTTTTTAGTAGTTTTAGTCATTTATGTTGTGTTTTTGTCATTTTTGTTAGTTTTTTAAAATTTAGTTCTTATTTTTTTATTTCAGGTTTAGCTTTGTTATTTCAGTTGAATGAACATAAAAAGTAGCTAAATTTAAATTATTTTAAGTTATTTTTCAGTTAAAGTTTATTTTATTTCATTTCAAGTACTAATTTTTTATGGTTTAAGTTGACTTGCAAATGCAATTTAATGGTATTACAATTAATAACTAATTTATTTAACATATATTTCTCATATTTGCAGATGTTGGGATGACACAGATAATATGAACATCTGGTGGATCATTAAAGGACCAATCACAGTATCCCTGTTTGTGAGTTATGATGTTATTGCATGTCATATTTTGAGATTGATCAAGTTAAATCACATTTATCAGCAGAAGTTCATCAGAAAACTTACATGAGACTTCCCCTGCTCTTCTGTTAGTAATCATCTTCCTCTCTCTGTCTGTCCGTCTGTCAGGCTAATATCATCATCTTCCTAAATGTGATTCGGATCTTGGTTCAGAAATTAAAAAGTCCTGGAGTTGGAGGCAATGACACAGGTCACTTCATGTGAGTCTAATATTAATGTGCAAGAAGTGCTGAAAAGGTTAAGTGATTTACTGGCCCAAGTTAAAAGAATTGTAGCGCAAATGTAATCTTTATTTGCTACATAGTGAAAGCCAATTCTAAACCCTGCATACAACACACACCAGTTTTGACAAACAGTTTATGTAAGTTATGATTGTTCCAGATGAAACCTGGTTAGTGTAGAATCAGACAGATGGCATGTGTTAATGTGAGTGAAATGCATATATCTTCATTTCTCTGCAATGTCTGTTCATTATGATACAGCTATACACGCTGCCAGGTCGTGCTTCATGCATGAATAATATTTATTTTGACAATTCACGCTAGGGTGCATTTTTAGGTTCTTAATACCACCTGATAATGTGATATATATGCAAAGACGAAGAGAAATTGCATTTAGCCCATTATCAAGAGGCTTATTCGTTTCTGAAAGCACAGATCTGTCTTGCAAATTTGATTCTGTGCCATTTAACTTTATATTGGCTCTGGGCTTGACCTTGATATTTGAGGGATTTTTGCATTAAAATGAAATAATCTTTGTTTTATGCATGTTACAAAAAAGATGATACAGATCTAGCTGTGCTCTGAATTGTTTGTGTGAAGGCATGAATTCTGATTCATGATCAATTTTTGATAATCACACAGGAGACTGGCCAAATCCACCTTGTTTCTGATTCCTCTGTTTGGGATGCACTACACTCTGTTTGCCTTCCTGCCAGAAAACACGGGGGAAATAGTCCGGTTTTACATCGAACTCGGTCTGGGCTCTTTCCAGGTACTCATGAATTCATTTCTTTATGTATAAATTATCTGCTTAGTGTCAGTTTACAGATTCCGTAATGAGGAAATGTCTTATTGTATTCCTGAAAGTCTATTTTTTTTCCCTCCAGGGCTTTGTGGTGGCACTCCTTTACTGTTTTCTCAATGGAGATGTAAGTATTCTCATAATGGAAACATTCAACATGATATTGACAGTTACAGCTACATTTTAACAGTTTTTCCTAAAGAAAATGTGCAAAACTACAAATGCCATGATACTGGATGGATGCAAGGGCATTGCTATGCAATCGTTCTGAGTGTTTTACTATATTTCTTTGTGGTTGCATACTACCCTGGGTCAAATAAAGCACTCTTGAGCAAATCTCTCCTATCACCGAAAGTGCTTTTTTCCCCACCAGGTGAAAATCGAAAGTCTGATCACTTGGAAAAGCAATAAAACACCTCAACAAGCTGCATGATTTGAGGAATTATTCATTGTCCTTATACAAATGGTGTGAAAAGAGTTAGGCAAAAAACTACAGTATAATATAAAGTTTTATGGGGTTTTAAAAATCCCTAACCGCAAAGGCTAAATCTGAACTGAAAGATGCATTTTAAAGGGGTATATTTATGAGCTAAAAAGACAAAACGAATGAACATTTTGTGTATTGGTGTAATGAAATGTGTTTATGCAGTTTAAGGTTCAAAAACACATTATTTTCCACATACTGCACATTATTGTTTCTCCTCTATGCCCCGCCTTTCTGAAACGCGTCGATTTTTACAAAGCTCATCGGTCTGAAAAGCGAGGTGTGCTCTGATTGGCCAGCTATTCAGTGTGTTGTGATTAGCCGAATTCCTCAAGCGTGTGACGGAACTGTGACGATCCCTCCTCCAATTACCATACTGTGGATGACTGTGACGCAACAATGTATGACCAACAGGTGGCCTACCGATTCGTCTAGGGAAAGCCGATCCGGCGATCGACAGCGCGAAGTTGAAGTATTTCCTCAGCGACCAGCACGGATCAGCTCTAGGCATGACGAAGCAATATAAGGCCAAACAAAGTAGTTTCGCTTTCACAACGAAGCAACACAGCGTCTTCACGACATGGCGGCGGCGGCAACAATACTACAGTGAGACTAAAAGTTACGCCTTCATTCTTTGCGTGAACATTTGGGCGGCGTTATGCAAATCTTCCCAGATAGGGACGTAGATATGTGGGGGTGTGTTAGAACGAGCCGTTTTAGGAGAGCGTGGCCAAGTCTTAACTTTTATAAAGAATATCTCTTTGGATTTGAGACTTTGAGTCTTTGCAACTTTACAGATCTTCTTTATGCACCAAGAGCTTGTAACACTCCAAAGAGAAAGGAAAAATTTAAATCACATCATATGACTCCTTTAAAACATCACAGAATGCATCATTTTTAGGCAACTTTTTAGTCTAAATGGGTACAAAAACCTGGGAATCAAACACTAACACATACGCACGCAGAAACGCGTATCTCATTGTTACGAGATGCGTGACAAATTAAAACAATAACGCATATCGTCATTCTAAACTAAATTTTTAACCCTGAGCAGCAGAACGGTTTTATACAGAAGCGGGGTCAGCAACACTTTTACCCAAAGATATGAAACCCTGCTCCGGGATTTTGCAGTGCCGAACATTGTATAGCGTGAAAGAATGCAGTGTTGTTAGCTAGATGATGTTATATTAGATGCTTAGCAACAGAAAGCCAATCACGTAGCCTACCTCATATTCATATACATACATACATATCTATGATATTCACGAGTTTTGAACAGTTAGCTAAGGAAACACAGCACGTAGGCCAGTTAGAAAGCTCTAACAGTAGGCCTATTTTTAGCATTTGAGCAGAAAAATGTCAGATGATGACAGAAAACACATAAAGAAAAGACTTTAATTCTTACCTTTATAGTTCAAAAAGTCCAATCAGGAAAAACGTGTCAACAGGATGAACAATGCTAGAGCTGTTAGCTAAACAGAGCACGTGCTGCGTTCGTCCAATCATTGACACTGACGCCGCAAATATGCAAATAAGAACGTTAACCCGAGGTTTAGGAATGTGTGGAACGTCACTTTATAAATATCCAGGATTAGCTTTCAACTCCGGGTCAACTATGAGCAGTTTGAAACATAAGGCATGATAATGCAGGATTTCTTTTACCAATTGAATTTACATTTAGCATTAACTATTTCAAGTGTCTAAAGCCCCTGTGTGTTCTAAAATCAGCTCAAAAACATGTTCGATGTCTTCAGACTAGATGGATTTATAGTCTGAAGCTAAAAGAAAACGGAGTCTGTGTCAATCATAACCTAAAGTACACTATTTCTTGTTAAATTGGTTATCTGACTCCTCCAAACTGTAATTGGGGAAATCTGGAGAAAAGGTTGTGTAATCAGGCATAAGAATGAACAACACTCTTAGACAAATGGTGCAAAACTTTCACTGTGGCGCTTTCAAAATGTACTAATACAGTAAATACACTTTAGGTACTAATATTTAAATAAGGTACAAAGATGCATCTTTTAGCTTTTCTACCTTAGGGATACTGTGCAAGTTTTTCTGAGAGTATCGCAATCAGTATAACCATTTGATATGAATGTATTGTCAATGAAGTGTGTCTCTTTCTCTTTCAGGTACAGGCGGAGTTGAAGCGCAGGTTATGGACGTGGCAGACCCAGACTCATCTGAGCCCCAGTAAAAAGCGTGGGGTCACCGTTACTCAGATCATGATGCATAACTCCACTCAATTAACAGACTGCCGTCTGCAAGGGCTACATCACATCTGTGTGAACACACCTGGATGATGCAGGTAGAAAGACTTGCAAAAGGCTTCAGGAGCTTCACGTCCGGCTCTGGAGTGTGGAAGACGTTCAAAGAGGAAATGGGTCATTGTACGGCATTATCAAGGTCAAGTTATGGATTTGGCAGATGTCATTTGAGTTCAGTTTGCATGTGCCGATTTGCAGGTTGCAGAACAACAAGCAGATTGTGACACAGCCAGCGTAAACGAGTGGAGGTTTGATTGGGGCCCATGCAGTAGCAAATGCTTCATTAACATTCTGGTTGTATATTAGATTTGTGGTATGCAAAAGATATGAAATATTAAATCTTTTTTTTCATCCTCATTCCATCCAAGTGCTGAGCTATTTGCCGTAAACTGCAAAGTAACATGATTAATGTTCATCAGTTTGGAGGCTTTTAATTTTAAAGTGATTAATTTGTTATTGCTGATGGTGCTGAGGATGCATCATAAATATACAGGATACAGCTTTGAATTTTCATATGCCATTGCTTTTTATAGCTGCTTTTAACTTAACATTTTTGAACAACTTTGAACATTGATAGAAACGGAATAATATTGCTTCTCCGCAGCATATAAGATGTATTTAAGTGGTACTATGGGATATGAGCTCATTCATCAGTTCGAGTTTCATGGTACAGTATGTACACTGTATGGGGTCACTTTGGGATAGTAAGAATTTTCATGTTTTTGAAGGAAGTTTCTTATTCTCACCCAGGCTGCATTTATTAAATATACAGTGCAGTATAAGCCGTAAATATTATTACAATTTAAAATAAGTGTTTTTATGTGAATATATCTTAAAATGTAATTTATTCCTGTGATGCAAAGCTGAATTTTCAGCATCATTACTCCAGTCTTCAGTGTCAGATGATCCTTCTGAAATCATTCTAATATGCTGATTTGCTGCTCAAGAAGCATTTATTATCAATGTTGAAAATGTTTCAGGAATCGATGAATAGAAAGTTCAAAAGAACAGCATTTGTTTGAAATGGACAATGTCACATTTGATCAATTTAATGCATCCTTGCTGAATTAAAGTATTGATTTCTTTCAAAAAATAAATAATACAAATCTTACTGACTCTAAACTTTTGAATAGTAGTGTATGCCTGCAGATATTACAGCTGAATACCAATAACAATCAGACTGTAAAATGTATGTAAAATGAAATGCAGGATAGCACTGACTAAGGGAATTTTCAACTGTTGTACAAGTTATGTTAGTAACTTGTAAGTTACAGTTTTAACAATGGTATTGTACTGTATATCTGTTATACTAATTAAATTATTTTAACTTTGTACCTCTTTTAGAGATGCCGACAGTTCATTTTTATGTCTCTCTTGACACTGTTTTTGTTATTAAATATTTATTACATCAAATTACAGCTATTTTTAATATGTAATAGTAAATCTCTATATCTCTCTCTCACTCAAAGACGACACACACATATAGAAAGAACTACATAAAGAACTACATAAAACAGAAATTCAAGAGTTGTTTGTCAAGAATGGAATTCAGATACGTACAAAAATGTTCACAGGTCAAACATGGACATCATCTCTACATCAAAGCAGAAGAAACAGCAGGCAGCTTTACAGAGCAGCTGAATGCACGATATAGTTGTTGTCTGGGTGTTACATTCAGATTGAAACGAGTTAGTCCACAATATGAAGACATCTCAAAGACACAATGAAACATGTCAGACCTACACGAGAAACACATCAAATCTCCCACTTATCTCCTCGATCCTCAAATATACAGCGCTCAAATAAGCCATACAATCAAATAAAAAGCGTTACCTACTGGCAGGCAGATGTGTTACAAGCACAAGAAAACACGTCTGTAACAGCTTTGAGACATGGTCGTTACCTTCTGAGCTCACACTCAGAATGACGGCTGGTGTCAAGAACATAGAAAGCAGCAAAAACGGTCTCTTTTTTTGTCTTTTTTCATGCAGATATATCTAGAAAGAGCCACAGAGGGAGCTCGGCCCCTCATATATCCAAACACATATGAAGTTGTAAGGTCAAGTGATCCAAGCAACATCTGGCGCTCTCCGTTAGGATTTCACAATTTATTTCTACAGACAAGTTCACTATCACTGAGAGCTTGTTCAAGATCATTAATATTTACAGGTTGAAAAATAAAGACGATAAGAAAAATGAGAAAGCTCAAACAACAAACTGTTTTTTTTTGTCATCAATGGTGAGAATTTAAGTGTTTAATTCCCGCCCCACCGAGCGGATTGGCAAAAATAATGACTCTCCTCGTTTGCCATTGGCCAAAAAAACAGATAGTCCCGCTCCAAACGCTCGCCATTGTTTGAGCTAATGTTGCAGTTCGCGATGCTCAAACCAAACAAGCTTTTAGCACCAAAGAGCCAGTTTTTTTTTTTTTTAGAAAAATCCAGCTACAAATGATTTTATAGTAGTGCTGTCAAACGATTAATCGTGATTAATCGCATACAAAATAAAAGATATTGTTTACATAATAAATGTGTGTATACTGTGTATATTTATTATATATATATAAATACACACACACCGCAGTATATATTTGAAAAGAGTTAATGTCTATTTATATCAATAATTTATATTATAAACAAATTAGCATGTAAGAATAAACATTTTTCTGAATATATACAGCATGTGTGTGGATTTATATATACATAATAAATATACACAGCACACATACATATATTATGCAAACAAAAACTCTTATTTTGGATGCGATTAATCGTGATTAATCGTTTGACAGCACTATTTTATAGTCATTTCTGCATATTAAGTACAGAACCAGTATTTTACATCAGAAATGTCTGTTTAAAGAAAAATGCAATCCGTCTCAACTAATTGCGCGAGGGGGCAGGGCTATGTTTAATCCGGCCAATGAAAGATGAGGAGCATTCGAAACCTTCTGTCATTATTTTTGCATTTTCGTTTGGTGATGATGATAGTACCACACAAATTACACACTTCCAACTTCAAAATAACAGCCAAATGAAAAAACGTATACATTTTCCCCACATTTTTTTAAAAAGATCTGTGCGATCTACACGACCAACACTTTACTGTACATTTCAAAAATCACCTCAACTCTGCCATGTGATTCACCGACAGCTATGAGCTGCAACAAAAGCATATTGCATTTCAAAATTGGCACGTTTATAATCACAGAAGTTTTACATACATCGTTGGTACTTTATGACCGTAAGTGTTGACTAAAGAGAGAGTGCTGGTACATCCATCATTTACGCACATGTGCGTCTTTATCATATACAAAGAATTTACACTCACGGCAGAGAATAATACTGTACTGGAAATAAACAACACTTTTAGCAGAGACTCTTGCCACTTTGCACACTGATGCATGTTATTTTCGCGATCAAACATGTAAAATGTGAGTGATGATAACTAATTATGATTGTCAGTCAGTGGTGATGCAGTAAATTTGGTTGGATTCATAGATTGACATCAGATATTGTACTTGTAAAGGGTTGGGGGTTACCCGTCTCTCAAGTATTAAAAGTGTTCACTCAAAAATGAATCAAAACCTGTCATCATTTACTCACCTTCATGCCATTTCAAAACTGGCATACTTTACTTGTTATCATGCAACATATAGTGATCACCGGCTGTCAAGCTCTAAATATGAACAACAATAACAAAAAGCATAATAAAAGTCATTCATATGATTTTTATGGTACTAAAATTATGCTTTTTGTCATTTTGGAGCTTAACATTCTTTACTTTATCATTCTAAGAGTACAAGCATAAAAAAAAAATCAGGTTTGGTATGACATGAAGGTTGGTACATTATGACAGAATCAACATTTTTGGTTGAAATATCTTTTAACACTTTCACATCTCACTCAAATGTCTCATTTCTCTCACAGTTGAAAATGTCAGCCCTAAAAGCATTTATAATGCACCTGATAGTAACGTAATGGCATTGATTTGCGCATCTCAAAGCTCTAGAAATACTGTATGCACTCTAATACTGTGTATAAATTAACATATTCCTACTATGTAGAAATTAAAGATTGTAAAAGCAAACCTGAACACTGAATCTGTTAATCTACACTACTAAATGACTAATAATTAAATCAATATTGCATGGCACTGGTTGTTTAGAGTAGATCCATCAAAGCTATTTTTGTGACCATCAGGCACTTCAGAATAAATCAGAGGGAATTGTGGAATAGCCTCCTCGCTCCGGTAATTATTTACGGAACTGTTTTTTGACAATCCTTGATTTGCTGATATTGGCTCTGTGTAGTTACAAACCATTCGCATTACAATAAGATAACACTGGCTAAAAGCTAAATCACAAAACCATAACAACATTTACATATAATCTAAATTCATGAGTCATTCATAAGTCTTTATATTGTTGACATACTCTGTACTTACGGCTGATTGTAAAAAAAATATGTTTTACAATCTCTCTGTGGAGAACATTTAATCAAATACACAGCATTTAAACGAGCAACACAAAGTCTGTACATTTTCTTTTATAGTGTACTTCTGATAAACACAGTAGCATGTTCTAAATATTCATGTTTTGGCACTTAACTTTAACACTGAAATGTAACCCGTCTCTCTCTCTGATATCTAGAGAGCCCCGCACATGACATGCAAGAACTTTTTTTTTTTTACTAATTCGTTCCCTCGATGTACTAAAACGTGCACACGATTACTATTTCGTTCCCTCGATTTGCTAAATCGTGCGCACAATTTACTAATTAGTTCTCTCGATTTATAAATCGTGTGCACAATTTAAAAATCGAGGGAACGAAATAGTAAATCGTGCACACGATTTAGCCTACTATTTTTTTCCTGCATGCCATGTGCGGGGCTCCGTAGATATCTGATTTACACTTAAACTAGAAAGCAATGTGATGTTGGATGGATTGATGTTTCTCTGACTACATTCTAACCACAAACCGTTCACATTCTCTATGGCTCAAAATGCAATATGAAAATTCACTCTAATTTCCGCCGCGATCTCATTTTGGCATTGCGGTGTGAATCATACAGCCCCTGTTCTGCATTATTATTGATTAAAATTACATTCTTTTATGCTTGTATTGTTATTTACTTATTAGATTAATTAGAACGCCTTCAAAAAGTTGCGTTATGGTTAAAAAGCTTCCTAACCTGAATTGCAACTTTTAAGCTCGAAACAGTTTTGGCACTATAAATATTTCCCTGGACGAATCGCTTCTAACAGATAATGGGTGACACATTCTGGATCTTGTTTGGAATCTTTAAATACTATCCAGAGATTTCATTAATTATTACTAGTTCTTCTCTAATTGTGATTGGTCGGCCCTACTGCAGGTGAAGAGGGTGAGTTGGAGGGCGGGGCTTATGAGCGGACTGGCCAATCAGGCGCTCAGGTGGGCAGGTTGAGGTTGACCGTCTCGGCCAGAGGGCTGGACATGCGTATCTGTGAGCTGCTCTTGCTGAGGATGGACAGCTGTGTCCCCCCGTTCACCCCACTGCTCGCTAGCGAAGGGTGACGCTGCTGCTTCAGGTCCACAGCAAAGTACCTGTTCACCGTCCAACTCCTCCATTTCCTCTTTATCTCCGACTGCACCTTTAGGGAGAAACTTGAAAAGGTCATTTTTTAATGTACTCAGCTGTAAAGGTGCACGTGTTCTCCACCAGTCCACGCTCTCTCTCATGCTTTACACCATGTCCAAGCCAGACGTGACACATTTGTGGACACAGAAAGCAAAATACTGCACAATATAATAGCCAATCAGAACATATATTTGATGTTTTATGTTTGGACCAATGCGATTTCATTGTGGGCGGGGCTACTTAGAGCAATGCAACACAAAATATGTCTTGTTGCAATGTGCAGTTGCCATAAGTTTTGAGTGCATTTTTGCTGTACCATGGAAGAAACTGATTGTTTATCACTTAATCACATCACACCTGGTCAGGACATGGTAGTGTTTTGGCAGTAACTAAAAATGTAGCAAAAATGTAGATTTTTTTTTATGAAGCACATTGGATAAATGATTGTGGAAACGTAATGTTTTCTGAGCAAACCCAAACATATATGAAATTAATATCACAGCTGATTGCATGCTTTTGAGAATATCAAAACAAAAGCTCTTACCTCTCCATTCAGAAAGCAGTACAACACGGCAACCACAAACCCCTGTGGAGAGTTAAAGTGAGTATGTGGTGAAGTGGATATCATTTTAAAGTACTTTACAGTTCAAAAGTTTAGTAGAAATCAATACTGTTACTCAGCAAAGATGCATTCATTAAAATACAGCAAAGACATTTATAATGATACAATTGATTTTTTTTGATTCCTCAAAGAATCCTAAAAATGTATAATGGTTTCCACAAAAATAAGTAGCACAACTGTTTTCAACATTGATAATAATAATACATTTTCATAAACAGCTAATTCTGAGGGATCGTGTGACACTGAAGACCGGAATCAGGGGAATAAGTTGAATTTTTAAATATATTTAAATATGAACCAGCTATTTTAAACTGCAATAGCATTTCGCAATATTCCTGTTTTAACAGTATTTTTTATCAAATAAATGCAGCCCTTGGTGAGCAGATCTATTCATTTAATCAAGCTCCAAAACCTAGTGAACAGCAAAACCATGTCCCAATACTGTGTCAACATGAAGCAATTATTTGTATGAAATATTTTATAGGCGTTTTACCTGTATTTTGAAATACTTATTGCATAGTGTTTTATGTTTGAAAGTCAATTTGACAGAAAATGCATTGGTAATTTGTATTTTGCTTACAGTGTGCCTTGCTGTCTACATTGGCTACCATCTAAGGCAGCATAGTACTAAAAATATAACACTACGTAAAAATGGAATGAATTGAAACACTCTACATAGGCAGCAATTCACAAAAGTAGAGTGAAAACTAGAGCTGACTGCAAGTTGCAACAGAGCCTAACATAAGTATGCTGTTAAGCTTCAAAAAAATATGTCATACTCATACTGATACTAATACTGGTTGTATATTTTAATACAAAACTGGACACTGGATCTTAAGTACTGAATAAATATGCTTTCTTTTGATTCATTCATGATGCCATTTTGAAATCAACTTTTCACTAGGATTTTTGCAATGCATTCTGAAGTTGTCTAGTCCACAAAAGCTTATATTCTGGCAGCATTTAATATTGATGCCCTATGTTTGGAACAGCCCTTGTGTTGGGATCGCACCTACTGTATGATGCCATTTCTGGCAGCTCACTGGTTTGGAACAGAGAAATAGTGTCCACGGAGGTGTTTCTAAAATACAGCGCTAAAGTTGCTACTATAAAAGCTGATGCTCAGTACCTGGAAGGAGCCCAGGCCCAGCTCAAAGACCAGTCGCTCCCGCTTGCTGAAATCCTCCGGGGAGAAGGCGAAAACAGTGTAGTGGATTCCGAACAGAGGGATGAGGAGCAGGGTGGAGCGCGCCAGACGCCTGTCAACACACAGCACACACAGCGGCGCTTCAGACAGCTGATTAAATCTCTCAACATGCCAACACTCAGTTCCTGTAATGCACTGGAGATCAGAGCCCTCCACAACAATCCTGCTTCACAGGAAAGAAGGCCTCTTTGATTTATCTGTTATTTCTTCTAGACAGCAGAAGAGCAAATAGAGACCTCAGATGCTTCTCCTGAGCAAAAGATCCCAATAATCTCACATGTGTCTCTTCTCTAGACTTTCAGAAGAGATTACAACAATGTCTGGCTGTCCATTACCGAAATAACAAAGTCTGCAATTAAAGTCTAGCCTAAGATATGAAATAATAGTCAGAAATATATATTTTTAAATGAAACACCCCCCCCCCCCCCCCCCCCCCCCCCCCCCCCCCCCCCCCCCCCCCCCCCCCCCCCCCCCCCCCCCCCCCCCCCCCCCCCCCCCCCCCCCCCCCCCCCCCTCCCCCCCCCCCCCCCCCCCCCCCCCCCCCCCCCCCTCCCCCCCCCCCCCCCCCCCCCCCCCCCCCGCAATTAAAGTCTAGCCTAAGATATGAAATAATAGTCAGAAATATATATTTTTAAATGAAACAGTTTATTAAAACTGTAGACATAATACAAAAAAAAAATGTGTTGGTCAATAACCAAAACTGCTTGGATGATTAACAGCTGTGCTATGGTTCACACTGTTTTGATTCCAAAATCTGGCTCCAAAAAAATTCCAAAATCTGGTTCCAAAAAAAAAATTCCCAAATGTATTTAGTGGATGAATAACACACTTAAAAATCAGTTTCCATCTTTTTTTCAAGTTTTTGTAAAATATTCTAGTAAACATTATGTTCAATAAAAGTTTTTGTGAAATGAAATTTTTTTTTTTTAATTAAATGACATCATCCTTTGAAAACCTATATCGATCAACTAATACTGCCAAGCCCTGATTTGGTCTCAGCAGGGCCCTTGGCCAAGACCAAGACCAAGACTAACTGCCCAGCCACCTAAACCAGATTGGACCAGACTGAACCACCAGTTCCAAAACATAGAGGCAACTGTAAACTGGATTTTCCAGCAGTTAAAACTTATTAAAAGTCTTGTAGCTCAAACAGTAGAGTTTGGTGCTAACAGCATCAGGGACATGGATTCAGTTCCCAGAGAATGCAACTGATAGAAATAGATTTAAATATGAGTGCAAAGTACTGTAAATCACTTTGGATGAAAGTGTCTAAAAAGTGTGTGCACGTAATAAAACTACAAAACACAGACAAGACCACAAAAACTATGTGCAGTGAATATTCACAGCCTTTTTTCCCTCAATGGACAGTTAAAAATGAAAAATGCACATTTGTTGGCCAACACAGACGCAGATGCACACACACATTCACACAAACACACACACTTACAGCGTGATGGTAGAAAGCTCTGACATCCTGCACGAATGCTGGGCGGCCTGTGTGGGCTCACTGAAGCATTTCTGTGCACAGCTGCTAAACACGACAAAGACAACAAACACTCTTTAGGACAGAACACACACACACATACACACAGACTCACTCACGAAACTGACCACAAACAACAGACCCCAACACCAAGACAACTCAAGGGCCACTAATAGCTCAAGCACATTCTTTGCATGATACTCTTTTCCATGCAATTGCATTAAATAAGGACTGAAGCCTTCAAGCTTCAAAAAGGATGCAAAAATTGGTCCATACGTCTTGTGCTCTAGATCAGTGGTTCTCAACCTTTTTTGAGTACTGGACCCCCATAATATCTCAAACCAACCTCATGGACCCCCGCCCCCCATTGATATTGACGTGTTTTTGTGCAGTCCATTTTTCTTAGCTCTTCTGGTGTCAGGTCCACTGATAGATGGCCTATCAAGCCACCTGTCCATAGGCTGGTCTTGTTAACTTTTTTATTTTTTTGTTTAGCGATACATTGCCCTAGAAATAATTGCGAGAAACAATATTATTGTCATTTTATGACCATTTTATGCCACTGACTATATAGTGATGTTTCAGTTTCAGCGCTGGTCAGGCATTGTTACAGCAGGTGGCTGCAATGGATTGACTTTACAAGTGAGTCATCATTAAAAAAACATTCATTCAACGGATACACTTAAAAACGCTGATTCATTCATGAATGAAACAAGGTGTTGACATTAATTTACTTTGAGTGCCAGTTTACAAGGCTCAATTAACAATCAACACACCACATGGGTTACAGTGAAGCTGATATTTCACTTCATAGAGAACAATGCCATTGATTCAGTGTACTGAACAGCGCTGACGACAGTCGTGGGAAATCCCCTTAAATACTGAAAGGATACAACAACACAGATATCGCTTTCATCTTCTCCCAACTGATGGCAAACTGATTTTTTTCATGATTATAGGAGTTGACCTGAAGAAAGACGGACCCAAGTATTCACACACCCTTAGTTCTGCTGATGCTGTCACCTCTCTCTCTCTCTCTCTCTCTCTCTCTCAATTCAATTTAATTCAGTGTGTGCTTTATTGGCATGACAACTGTTACAATATATTGCTAAAGCATGGTGTTTACACTGAATCGTAGATATCGCTTTCATCTTCTCACAACTGATGGCAAACTGATGTTTTCATGATTATGAGTTGACCTGCAGAAAGACATACCAGAGTATTCACACACCCTTAGTTCTGCGGACGCTGTCACCTCTCTCTCTCTCTCAATTCAATTTAATTCAATTTGTGCTTTATTGGCATGACAATTGTTACAATGTATTGCCAAAGCATAGTGTTTACATTGAATCTAGAACAGATATTTAAATTAAAAAAAATATCAGTTCATGGTTATAATAATAATAAAAAAAAAACATTTTTGTAATGATTCTACGGACCCCCTGCAATTATGTGACGGACCACTAGGGGTACGCGTACCCCCGGTTGAGAAACACTGCTCTAGATTATTTAGGCTATTTAGACTGATTGTCCAGAAAAAAAAACGATATATTTAATTTTTCACTGCCACAGAAACAAACAAACAAACAAAAAAAAACAAACACATTGCCTTGATCAACAAGGATTTCTGTATGCATACAAAATGAATGCTTCCACTTATCCCAGTCAACAATTTTTAGTTACCAGAACAGAAAACCTTATGGTTGAATAATAAAACAAAACCTAAAAATAACCATTAGAGAACACTCTTTCTAGATTCTATCTTTGTTGGCACAAAGATCCTCCCAGCAACATTAGTTTTTGATTACAATACTTACAGAGAATGTTCCTGTATTGTTATTCTTTAGTTCTCAAAAATAATAAATATAAATATTAGACTTTGGATACAAAACGTACAGAGAACTTTTCTAGAATCTTATTTGGTTCCTAAAAATAACCAAACGGGAACCATATGCTAAAGTTAGGTGAACGTTCTGAGTTTGCTTGGATACTATCAAGACATTCATTTCATTTCAGCCATCATCATGTGATACAAGGTATCGACTAATCAGACGCAACACAACAGCAGCACTCTGTTTCCACGGTGACTGAGACTAACACACTCACAGGTAGATGCTGGACTCGTTCCCGCCAATGTCTGGAGACTGCAGCTTCTGCACCAAGATTATGATGATTCCAATGAAGAGGACAAAATTAATCTGAAAGGAAATGCATGGGTTTATTATAGTATGGAATATGGCTCCATTCACATACAGTACATAAATGAACTCATATGTTTTATTCATCCGCCTTTTAGCTCTAAAAACTAAAAAATATTATTTTTGGCTTACCATGATTGATGCCACAACGGGTCCCTTGATTACCCACCAGAGGGCAGTATTATCATTCATGTCCCAGCAACTGCAGAAATACAATTGATTAACTGTAAGAAGCTTTATTGCTATTGGTAGGCTAGGTCACGTGATTTAGCAGCTAAGAGTTCAGAATAATAAAGTGCATGCTTTTGAAAGAAAATAGCATTTAGTGTGTGCCAGATGCCCTACTGCATATCCAACAGCACACACTGTCTGGAAAATTGCGTCACAAAATGCAATGTGCTTGAATCAAAATGTATCCTATTTATTTTCCTAACCGTGTAAAGCCTGACATATGATAGTCAGAAATGTTAAACGGAATAGTTTATTGGACATAATATAAAAAGAAATCTAAAGAGTTTGCATATATTTTTTTTGTTGAGCATCAAATTTGATACATGAGGCTTTTATGGCACACGCAGTACGATATAGTGAGAATATAGAGCTCGTATTCAAGGAGGAAAAAACACTTCAGTTTTATTCAGAGGCTCAAACTGAGCAAAAATATGCAATTTGGTGAAGGCGCTGATATTTATATGGCCAAATTGTAAAACTAAGATGAAATTCTGATAGCTACTTACATAAAATGCATGTAAATATCAGTATATCTCCCAATAATATGTCTTAGTAATATGATATTTAAATATTTATTTTTATGATCAAAGCTCTGTAGTTTTTATTGTGGGGCAAAACATATAATGCAATACGATACAATGCTGATTGAGGGATGTATAAATAAATGCTCCTCAGAAGCCTGAAGATTTTATTTGATACTCATATTTTAACACAATTTTTTTAAAAAAAAAAAAAAAAAAGATGTATGGACAATCAAGTTAAAGTTATTCTTGTTCCTCTTGAAAAATAACTAACAATATAAAATGCTTTGTTACATTTATGACTACGTTTACCTAAAAATTTCACAGCAAACATACATGTGAACCACAACATGAAAGTGGATGTTCTTACAATGATACTAAAAGGCCTTTTACTTCACTAAAACTAAAATAGTATAAAAGTATAAAATCTGATGACAGAAGCCATGTAGTAGTTTGTGTACAAGAAGTTTTTTTTTAACCAAGTTTGATCTAATTTAGAGGCTTTAGAAATGTGCATATGAAATATGAAATAGGTTAACAGATTCTCATGGTCGTATTGTGCTTGATTATATCACATTAGTAATGAAATGTAATTAGAAATGTATGAGTTGCACCTTTTCATGTTGACCACATTCAACTCGTTACTATTTAAGTAATCCAACTCCAAAGAGATATTTTTACACAAAACTGGATTGAACCGTATGTATTTCTGAGATGATAACCAGATGGCACCCGAATTAAACATAGTGAGGTTATGTAACAAAGCAGTGTTTTCTTATTTAAAACATAAAAAAAAAAAAAATAGCATGTAGTCCTTTCCAAACAGTGACTAGTGACACTGAAGTTCAGTGCCAGCATTGGCGTATCAAAGCAACAAATACAGTATATCAGTTTTTGTTTATGCGGCATTGCACGTACCCAGAGTCATCAAAATGAAGGCGCAGAACAGCCCATATGGTCACACAAATGGTGGGCGTTCCTGAAAGCGTGAGAGGAAGAGGAAATTTGTCAGTCCTCAAAGCTGTTCTCCAATGCATTTAGACCAGCAATATGAATGAATTACATACGCCAGCACAACAAATCACATCATAAAGAGCCAGTGGCCAGTTAATACACAAACGCCACACTCCATTTCCCTCCATATCTATGACTGTGACACATAATCAATCATAAACAATACATTTTTTTCTGTGATGCATCACTGTGACATACCCCAGCCGATGATGGTGTACCAGTAGAAGTAGCGTCTCTCAGGAAAGAAGGTTTCCACCAGAAGCGTGAAGAGATAGAGACCTTCGATGAAGAGCCAGAAGTAGTTTGACATCACACAGTAATGGAAGAAGACCATCACCGCCTTACACCCCACCTGAACACAGAGAAACACATTCAGGTTTGCTTAAAATCCAATGGATCCCATTAGAAATCCATTTTACATTCACTCTTAAAAATGAAGGTTCTTTATTGGCATCTGTGGTTCCACGAAGAACCTTTAACATGCTTGGTCTCTTTCCATTCCACAAAAGGTTCTTTGTAGTGAAATATTTTTTTTTAGATTATTAAAATGTTCTTCACACTAAGAAAATAAATCTTTTTGCTGTTCTCTGAAAAGTTCTTTGGAGAATCAAAAAACGGTTCTTCTTATCACAATGCTGTGAAAACCTACTTTGGAGCCTTCATTTTTACATTTACATTTACATTACATTTAGTCATTTAACAGACGCTTTTATCCAAAGCGATTTACGAATGAGGACAATGGAAGCAATCAAAATCAACAAAAGAGCAATGATATGCAAGTGCTATAACAAGTCTCTACGTAGCAAGGTTGTTTTTTATTATATAATAAATAAAAAGAAAACAAATAGAATAGAAAAAGAATAGAGAAAGCTAGTGTTAGAGACCTTTTTGCTTTTGTTAACTGTATAATAAATAAAAAGAAAACAAAAAGATAGAATATAAAAAGATTAGAAAACTAGTGTTTTTTAAAAAAAAAAGAAAACAAGCAGTAAATTAATAGAGTGCAAGTCTAAAAGGAGCAAGTTTTTTTTAAAGAATAGAATTAGAATAGAGAGAAATTAGTGGATTTTGTCGATACCGATAGCTAGGTTGGACCACACTGGCCGATACCGATGAATTAACCGATAGTTTTTAAAATGGATACTGAACAAAAACTAAAATAGTGCTTTATTAAAAAAACAGTACTGAACCATAATACTCGTAGTAGTAGTAGTATTAGTAGTAGTTGTAGTAGTAGTAATAATAATAATAGTAAATGTTGAAATTAACACACTCTAACAAGGAACAATACTTACACAGCTTTCATTAATCTTAATGTTACAAATGGACTCTTATTTTAAAGTGTTAACATTTAATTTCAACAGTCATGCTAAAAGATGCACAACTTTAAATATATACACAAAGGCCATAGCATTCAAATTATATATATATGGATATTTTATGCATACTCTCATGCTTTAACTGCTTCTATTCTTGGACATTTGATGATTAGCTAATCAAAATAAAAGCAGGATTTTCTGTCGGCTGCATTTAAATCTGCATCTGAAGTTTCCCGCTCGGTTCAGCGCGCAGTATAATGTGTCTAAACAAACAGCACGTGCTGTCAGTGATTTCAACCACTAGAGGCCGCTCTCGCACTGTATGATGACAGCAGACACTTCTCAGCCGCTCCTCAACTGACGCAACTCAAAAAACTATCGGCATAAATATTTGCCGATAACCGATAGTTCCAGCAATCAACTATCGGTGCCGATTAATCGGCAAAACCGATACATCGGTCGACCTCTAATAGAGAGTGCTAGAGTTAGAGAGTCAAATAAAAATGGAAGAGATGTGTTTTTAGCCAATTCTTGAAGATGGCTAAGGACTCAGCTGCTCGAATTGAGTTGGGCAGGTCATTAAGGAAAAATTTTAATGCAAAATAATATGCTTAAATAATATGATAAAGACACAAAATATATTCAGTTGTGAAAATGAACATATTAATTATTAAAACAGAAAATGTTAAACATATTTGTTAAAATCAGTTTTATCATATGCTCTCGTATTTCTTTGATTATGTTTTTGTAAAGTCATAATTGTGCTATGATATAGTATATATAATATACTATTTTGATCTGTCTGCTATTTGCAATTGACTATTTTTCATAGCGTGATTCTTGGTAAATGGTATTAATATCAGTTAGGGTCAGTTTGACTGGCAAATGTCATACTATTATAATAAAATTATGTTAAAAACACAACAATTGAAAACAAAAACATACAAAAAAGTCTTGTCCTCATATTTTAATTCCAAGATTATAACAAGTGACATTTTAATGATATTTTGACCACTAAACTGTAGGAAATGTCTCTGGTTTCTATTTCAGAAATCTAGCCATCTTCATTTTACATGCCTATTCTGACATATTTTATGAAACAGTTTATAATAAATGACAGGACTTCATCCATTAGGAAATGATTTAAGTGCAAAAACTGACACTGGCTATTTGATGTATGAATGCAAACAGAGAGATTTCTCTTTGTATTATAGGCCTTCTTGGGTCAAACCAGTTTAAGTTGGTCAATCTGGTTTAGCAGCTGATTTGTTGCTGGTCCATAGTGGTCTGCCAGATAGTTTAGCTAATCAACCCGGCCTAGTGACCATCTTAAACCAGCTGTAAGCAACTGGATCCATGACGCATCCTTCCATCTGACAGACTGTATGTATATTTCCATTCATTTCCATTCACAATTTCTTTTTAAATACTTGGTTAAAGTATTTAACCATGTTCATCAATTACACTCTGATCCAATTCGGTGCTAAGTGATGTCATTAACATGGCCTCTGATTGGCTGGGGGAAAGAGCTCAGAGCCCTCATTCAGGTGTATAATGAGAGTGTGCACGGTTTTATAAGCTATTCATATGCTAATACAGAAATAATGGAATATTTCCAGAGCAGCTTCATGATAATTACGGCTGTTTGTCAGGCACAGACGGGAGAAACACAACGTGTTGCTATTGAACGTGGGGCGAAGGCTTGAACAGAAATGGATGGAGTTATTATTAGTCTCTAGATTTCACATGCAAATAGCATCCAGCCAAACTCCGGCCCTAGTAGCAGTTTCCATTTATCTGTGATTCACTTTGAAAGCAAAGCCTATAGGAAAACTTTAAACCACACACACAAAAAACTATTAACAGATTAAAACCATATAGTGTTATATGCTGATGGTACCATAAAAGGTAAAACTGTTATAAATAAATATTTAGAAATAATTAATAATACTTGATTAGTTTTTTTAAGTATTGGTATATTTAGTATTTAGTGGTATTATATATATATATACTGTCTACTACATAGAACATATTCAATTAATTTAATTTAAACATAATTTTTAATACATTTGTCATATTAATTTCTTCAGGCATAAAACTAAAAAGGTTTAGTGAAGCTTCAATCCAAAACAAAATATGTGCATTGGTGCATGTGCATTACTCACAGTATGAACGAAGCAGTGGTCGCTGTCCTCCTCAGCATACAGGACCCCGTCTTTAATGAACACAGAGATGGCTCTCAGCATGAAGGACACAAACAGGTTCATGTGGATGAAGTTCCTGGTGCAGTGAAGCTTCCTGTTGACAGACGTTCAAAGGCAGAACTACGGTGTTGTTAGGAGATTGAAATTCTAATGTGTTTGGGTGGGCAGCTGAGGGTCTGTATCAATGTGCAAACACTCATCATTGCTTCTTTGAAGCCCTCGGCATCTTATCATAATGTACATCATACACAGGTTCTTCAGATCACTCTATTTGCTTTTTAGGTACTGTAAAGCACCACTACACAGATGCTTTTCTAAAGAACTAAAGAAAACAAAGTACTCAAAAAGCTTCTTCATTTGCATCAGGCTGTAAAATCCTTTCTCATTGTAATTGGGAAACTGTACTTTAAAAAGTTGAGAGGCCAATCTCACGTCTGGACGATAATACACACCAAAAAAGAAGAAACAAAAGAAATTATAGTTTGCATGAAGAAAATGAAGTCGCAGTTTTGTACTGCAGCAAATATTTCTAGTAAAATACTCCTTTTTCCTAACATAATCAAATCACTACCAATAAAGTAGCAAAAATACCATGTTTTGACATGCATCATGTACTTCATCAGAGTTTTATCAGTATATGTTAAACTGACCGGAAGCGGCACAGAATGACCATAGCTGTGGTCAGAGACACCAGAGACGTGCTGTAGCCCACCGTATAGAGAGCTTTCACCGATGCATAGTACATGTCCTTGGGAAGGGAAGAGAAAACTACATTAGTCTTGGTTAGCAGAAAATAATAATAATTGTGACTTTTTATCTCACAATCACAATTTTGCAGATCTGATTGTTTTATCTCACAATTCTGAGAACTGCGAGATATAAACTCACAATTGCGAGAAAAAAGTCAGAACTGGGCAAATCGAGACGAAAAGCTTGTTTCTGCCAGGATTAAATAAAATAAAAAAGGTAATTACGACGTTATCTCACAGTTCTGACTTCTCAAAACGTTGTCTCACAAATGCAGGTTATAAACTTGCATTTCTGATTTAAAAAATGCTTGCGAGTTTATATCTTGCAATTCTGGCAACTTTTCATCTCACACTTCCAACGTCCTGAAATTCTTTGGAAAAAAAAAGCCAGAATTGCGAGATAGAAAATTTGGAGTTATTAACTTGTAATTGCAAGTTTATAATTCGCAATTGTGAGATACAAACTTGCAATTCTGAGAAGAAAAGTCAGAAATTGCAAAAAAAGAAAAGAAAAGAAAAGTCTATGTCTAATTACGTCGGAATTATGAGATAAAGATTCGCTATTGCCTTTTTATTTCAGTTTTTCTTGGAGGAAAAAAGCTTGCCACAGTTCTTGCGAAAATCAGAAAGTTAAATTACAAATGTTTACAGTTTTAAGAATCTGTCATATTGGTGGACCATACATTTATATATTCTCTCAGTATACAGTTGTTCTGAACTTGTCTCCAGATGATTTATATCATCAGTACTTCAGTCAGATGAGATACTCACAGGTTTGGTTGTGTTGTCACCAGTCATACAGGCATCAACATAGTGTGGATACGGTTCAGACCAACCGAACTCCGTACAGTTTCTGCTGATCTTGCCGAGCCCTGAAAATCAGCCAGGCAACAAGCAGAACAACGATAAATCAAACATGTTTCCTACTTTAAACATACTGTTAGCAGCTGCTGCAATATGCTGCTGTCAGCAGAACCGCAAGAACAAAAGAGTACATTCATCACATGTACATTTATAATGACTCATGATCGCATGTAAAGCCTAACGTTTCGTGTTTCTTTGGCTGAGAAAGATTTCTCAGGCTGATCTTACGCCTGCTTCAACAGTGTTGCTGTTAAACCTGAACTAAACAAGCAAATAGAACCAAAACCTTCAAAAGATTAACTTGAAAAGACATTTTTATTACACAGCAAAACCATGTTTTTTTGGAGATGTTTCATGGTCGAACACAGAGATTCTACTGTATGTTTATATATGTGAGAGTGATTTCTAAAGGATCATGTGACACTAAAGACTGGAGTAATGATTCTGAAAATCCAGCTTTTTCCCTCACAGGATGTTAATTAAAATACATAAAAAAAAAAAAAAACTATCTATAATAATATAGACTATATTTTTCAAATAGTCCTTTTCATTTTTGCTTTTTAAAATAAACAACACAACTAAAATAATAACATAAAGTAATAAATAATAAGGTCCCAATATGGCCCCATTATACATTAAACACAGTAATTAACAAGAGAACATTAATTTGTTACATACTATTTGATCTTTGTTAAGGGGGGGGGGGGTTGGGTACACGTTACGTTAGTAAAATAGAATTGATGGTAATGTTAGCTCAGGTCACCGATAATATTAAAATATACAAACCTTGATGTCAATAATGTATTAGTACATGTCAAAAACATTTAACACAGATTAATAATGCTTAGAAGTATTTCTGTCTTGTTAGTTCATGCGATTGCTAAATAAGGAGTAATATTAACAAAGGTATCTTATGTTAAAGTGTAATCAAACCTTTTCATTTATTATTACTATAATTAGTTATATTAAATATTATTATATTACTATATAATTATATTAGCGCAATGCATTAAAAATGTCAGCGTGCAATTTCTCTCACCTTCCTCTGGACTCATGAACTCGAAGAGCTCGGGACAGTTGACCTCCACGACCTTGCCGACACTGGCCGCCTGCCAGCAGGTCAGATTGTCCCACTCCCACGGACACTCTGAAAACAACACCACCAAACTCACATTAGTACACCTCACATCTCACAGCAGCTAGTTAGGTTTGTCTTGCTGGGACTATTACAGAGATTTGAGGCCTGTTTGTTTCAGACAGTTACTATGCTATTATTTGAACTTCCTTAGAGTGCCAAGTAAATAGCATGGCATAGAATTAAAATAATAATTCAAAAGCATATAATAGATATTGAAATATCATGGTATTGCCAACTGAAACAGTATCTGTGCCACAACATAACTTCATACAATGAAACAGCACCGATATAATATCCTCTTTTGCATATAAAACAAAATCTCATAAAGCCAAATTACATCTGGACTCATGACACTATAACAGATGTCTCCATTTAATTCTCAATTATACTAAGGTTAGCCCGCGAGAGGACACCAAGGTGAGAGTGACTATGACCAGCAGGGGGCCTCAGCAGCGGTTCCTGCCCGAGGACTTTAACATGATCAATAGGTGATATGGATCAAAATCCATCACTTTCACAATTGCATTTGACTCCTCGTTTCCCTCAGCTCATTACCGAAATGATTCTGGAATTAATTACAGAAATGACTCTCACTCAATCTGGTGGCAACCAACTAAATAATGCAAAAGATGAATAAAAGAATGTGTAGATACTTGATAGTGTCAGAACATCAACAACAGATTTTGGAATGAATTGTGGGCAGATTGAGAGTTCAGATGTGTCTATTTCTGACCATCATAACTGTCAGATACAGTCATTTATTCTTCTGTAAACAGTTTAGTTTTACTGATAATAAAAATCAAGAATGAAACAGTTCTATTTCAACTGTAGACAGCAAATGGAAGCTTCAGAGTTTTAGAAGAAATATTATTGTCTTCAACTATGCTCAGAGACTAAAGTCCGGGATCTGACCACATTAAAAACAAATAAATAAATACTACATAGATTCAATAAATAATTCTGTAAATAAATAAATAATAAAAAACATAGTCTCAATATGAACACTGTAAATAAATAAATAAATATTATCAAGTCTCTCCTCCTGCTCTACACTCTCGGAGATGGAGGTTTCCAAACTTATCCTTTCCAATCATCTTACTACTTGTCCACTTGATTCTATCCCCACTCACCTCCTTCAGGCCATTTCTTCTTCAGTCATACCTTCGCTTACTCATATTATCAACACCTCTCTTCACACTGGTACATTTCCCACAGCATTTAAGCAGGCTCGGGTAACCCCACTGCTTAAGAAACCCTCTCTAAATCCAACACTTTTAGAAAACTACAGACCGGTATCCCTTCTTCCGTTCATTGCAAAGTCACTTGAGCGAGTTGTGTTCAACCAACTCTCTATGTTTCTTGCACAGAACAACCTCCTGAACAACAACCAATCGGCTTCAAAAGCGGCCACTCAATTGAGACTGCACTGCTCTTGGTTCCTGAAGCCCTGAGACTGGCAAGAGCAGCTTCCAAATCCTCAGTACTCATCTTGCTGGACCTGTCTGCTGCTTTTGACACAGTTAACCAACAGATTCATACTGTCCCACCCGCGAAAGATGGGCATATCAGGAACCGCACTATGGGTTCAAGTCCTACCTCTCATGTAGGCCCTTCGGGGTTGTTTGTTCTTGGAGGGGTTGGGGGTTTCTAGTCAAAACTTCTTGAGGATGGGGTTCCTCAAGCCTCAGTGCTTGGACACTTATCTTCTCCTCTAAATGTGTCATTAGGAATCTGTCATCAGGAAGCGGGCTGTTTCTTATCACTGTTATGCTGACGACACTCAACTCTACTTCTCATTCCAACCAGATGATCCGACGGTAGCTGCTATCACATTGCAGCCGTCGAGGAGACATTTGTAGTGGATGAAATACCATACCTTCAGGCTCAACTTACTAAGACCAGAAACGGATGTGGTTCCAGCAAACCCATCGTTCGTCACAACTGCCTCTATACAAGGGGTTTCGTCGACCATAATCTTAAGGACAGCCCAGAAACCGAGGAGTGTGATCGATGGATCAGTTAAGTTTCAAAGGCTGTATTGCTGCAATGGCCCGGTCCTGCAGATTTGCCTTATACAATGTTAGGAAGATTAGACCCTTCCTGTCAGAGCAGATTAGACCCTTCCGCACAACTTCTTGTCCAAGCTCTGGTTCTCTCCAGACTGGACTATTTTTATGCTCTCTTGGCAGGCCTTCCCGCATGTACTATCAAGCCTCTGCAACTGATCCAGAATGCATTTAAAAAAAAATAAAATCCCTAGCTACATGTACTGTGCTAGACTAATTGAGACTCGTCACAGCACTTGTATACTGTTGGGTTCTATGGTGAGGGTCTGATTGCTCTATGTCTCATTGGGCATAAAAGCGTGATAAATGATTAAATGTAAAAATGTTAAGTCTCAATTCAAATCAATACAAATCAAATAAAAGTAACAAATAAATTAAGAAATAAAAAAATACTGTAAAAAATTATAAATATTAGTCTCAATATGAACACTATAACACAAGGCAATAAAACCTAACAAAAAACATTAAAAACTAATATTACCAGATTCTATAAATAAAAATTCTATAAGGATACTTATGAGTCTAATAGAAATACAAACTAAAATTAAATAAATAATGAAGAACATGAGATGAATGTAAATGAACAGTCTATAAATATATGAATTAATATAATATATTCAGTTCAATGTGAAAACACTATAAATAACTAATGCATAAATAAATAAACACTAGTAGATTATATAAATAAATTTATACTATTGAGTTCAATGTGAACACTATAAATACAAACTAAATAAACTTAATAATTAATAAATACTACCCAGTTATAAATAAATTATGTAAGATAACAATCGAGTTTCAATGTGAACACTATACATACAAACAAATTAAATGATTGAATGAATGAATGAATATAAATACATTTTTATAAACAAATACTATTCAATCTTAATATTGTCACACACTGTGTCTGAGAGAACGATGGAGATGTGGATCAGAGAAACAGTCTTTAATAAATCCAAAACAAGGGGTAATCCACAGTAGGAATGACTGTGACACACGAACATGATGTTAGTAGACCCGACAAAGACAGACAGCACAGACTGGGACTTAAATACACGAGGGTAATTACAAGACACACCTGAAATCAATAAACACAATCAAGCACGGGAGAAACTGGGTCACGGAGCACATGGGGAGGGAAAACACAACAAAACAGGTCCATATTCCTGACAAATATGAACACTGCAAACTCAAACTAAATAAAAACTAAAAACTAACAAATGAATGAATAAATGAATGAATATTCAAATAAATATTAAAAATCATAAAAATGAACAAACACTAATAAACAAATGAAATAATATTGTTGCATCTCAATATTGCCACTATAAATACAAACTAAATTAATAAACAAAAAATATATAAAACCTAAATAAAAAGTAAACAAACGAATGAATGGCTACTATCCAGATTCATTTTACTCTTGACTCAGATATTTGTTTAATCTGAATCATAGCTGAAGCAACGTTTCAGCAATCATTTTCCTCTGCGAAATATCCAAGGAAAAATAACATTTCTCCGCAGCTCATTTCACAGAATTGATCACTGAAACAATAACATAATTCATGAACGTGCTCAGATGTTTTGCTAACTCACAGGAAGGAATGAAGTCACAGTTACTTTGGCCAAGAGCCTTATTAACTAGACGCTGTACATTTAGTTTGATTAAAGTCTCTAGAGCGACTTTCGGTTTCTCCGCCTGTCTGCTCTTTCTAGCTCGAGTGAATATGTGAAGTGAAGGAGAGCAGTAGGTTTCGTCTGTCTGGTGGCACATGTTCTTTCTCACACATCTCAAATCGTTCCGGACACAAAGCCAATTATCTGAAAGGCCAAACGAGAGCTCTCTAAACCAGAGGGAGAGAGCGAGGGAGACGGAGAAATAGCGAACTAACCAGATGCAGATAAAAGTGTTCATACTGACAAAAACACTGACTCTCTGAATCATTTCTAGCAGCAAACAGCTTCAGATGAACACATGTGCTCATACTGACTCACTGCTATAAAGGTCATTGCTGGATCGTAATCAGATTTATTGGTGAGATTTTGCCGATCGGACTCACAGACTAATCAAAGTGTGACGTCATTGATGCGTCAGGAGCCCTGAGGACATACGGCTGCTTGAGCGTAAACATCATTACAGCTTCAGTCATACTAAACAACATTTTAAAACAGATATACAAGTGTAGAATATGCTATGTTAGAATACTAACACACTATGCTTACTAAAAAATAGCACGCAAAGAAGCATTCAGTATGCAATAAGTATGTCATATTATTGTTGTTACTGTTAACTAAGACTAATAAAAATGACTTTTAATTGGGAAAAGACTGAAATAAATTAACATCAGTATTAGATGAAAAATTTGAAATGAAAACACTTCAACTGTAAATTGATGAGTGAAATAAGTATAAATATATTATTATATATATTATATAGTTAGTCGCTAGAATGTAATGATACTGGAAAAAATATAATACAAAATTATTAGACAAATGCACTAATAGTTAAATAATGGGTAAAGATAAAGACAGCAAAGGGGTCATCAAAAAAGTTTTTATAAGATTTAACATATTTTAAGTCTCTTATGGTCACCATTTGCTGCATTTATTTGATCAAAAATACGTAAAAACAGTAATATTGTAAAATATATTATAATTAAAAAATGTGTATTTATTTATTTATATATATATATATTTATTTATTAATATATATAGATATATATATATAATAGTATAACTATATATAAAATGTAATTTGTTCCTAATTTAAAATATTAATAATATATATTTTAATATTATAAATATTACACCAATATAGGAACATTAAAGCTAATAATATGATTAATATTATAACTCATTAATAATAAAAATATGTCTAATAAGTCACAACAAAACTATAACAGTATATAAATAATACTAAAATAACAGTCACATTACATTGCATGTTTAATTCAACGAGTGTATCATCAAGATGTTATCATCTTTTGAAAAAAATATATATACTGTATATATTTGTTTAGCATTTTTAACCCAATTCTGTGTAAAATATCTGACCTTTTGGCAGACCAATCAAAAAATTAATCAAGATGAAAATCATAAAAAAAACTGCAGTTGATACTGCTTTCTTTTTTTGACAGACAGCACTAGTGACGTAAAAATGCACTGATTATTGATATCTGTGTTATCTGTGTTACCACTCTGGCTCACTTTCTCTTTTGTCTCAATTTCTCTCCCACACACTTTTGCTTTTTCTGTCTGCATCTGTCAATCTCTTTCTCAAGCCCTTCTTGCAAACGTGGCTGTTTTATTTCCGGCTGAATGATTTTCTGACTGCGCAGCGATGAGCCTGCTGTGCTTTAAGGAACAGGAGAGGACGAGAATTAATGAAGCAGATGTAAACAAGCTGAACACAGAGGTTATTCCTCCAAAACACACTGCATTACATGCACAAATATGTCAAACCAAGCAGCATTTACTCTAAAGAAAAACAGCACAAGCACACAATTCAAACTAAATATTTCACAAAAGATGTTTGTTATATCATCAAAAGCAAGATCAAATGCATCTGAAGGTATAAATTACAGGTGTCTGTGCTCAGAATGACCTTGAGTTCATTAAATCCATATTTTGCAGCTACTGTACAAACTCCTTCCCCACCAATGCTTTGAGTTTAACAAGGGTTTCAATTACTGGTGTTTTAATGGTTTGCAGATATCTTGAAACTGATGCTTAATTCTCTGCTGGTAAGCATGTTGCTCTCCGTTGCGGTTGAGGGTACTATTGTCGTCTAATTAGCTTAACCGCCCCCAGAGGATGCTGATTGGATGGCTAAAATTTGCCAAGAATGTAATGGCTTTGAAGCAAGGCTGAAAGACGAGATGTCTGAACACACATAGTCAAACACTTTACCTTCTTCTCATCAAGTTTGTTAAAATGAAGTTTCCTTCATACCTTACAGTGCATTTAACTGCTAAGAAAAACATTCATATTATTTATTACTTGTTTTTAGGTTCATATACTCTGCCGTTCAAAGGTTTGGGGTCAATACGATTTTTTTTCTTATGCTCACCAAAGCTTCAATTGTTTGATTAAAAATACAGTAAAAACAGTAATATTGTAAATATTTTTACTATTTAAAATAACTGTTTTCTTTTTCAAATATATATTTTAATATAATTTATTCCTGTGATACAAAGCTGATTAGCATCATTACACCAGTCTTCGGTGTTGCATGATCCTTCAGAAATCATTCTATACGCTGGCTTGCCATTTAAAAATAATTTCTTATTATTATAAATGTTGAAAACAGTTGTGCTGCTCAATATTTTTTGTGGAAAACGTGATATTTTATTTCCAGGATTCTTTGATGAACAGAAAGTTCAAAAGAAAAGCATCTATTTGAAATAGAACTAAATTGTAACATCTTTTGTACATCATAAAATGCCACTGTAAATGTTTTTATTAATTAACAGCATCCTTGCTCAAATAAACGTGTTAATTTCTTATCTACTGAGTCCAAAACCTTTGACAGGTAGGTAAATTTAAAATGCACATTTTGTAATATTTGCCATTTTTTGTTCACCTTAAAAAGACAAAGAACATCAAAAAAAAATCTCACCCACTCACGGCTGAATCAAACTTAGTGCGGGGCGGTATGACCAAAAATTTATATCAACTGTATTTTTCAAAATTATACCGGTTTAACGTTACATGACGGTATTTTTTTTTCACGCATGACCGGGTGTTAACCAAATTTTCTACTGATTGAGAGAGGAAATAATGCAGTATATTGACTTAGAATTACCTATTTTACTGTCATGATGAGTGAACATTGTCAAAAAATACCACACTAAATGTGACGAAACACAACCCCTTTAATAAGTTAACCGGATCACTCTCATTATAATCGCGGAATCGTCTAAAATCAAAAGGCATCTACACTAACGAGCGGCCTATGCGGTTGTTTTGGTCATTTTTATATTTTTTTTTGTCTCATGCAGCGCACTGCCTAGTTTGAGTAACAAACTAAAAAAAACAACAAACAAAAAAAGTTATATGTGATGTGGTGATATGAACTACGCTCATATTTATAATTACAAACAATCAGTCATGATGAGGAATATTGTCAAAAAGACAACACTCAATAGTGACTAAAACACGACCCCTTTTAATAATGTTAAACCAGGAGTCACTCTCATTATAATTCGGTTGTTTTGGCTATATTACTTTTTTGTCTCATGCAGCGCACTGCCTGCGTCTGAGTAACAAACTAAAAAAAAACAACAAACAAAAAAATTAGTGTGATATTAACAGACGAACTACGCTCAAATTTATAATTCCAAACAATCAGTAAGCGACAGGTGCTAGGAAACGCTGTTTTGTACTCATTTATTAATGAGTCGGCTGCGGTGCGGCCAACTGAATGCACTGCTTCTCTGCCGCTCACTGCACAGAACAGACGCCGAGAGAGGTGACACTTCTCTGGGAAAGTCAGACCTCGCGTTCGCGGGACAGCATTGGCGAAATCTTCCAACTGAACCATAGCTAAGGTTTATCCAAAAAAGTCGCTAGGTTTGTCAGTATGAATATTCTATGAAAAAAAGCCGCTAAAAGGGTCTGAAAGTTGCTAAATCTAGTGCTGAAGTCACGCTCGTGTGTGTGTGTGTGTGAGACGCTGGAGCTGATGGCAGGAGGCGGTGGATATTTGTGGCGGTCAATGTGGATATTGTGGATGAGTTCTTCTGTGTCATCACGTTCTATTAGTTCTACAGCTTCAGTTTCGGAACTTTCACGCTTAGTAACACATACAGCTGTTCCCTCACCACAGTGCAACAGTGAAAAGGGACCCCTTTCAAACAGTGTCGCGTTCCGAACGTTGTTTAAGTGACATACACCGGTATTGCGGTATTTTAAAAATTTATATCATAACAAAAATAAACACGGTATGAACCGGTATACCGCCCAGCACTAATCAAACTGAAACAAAACTAAAGGATTGCCTTTTGAAATAAGCCTCTATTCTGCTGATTGCTCTGAAAAGAATAGTAATGACAACCTACAGCACATCTGGTTTTAGATTGCGGTTGGGTATTGAAAAACACGCAGGTTTTGGCACTGAAGTAACTCCACATGTAAAACTTTTACTGTTCAGTGAATTCGCCCCCAAGTTTCTTTCTAGCAACTCAAGCTGTTTTACACCTTATAATCTGTTATTTTCTGCTCCAAACAGTCAGAACTATATGGAGTGTCCTTGAGGCTGCAAACACATGAGTCAGAGTCAAAGTGCTTTCTCTCCATCTTCCTCTAGGCCCATTTATCCACATCCCGCTGGATGAGTCCTCCAGCTCTCACAAAAATAGCATCTCTTCTCTGTAATTGCTGACAGGTGTCACAGCCCTGCTTCCTGTTTACCACAATACCTGAATACCTCTATAGGAGACGGATGACACATTTAGTACACGCCGAGTGAAATGAACCCAATGAACGCAAGTTCTAGTTAATTTAGTATATTGAGGCTCTGGGAGAGATGGAGAATCATGAGTCATTCTTTCAGAAGAAGAACTGAGAGTGAGATGGGAAGACACGCTAGATGGAAAGTTGCATTGTAACAGTTCCAAATCACTTCTATGACTCGAACTGTTCAATTCAAGTCAGTTAAAAAAATGATTCAGCAGCTCTTTGATGGTTGCTGACATCCCCATCTGACATATTACATGCTCTTACAGTCCAATAAAGCCATATGGATGCAAAAATTACAGTTTTTCTCACGAGTTTCAATAATAAGAGTGTTTGTTGTCATTTCATGTATCCCATTTCAGTTTAATAAAATATAAAGTGACTTAAATATAATTTAGTTACACAATTGTTCAAATATTTGGGGGTGGTAAAATTAGTAAAGAACTTAATACTCAGCAAGGATGCACTAAAGTAATCAAAAGTGACAGTAAAGGCATTTATAATGTTTAAAAAAAACATTTACAATTTTTGAAATTTCTGTCCATCACAAAATCATGAAGAAAAATGTATCCCAATATTCAACATTTTTAAACATTGATAATAATCAGAAATGTTTCTTGAGCAGCAAATCAGCATATTAAAATGATTTCTGAAGGATCATGTGACACTGAAGACTGGAGTGATGATGGTGAAAATTCAGCTTTGATCACAGCAATAAATTACATTTTAAAATATATTCACATAGAAAACCATTATTTTAAATTGTAATAAAATTTCCCTTTTTTTCTACTGTTTTTACTGCATTTTCTAATAAACGAAGCCTTGGTAAGTATAAGAGTCTTCTTTCAATAACAATATCTTATCGATCCCAAACTTTAGAACAGTTGTGTACAAAAATGTAATTTAATTCAATTACTGTCTTGCTACGGTGAGATGCACGCATGAAGAAAGGTAAAGATAGATGCAAATATTTTTTAATAGTCCACAATAGGGCAAACACCGGATGGACAGGCAGAATGAACATGTAGGGACCAAGTAGACCAAACGACAAACTGAACACAACTTAAATAGGAGGGCTGATGAGGGTATTTAATGACACACACCTGAATCAAATGACAATAATCAGACATGAGGGAAAACTAGGTTACACAGAGCACATGGGGAAGGAAACACAACAAAACAGGTCCTTGAGGTGTGACAATTACATTTATTAAAAAAAATATATATCTTTTTTTATTGTTATCAGCTAATAAAGTAACTTATATTTTGCCCCATTAGTCAAAATCTTTGTTTACAAAAATGCTCTTACTATCAGCTCACTCATCAGTTCACGGTTCATTGTGAATCAGACATGTGCAAAAGAGGCGGCTCTCACTGTTTGATGCAGTCGGATTGAAAATTACTCTAGAAAGGGAAAACTTTAGCCATTATCATTTCCTGTTCATCTTTCACACTGTAATTGGAAGATCAAACGCACTGGTTTATGTAAGAGAATTCCATACTAGATGTACACTTCACATTTTGCCACATTTAGTCATCTGGATATTCCATGCATATACTCTATATACATATTATACTGTATATACTGTACATGGGTTAGATAGCCTTTGTGCTCTCTTACCAAACTCTTCGTCATCTTTAGGGTCGTGCAGGGCAATTCGCTCCAAGCATCTCTCCTCCTCACGTTTGATGACGCAGTTGGAGATCTCTGAATGTATGGGCCACATCTGAATCAACAAACAGATAAAACAGATAAAACACATAAATAAACCAGAACAGCACAAGAGCAGGACGAATAAACAGCAGCAACAAACAGGATACATTTGCGCCACAAAAACCACCATGTTTCCAATAACAACTTGCCTGCATATAAACAAGATGAAAAATCGACCTGCAAAATCGGTGCTGGTCCCGTCTATTTATCCCTCTGGGGGTAAATAAAAAAACTTTCACAGACTTTATCTTTAAGTTGTGTTATTTCTGTCTCTGACATCTATAGGGTTTGTTACTGGGTTGCATTGAATGTCCATCGCTGTAAGAATCCAGCTAAAACTGGTTGTCCTAAAAAAACACCCTCAGGCTACCCAAGATGTAGATGAATTATTGTAGATGAGAACAGATTTGGAGAAATGTAGCATTCCATCTCTTGCTCACAAGTGGAGCTTCTGCAGTGAATGGGTGCCGTCAGAATGAGAGTCCAAACAGCTGATAAAAACATCACAATAATCCACAAGTAATCCACACCACTCCAGTCCATCAGTTAACGTTTTAGAAACAAATTTATCTGTAAGACATGTATGACTTTAAAAGTATCCTCTATCCATAATTTCGATTTCTCCAGTGAAAAATTCATCTCGTCTGAATCAAAAGAGTAATATACACAGATCAAGCACCGTTTAAAAACAGTCCAAAACAGCTCTAAACAAAAATATGTGTGGATTTTGATGTGAGAGAACAACAATAAATTTAATTTTTCACTGGAGGAAACATTATTATTCATTATGGACTCATATTTTAACCCAAAGCAATGATTTCAAGTTAAAACATCTTAATGATGGATTTGTTTCTTACAAACTAAAGAGCTTTTTTCTTCACAAGATGTTAATAGATGGATTGGAGTGGTGTGGATTGCTTGTGGATTATTGTGATGTTTTTATCAGCTGTTTGGACTCTCATTCTGACGGCACCCATTCACTGCAGAGGATCAATTGGTGAGCAAGTGATATAATGCTAAATTTCTCCAAGATCGTTCTGATGAAGAAACAAACCCATCTGGGCTGCGTTTCTCGATAACGATTGATCTTAGAGCTTAAGAGCATTTTCTACGAGTCATTTTACGTTCGTTCGTTATTGTTTCACATGCGTTTCCCAAAAATTCACTTAACGCAATCACACGTAGCCGTGCTTTAAGTGCTACTTAGGAGTCGCTATCCGTTTGTCAAGTGCTGAAATGTCACCTTATAGAATGGCTCGTAATCGTAGTACACGCTCGTTTATTGAAATGTTAACCTAAAGCTGCGTTCCAGACAACTCGGATATAATAACTATAATACAATATTATATAATAAATATATATCATATAACAATTATATTATATTACATTTATACGTATAATATTATACTTTACATAAAAATATAGGCTACATTATACTTTATACAAAAATATATATTATAGTATATAATATCTATATAGAGACGTTATTTCCGGGTCCAATACATTGCTGGTTCTCGTGCAAGTCAGCAAGTCATTGACAGATTTTCCCCCCAGTCTTTGAAGCATATTTCCTACATTAATTCTTTTTAATTATTTCATTTATAAATTCATTTTAAAAAACAAACAAAAAAAACTAGTAATAAAGTGTAGAATACAGTACAATCAGAACTTTATATTATAATCACATTGCACTTGAATAAAGTTAAAGGTGCGATCTGTCGATTGTCCTGCAGGTGACCGCATAAATCTGTCTTCTTACGATGCACTTAGCGCTTTATGATTACTCCAGAGCACTCGTAGATCTACGATGTTTTTCAAGTGCTACTTAAGTTACGATGCTTTTGGGAAACAGACCGTAATATTATTAAGATCAGTCGTACAATCATTTTTGCGAACTTCTTAGGCTTACGAAGCTTTTGGGAAACGCAGCCCTGGAAGGCCCGAGGGTTAGTAAAGTTTCAGCCACATTTTCATTTTTGGGTCAAATATTCTTTGAATTGCATAGAAATGTGTGGAGCTGAGGTTTCTAGAACACACTTCTGTTGCCAAATTCTTTTAACATGCACAGATATTAACAACAAATGCGGTGTCAAAAATGCTAAACAATTTTTGTCTGTAGTAGGGTGTGATTTATACAGCACAATTGACGTGGATCAATTTAAATCTATAATAAAGTGCTAAATAATGACATTACGTCATCGACTGTCCATTAATCCTAATGAAAAGCACTTGAGCAGCCAACTGTTGCTATGGTTACCTCCTCCTGCAACTTACTGAAAATACACACTCTGAGTAACTTGTAATCTAATGTTTGTGGTTACTGAAATGTTATGTGAAAGTCCTTTTGTATGTAAAATGAAGCATGTAATATTTTAGATATATACACTTGACCTCCTTTCATTTTGCCCTCCTTTGGGACATTCAGGCCTAAATTGGAGGGGTCAGGGGTCAGACCTCAAATTCACCAATCTAAAATGATCCTGTCTGCGGTCTGGATTGCAACAAAAATAAAACCTTCCCAGAAACACAAATAATTTAATAAATGATGGTTCCCTTTTTGTTGCTTCTGACCACACAGTGCAAATTCTGAATTCTACTGTATTTACAGACTCAATTACTAGGTTTTAATTTGACTCAATGTATCTTTATTTTTACTCATTTTATGAATAAACACGTTGGCCTTCAAAAATGAGAAAAAATACACATGCACAACCATTTTTTCTTAGTATGAAGATTTTTTTTAAAAACCTAAAATAACCTTTTTTTCCACTATAAAGTATTTTTTGTGCAACCGAAAGGCTTGGGTTTTAACTCTTCCAAGACCAATTGATCTAATCTATCCATGTTCACTTTATAGTTCTATACTCTGTATATCAATAATTGGCGCATTTGTGTCCGTAACTTTAGGAGAAACTTCTGAGACAAAGTTGATATTTCAGGCAAATTACATACATTGTATTTCCTAAACTATATAAGAGCAACATCTGAGCAATATTTTTCAATGGACTTCTTATGCAAATCATCCAAACCCTCCATTCCCACCATTCAGACGGCTTTTCTTTTCATTTTGATTAAAGATAAGATGCCCTTGTTTGTTACCTCACTGTAGGGAAATTACCAAGAACTAACAAGACCTTTATCAGACAACAGTTATCACAAAACCTCAGGATGTTTTTCTTCTTTTAAAAGTCAACCTTTCAGATATGCTTTGAAACTGCCACAGCAAAATCCCCCGAGTTAAATCAACTCTGCTCAGAGTGCATATTGTCCCAATCTATTAAAGTAACACTGAAGCAGAGTTACCCCTGTTGAGGATTATGTGTTAAGTTTCCATGTCTTAAAAGCAGGAAGCAGTTAGTTGTTCATCTTCAACATTGTTAACAGTGGGTTTTCATTACTAATGCTCAATCATTACTTAATTAATCGCTTAATTGTCCCATTAACTTGAACTCTGCTTCAGTGTTACTTTAACACTCTGTAGATTGGGACAATATGTACTCTGAGCAGAGTTGATTTAACTCAGGCACTAAAACAGAACTGTTTTTTGTATTTTCAGCTTGCCTGTTCACAGTGCTACTCAGGTGAAACACATTAGCATTGTGAACAGTCAAACAGAAGGAAAAAAAACTGTTTTAGTGTACTACTGTTTTAAGGTGTCTGAGTGGCTTTAATGCATGGCTAGGTGGTAAATAACATTAATAAATATTTAAAAATACTGTAACAAATGTATTGCTCATTGTTAGGTAATGCTATAGTTAATGCATTAACTAACTAAGGTTAATTTAAGTAAGGAAGTTTATTGTAAATTGCTACCAAAAAAATCCCTAAGTAAACTATAATAAACGTTGCTTTGGGAACTAAGTAAAATAACTTTAAGCATTAAAAATATATATATTTTTTAAATGGAAAAGGGAAATTAGCAAAAACTAAAACTGAAATGAAAATAAATGAAACCTAAATAGTAAGTGTAAACAAAAGCTAATAAAACTAACAAAAGCACATTTCTAAAAATGAAACTAAAATTAAATTGAAAACTGAAACTAAGAATAAAAGCTAATTCAAAACATTAATACAAAGTATATAAATATTACTAAAATAATACTTGTGGTTGCTAGGGTGTTCTGAATGTTTGCTAGGACATTGGTAGCTGCTTTCTAAAGTTTTCTGGATGGTTGCTTAAAGTCTTTGGTCTCTAAATATGGCTATTTTATCATCTACTAGGCAAAATCATGATACCCAATGTTTAATAATGAGGGTTAGGGGTTTGTTCAAAAAACTAACTTTAAACAAGCAACTGTAATAGTGATTCTTACCTAATCAAACTTCAATAATGGTCACATGTGTAAAATATAATCATCTAAATCCATGTGAATACAGGCCCAAAGCACACAAATATAAGCCTGTCTCTGCTCTTACCAGGCTGATGATGAGAAAGAGGACGAGGAAGGTCTCTCTTGTTGCGTGTCTATGCATTCTGCTCACGATTGTTCCCAGAGATCTCACACACAACCTTAAAGCCTAAAAGAGAAGGAACATTGTTTTAAAACACACACACACACAGAGAGATACAGAGCTGCTTTAGTACTACTGGCCACATCATAATATACTGCAGCACAGTGGCTGATGTTCCGTCTGGACCCACAACAACACCGAATCACCCTTACATTCTTTATTATATACAACCCCATCCAAAATAATCAAATCTCTGATCGCTGAAGTGTGCAGGGCCAGTGCGAGTGGGCAGGGGTTTATGGGAAATGTGTGTCGGGTAGATTTACTGATCCATAGCGAATCTAAGGAGGTATAAACCTGTGCGAGGATAGCGAACGGTCTCCGAGCCCCCGCTGTCTTACTCATCTTTATTAGCACCCAAAAAAAGGAATGAATGAATCATAAGGAATAAAACACACACATAGACAAAAACAAGCAGTGATTCAATAACATGCAACTGCAGAACTCCTAACTTGCATGATCAGAAAAACAAGACGATTCAGTGCCGAGAGGAATCAGATATTACACTGTTTTCCTCCAAATGAATGTGTGATGATTTGGTATGTGAATGCTTTGCAGCTCTCAAGTCTAGAAATGCCCAGTTTCTTCTTGCACATATGCTCTCTTCTCCGTGCTATTTTTGCAACCCTTGTGGGATGCAAACAAACAGGCACTTCAAGGAGAGAAAGACAGTTGAGTGTCAATCAAACAGAAGGTATTTTTATGGATGCAAAACACACACTGTGGCTCTATGATAACCATCATAATGCGAAGCACAGGGCTGAACGCGGCTATGTTTCTGAACGGGCTCTGTGCTCTTGAAGGCACAACAGCATCTGGTAATAATAATAACGGTCAATTAACATTGCATGTTCTTGTGTATTTTTATACCGCTCATGCTATTGTGATCTACTGTATTGCAACATTAATTCCATTAACGGTGATGCATCTTTTCCACAACAGAAAAAGCAACACTGTAACACAAAGAGAAAAGCATCACATTTTCAGCACCTAATGAATTATAATGACTTAATATGGTTCACAATGTCAAAACATTACAAGGTCAAAAGCGTGGAATAAAATGGAGGTCATTGCAATACATGCACTTTTTAAAAATCGGATTCATTTTGAGGAATATACAGTGGTTTGTTTTGCATGAATGTGAAGGCAGCATTAACGTGTGCTGTGACTCACTGCATGCCTTCATATTCACTGCAGAAATCTGGATTGATTTACTGATGATGGTGTGAGGCGTTTTTCTGGCTCAAGATGCACGAGTTTGCTTCATGGGGTGCACATCAGTGAACTGGATTATATTTCACCCTAAAAGAACAAAATGCATAATGTTGTTGGCTTTATATAGCCTATATTTTGCATCTTTGTCAGTACAGTTCAACCCATTTTCTCCCTAGTTTTCATTGTTAAGTCTCACGATGTTTAACTTTAATTCTCTAATTCTCATTATTCTTAAAGATGGCTCTCATTAGATTCTCATTTCTGTAACAACCTAATGAAATCATCCTGTCTGGTCAGTTTATTTTTTATTTAAATCAGTTGACTTCAGTACAACAAACAACAGCCTTGGTACATATTAATAATTAATAATAGTACTGTTTAAATCATATAGAATTATTTTCTGCATTACAGTCAGTGGAAATGTGATTAATCGTGATGAAAATATTTATGCAAATATATTTTCGTATTATTTTCTTTCAGTTTTTGGGGTGAAATGTGACATATGCTGGAAAAGATTCATGAGATTCATCCATTTACAGTTTGCATGAAAAACAGCTCATGCTCAACAAGGATTTGCGACAAACATGCATTAAAATGCATCCTTTTAAAGTGATAGTGTGGATGAATTCCTGAACTGAACGTATATCCAACAAAGCAAGCCCAATAATCTCTGCGGTCTCTAAATATTCACTCATCTCATATTAATAATTAATCCGTCCATAGAAACACGCCGTTCACTACCGTGTATTATCTTCATTAGTCAATGTATCGCTGTAGCGTTACACTGCGATCAATGTCTGAAGAAACGCGAAGAAAGAAGCAGCGCAAACTCACCATCACAGGAAAAACTCGCGATATAATTCCTCTGTTTCGTCTGCAAATGGACGGTTCGATTCGTGCACCTGCGATTTCAACTTTGTCATCCGCGTCTCACATCGACAGACTGGAGTAATGAAGGTCTGTGGAGCACTGGAGGCGCGTGAGAGCGAGGAGCGGTGATTCCCTCACTGCTGCTGACAATCACCTGCACTGAGAGACATCAGCATCACTGACCATCACAGCACAGCATTCACATTATTAAGCCATCACACGCAATCATTCAACCCTCAACGCTTAAGACTGAATATTTCACCAACTGGCACTATGCATTCCATGCACTTTTTTTTTTTTTTTGATTTCTTTGATTTGTAAGATTCTAATTGTGGTTTGTAATCCATTAACTAGTGATCAATCCTACCATTATTCTTCACTAATAAGGCTCTCCAACACTGAAGATTCACTTGCATAAATAAACCATCACTCACCATTATTTACCCTCATTGCACCAAAAATGAACACTATTCAAAAATGTTCACCAATTTGTAGTATGCATTCAGTGCATTTTCTTGTCTTTCTTCATTTTGTGAGTTTCTAACTGTGGTTTATAATCTATTAATAAGAGAACAATCCTACCATTATTCATCACTAATATTGCTCTCCAACACTGAACATCAATTGCATAAAAAAACCATCACTCACCATTATTTATCATCATTCATCAACAGTGAACATGTCACAATTTTACACCAGTTGGCATTATGCTTTTTTTTTTATTAATGAAAAGCACATAAGCATATCAAGGCACAATACAAGTATCAATCTGTTTTAGAATTAAGAAAGTGGGGAAAGAAAACACACAAATAAGCAAGCATGATAAATGCCCATCTACCTATAAGTCAAGTCAAGTCACTTTTATTTATATAGTGCTTTTAACAATACAGATTGTGTCAAAGAATCTGAACAGCATTAATTAGGAAAATAGTGAGTCAATAATGCTAAATCATAACTATAAACATATAGTCACAATAATATAAGCATACAAAAAAGAAAAACAAAACACATTTTATCTAGAATCTGCTTTTTCAAAGTATTCCAATGGGCTCCAAGATTTAATAAAAAGATAGGGTTTCATTCGAATTTCAAATAATCTTTTCAAGTTTGAGGGCAAAAAGTAGGTCAAAAACCCATTGATGGCAAATTTGGAGGAGATGGCAACTTTCAATTAATTAGTATAAGCCGTCTAGCCAACAGTGTGCAGGATCCATCTCTAAAACTGTCAGTTTCGCATTCTCCGGAAGAACCCCAAATAGTGCTGTCAAAGAGTTGGGGTCTACTGCCGTAGTACATTTTTTTGAGAAACACTTAAAAATTCTCCCCTAAAACCTTAATAACTTAGGGCAGGCCCAAAAAGAATGAAACAGAGAGGCTGGCTCCCCAACACAGCGCGGGCAGGTGGGGTCCAAAATCTGGAAACATTCCTTTTGGAACCCTTCTGATGATCTATTAACGCTGAGTACGCGTTTTGATGCAAATCTTCTCCGGATCCACCGCGCAAAACTTAATTCCACTTTCAGTTTTGTATCTTACAGATATAGCAATACATCAATCGAATTCTTAAGGGTCTACTTTTGTTGTATACACACAGAATAACAACAGAACTTTGTGCATTTATAAAATAAAGAAAACAAACAGGGAGTGCAGTCTGCCGCCTTGGTCTGCGTAATCTTTATTTAGAAACGCGTCATTAAAATGAACTGTAACTCAGCAAATACTCAACAAAGAGACATGAGAGATATATCTATAGAAAGCTTGACATGTCTACTTTTAAACTAAGCAAGTCTTATCGAAAGCAAATATTCTGTGATAAAGTAGTCCATATGAAACCAACGCGATGTCCAGTCTTTCACTTCTCCCTTCATTATCTCTAATGCGACCACTCCCACGCGCTGAGCGCTATTGATATTTTAATCATCCACGTGAAGCGCGCGGCGCGTATACACCCACATCACAGCAAACACAGCAGCAAGACCAAGTTGTACTGTTCGCGTCGCGCTGAGAGGAAAAACACAGAATTCACCTCAAGAAGCTGGATTACCTCAGGAAAAAACATGAGTAAGTCTCTTTTATTAACCTACTTGTATTAGTTTTCACATTACTTGTACACATTTTACTAGTTAGACTTTTCTCAAACTATAATTCCTGACTATATGTATAATCAAGTGAAACATTATGACGTTTCATTCACAGCATCTAAATGTCAAGATGCCAGGATGTTTTTTTATGTTCTACAGCAGACAGAAATACGATATAAAAGTAAAATGAGCTATAATATTACTAGCCTAATGTCAGTAAGAATTATTAGTCAAAACCTGTGATAGGATATTCTCTGTTCACGAATATACTGTAGCTATATATGTTTATAATTATAGTTTTTGGATAGTTGTAAGATCCTACAGCAAAGGCTGCTAGTGTGTTTATGACTTACACGCTTCTTTGATCATGAATATGGCTCATGGCTAATATTTGTGAAGTATCTTTTATTTATAACCCCTTGTCTTATTTAGTAAATGACTCTGAATTTTGAAACTGTTTTTAATTTGGTTTTAGCCTGTGAGCTGCAGAAATCACCTCTTGCACAAGAAGGCACACGCACTTCGTTCAGTTTTTTGAGTTCGCGTGAAAAATCCTACTGTAGTGCACAGTATAAGTAATTGATTATTGTCCCAGAATAATGTGTGTATATTATTTTGTTAATATGTTAAAATGTAAGAATGGCATTGTTTCCTCATGAAGTATGCATACTAATACTAAGGTACTGTGGGAGTACACCACTCTTGGCTCTTGCTTCACCTGCACTCTCATAGGAATGGGGACAACTCGTTCAGTTTTCAACATCCATTCAGTAATTTTAGAGTAAGTGTGCATTCACTGTTTTACAGATGTTACTTTCATTTGATTTAGTTACTTCGTAGTAAAATATGTTTGCTATGTGGTAATAGTGTTCTTTGTTTCGATAAATTAGTAATAGTATCAGTGAACATCATAATAATGATAATAATGTAGTTTGTGTAAACAGCAAGCTTGCTTTTTTATTTCAGATGTTAGAATAACAGTGCAAAAGAACCTGTTACAAAGAGAGCCAAAGCAAATAAGCAGCCCACTTGGTCAAGGAAACCAGAGACTGATGTTGACATGTTCCACAGACTCTGAGATTCCTGCCCCGCACAAGAACCTTGACCACAGCTAAGACCTGTGATGCAACAAAAACCCGCTCCGCAAATGATGTATAGTATATAATTCTAACTACTTACAAACAAAAAATAATACATTCATTGCTCATTCTTTCTTGTAGCAATTCTCTCTGTCACACACCTGACTGAAAGACTCATTATGCGGCTCATTATGTGGGCCTTTGTCTTCTTAGGTGTGAATCACTCATTATACATGACCATTAACGCCCCCTCGCATATTCCTTTTCTACACAAAAAGTGTCTTAGAAAATTTAAAACAATATATTGTTTTCTGTGAGTGAGTAAACAATATGATTTTCACATCATTCTGAAGCAAAAAATCTAGACTTCAAGATCAGTTCTCAAAAGTATTGATCAAATGTTCTGTATGTGTTTTATGGCCTCATTTCAGTGACTTTTGAAAATTTTAGTTTTTTCACTCAAGCCCATAAGGGAACGGTTGTTTTCTCTCAAACACAATCACATACTACATGCTGCTCACAGATATTATTGGTATCCAAGATTGGTGCGATTATGGTGCTACTAAACTTAGGCCATTAAATGTTATAAGTAGCTGAAATAAGCACAAATGTCAGGACATGTCAAAACTTCTCCAGGGCCCAAAACACCCTCAGACCCCAGAGGGTTAAGTTGTACCCTAGACCAATGAATACGATGCACCACCTTAAATTTAATAAGCCTATGTCTAGAGCTAACCGAAGAAGAGTGTATCCTTTTTAAGACAGCATCCCAAGTTTCATTTTCTAACATAATACCTAAATCCTCCTTCCAATGAGATTTTAATGACCTACTAGATGGGGTTTGTTTGTCATTTATTATACTATAAATCTTTGATATGGCACCCCTAATAGTGTATGCTGATATAAAACACCTTCCAAAACACCACTAGGAGGAGCAGAGGGGAACTCTGAAAAATGTTTAAGGGCAAAGTGCTAAATGATTCCAGTATTAAAAGTACTCGAGTAATTGAGACCAGAGGGTTAGACATAAATAAAATAAGATCATCAGTATATAACGAAACCTTCTGTTCTATGCCAGTATGAAAAATCCTCTGGACCTCAGAATCAGTAGTGCAATTGCCAAGGGGTTCAATAGCAATACCAAATAAAAGTGGGGAAGGGGGGCACCCCTGCCTTGTGCCCCGATTCAGTGGAAAAGGATCTGAAATAATATTATTTGAGCATACAGATGCTTTGGGAGTGGCATAAAGGACCTTAATCCAAGAGATGAATTTTAAACCAAATCCAAACCTCTCCAAAACGTTTATGAGATAGTTCCACTCGATGCGGTCAAATGCTTTTTCAGTGTAAGGTCAAAAATTATCAAAGACTTCTGCTTTCCTGTCCCAAACCTATCTTCAGTAACAAAAGGGCCATTTGGAATTCCTAAAGGCACAGAAGTGCTGATATCGATCAAGACCTATAGGCCAACATGTGTATACATCGGGGTCTGCTAATTGTCACACCTTTTGCCCAATGGGTGAAGTTATAATCTGCTGTTTGGTCAGTTTGAATGTCTCACATTTGTTTTTTAGTCACATGGTCAAGGAAGGGATAAAATAAGATTGTAACTGTTGCTCTGTCTCTTTTCTTTGTTGCTTCTTTTCTTTGTTGGAGCTCTTCTTGGTTCTCTGCCCTCTCTCCCTCTTTTTCTTCCTCTCTCTATCTCTTTCTCTCAGGTAATATTTTACATGTTGGGTACAATTAACTATGCTTTACCATCCTTCATCTATTTTGTAACCAATTCAAGTGTAACCATAACAAAATATTGTTATTAAACCATTTCAATTATTAATTATGTGCTAACTAGTCTTGATTCAAGGTTAATATTAAAGTGTTACCTATTGCAATACAATATAGTCACGTAGTAGCAACGCTCTCCCACATATTTAGCTGTTCTAACTGCGCTTATTTCCGTCGTTGTGTAAGTGGCAGTGGGTGGTAATAGACTAGAAATGTACAGTTTTATACCATCGTGCTGATAACGTTTCTTTAGTCATTCGGCAATCCTACAGCCTGAACCACCGTAGGGAAACCATCCTTACATCAGCATCCAGAGAGACCACAACTTCGGGATTGTTGGAGTGAGGTGAATACAAAACATTAAAGAGATGCCTAATATTAAAAAAAGAATGCCTGTCTCGATCAAAACCAGTTTGATCAGGTGAGATTATTCTATGCAAAGTTTTTTCAAGCCGAATAGATAATATTTTAGCTAGTATCTTGTAGTCACAATTTTCCATTTTCTGATCTTACTTTGTTTTGTGAGTTTATAATCGTGGTTTATAATCCATTTACTAGTGAACAATCCGGCATTATTTATTGTACCTAATACAGCTGTCCACTGATCATCATTTACAGTGGGTACGGAAAGTATTCAGACCCCCTTAAATTTTTCACTCTTTGTTATATTGCAGCCATTTGCTAAAATCATTTAAGCTATTTTTTTTCCCTCATTAATGTACACACAGCACCCCATATTGACAGAAAAACACAGAATTGTTGACATTTTTGCAGATTTTATTAAAAAAGAAAAACTGAAATATCACATGGTCCTAAGTATTCAGACCCTTTGCTGTGACACTCATATATTTAACTCAGGTGCTGTCCATTTCTTCTGATCATCCTTGAGATGGTTCTACACCTTCATTTGAGTCCAGCTGTGTTTGATTATACTGATTGGACTTGATTAGGAAAGCCACACACCTTACAGCTCACAGTGCATGTCAGAGCAAATGAGAATCATGAGGTCAAAGGAACTGCCCGAAGAGCTCAGAGACAGAATTGTGGCAAGGCACAGATCTGGCTAAGGTTAAAAAAAAATTTCTGCTGCATTTAAGGTTCCTAAGAGCACAGTTGCCTCCATAATCCTTAAATGGAAGACGTTTGGGACGACCAGAACCCTTCCTAGAGCTGGCCGTCCGGCCAAACTGAGCTATCGGGGGAGAAGAGCCTTGGTGAGAGAGGTAAAGAAGAACCCAAAGATCACTAAGGCTGAGCTCCAGAGATGCAGTCGGGATGGGAGAAAGTTGTAGAAAGTCAACCATCACTGCTGCCCTCCACCAGTCGGGGCTTTATGGTAGAGTGACCCGACGGAAGCCTCTCCTCAGTGCGACACATGAAGCCCGCCTGGAGTTTGCTAAAAAACACCTGAATGACTCCAAGATGATGAGAAATAAGATTATCTGGTCTGATGAAACCAAGATAGAACTTTCTGGCCTTAATTATAAGCGGTATGTGTGGAGAAAACCAGGCACTTGCTCATCACCTGTCCAATACAGTCCCAACAGTTAATCATGGTGGTGGCAGCATCATGCTGTGTTGGTGTTTTTCAGCTGCAGGGACAGGAAGACTGGTTGTAATCGAGGGAAAGATGAATGCGGCCAGTACAGGGATATCCTGGAACGAAAACCTTCTCCATAGTGCTCAGGACCTCACACTGGGCCGAAGGTTTACCTTCCAACAAAACAATGACACTAAGCACACAGCTAAAATAACAAAGAAGTGGCTTCACAACAACTCTGTGACCGTTCTTGAATGACCCAGCCAGAGCCCTGACTTAAACTCAACTGAGCATCTCTGGAGAGACCTAAAAAAATGGCTGTCCACCAACGTTTACATCCAACCTGACAGAACTGTAGAGACGCAATTAGAATGTCAGATATCCCCCCAATCCAGTGTGTGGGGGGAGGGGGGGGGGGGGGAAAAACTTGTTGCATCTTTCCCAAAAAAGACTCATGGCTGTATTAGATCAAAAGGGTGCTTCTACTAAATACTGAGCAAAGGGTCTGAATACTTAGGACCATGTGATATTTCAGTTTTTCTTTTTTAATAAATCTGCAAAAAATGTCAATAATTCTGTGTTTTTCTTTCAATATGGGGTGATGTGTGTACATTTATGAGGAAAAAAAAATTAACTTAAATTATTTTTAGCAAATGGCTGCAATATAACAAGAGTGAAACATTTAAGGGGGTCTGAATACTTTCCGTACCCACTGTAAGTAAAATAACCATTCCTTCCCCATCCACTGATCCTCATTGGCACAACAAAACAGTTAACACTTCAACAATGCATTTTTTGTCTTTTTTTCTTGTTTTATTTTATGAGACTCTAATAGTGGTTTATAATCATTTAACAAGTAAACAATCTTACCATTATTCATCATCACTAATATTGCTCTCCAACACCTAACCTCATTAACATAAATAAACCATCCCTCACTATTATATACCATCATTCACCAACAGAGCACAATTTTTTCACCAATCTGCATAATGCATTCAATTCCTTTCTTTGAAGACACTTTTGCAGTCCAGTAACTAGTGATCAGTCCTACTATCATTAATTTTTTACCATTACTAACATCACTCTCAACACTGAAAATCACTCATATTAATAAACCATGTACACAAATGCATGATATTATCGGGACGATATCGGAATCGGCCGATAATGGCTTTAGATGTACAGTGGGTACGGAAAGTATTCGGACCCCCTTTAATTTTTCACTCTTTGTTATATTGCATCCATTTGCTAAAATCATTTAAGTTAATTTTTTTCCCTCATTAATGTACACACAGCACCCCATATTGACAGAAAAACACAGAATTGTTGACATTTTTTGCAGATTTATTAAAAAAAAGAAAAACTGAAATATCACATGGATCCTAAGTATTCAGACCTTTCTCAGTATTTTATTAAGAAGCACCCTTTGTGATCTAAGTACATCCATGAGTTCTTTTGGGAGATGCAACACAGTTTTTCACACCTTGATTTAGGGAGATACCTCCTGCCATTCCTCCTTGCAGATCCGAGAGACGTCCATTCTGTCAGGGGGTTTGGATGGGTAAAACTTGTTGGACTCCATTTTTAAGGTCTCTCCAATATCTCCATATTGGTTTAATTCAGGGCCTCTGGCTGGGCCATTCAAGAACCGATCACAGATGTATGTTTGAAAGGTTAACCTCCTGTCTTTAATTTCTCGCTGTGGTGCTTAGGGTCATGGCTTGTTTGAAGTTAACCTTCGGCCCATTCCGAGAGTCATTTGGAATGTGTGGGTGAAAGCACTCTGGCGAAGGTTTCGTCGCAGGATATCCCTGTGCTCTGGCCGCATTCCATCTGTTCATCAATGCAACCAGTCGTCCTGTCCCTGCAGCTGAAAAACGCCCCCACCGCATGATGCTGCCACCACCATGCTTTCACTGTTGGGACTGTATTGGACAGATAATGAGCAGTGCCTGGTCTTCTCCACACATACCGCTTAGAATTAAAAAAAAAGTTCTATCTTGGTCTCATCAGAACAGAGAATCTTATTTCTCACCATCTTAGGAGTCCTTCAGGTGTTTTTTTCATGTGTCTTGCACTGAGGAGAGGCTTCTGTCGGGCCACTTTGCCATAAAGCCCTGACTGGTGGAGGTGCTGCAGTGATGGTTGACTTTCTACATTTTTCTCCCATCTCCCGACTGCATCTCTGGAGCTCTGCCACAGTGATCTTTGGGTTCTTCTTTAACTCTCTCACCAAGGCTCTTCTCCCCCAAATAGCTCAGTTTGGCCGGACGGCCAACACTAGGAAGGGTTCTGGTCGTCCCAAACAGATCGGAAGAACGTCTTCCATTTAAGGATTATGTAGGCCACTGTGCTCTTAGGAATCTTAAGTGCAGCAGAATTTTTTTTTTTAACCTTGGCCAGATCTGTGCCTTGCACAATTCTGTCTCTGAGCTCTTCAGGCAGTTCCTTTGTCCTCATGATTCTCATTTGCTCTGACTTGCACTGTGAGCTGTAAGGTCTTATACAGGTGTGTGGCTTTCTTAATCAAGTCCAATCAGTATCATCAAACACAGCTGGACTCAAATGAAGTGTAGAACCATCTCAAGGATGATAAGAAGAAATGGACAGCACCTGAGTTAAATATATATGAGTGTCACAGCAAAGGGTCTGAATACTTAGGTCCATGTGATATTTCATTTTTTCTTTTTAATAAATCTGCAAAAATGTCAACAATTCTGTGTTTTTCTGTCACTATTGGGTGCTGTGTGTACATTAATGAGAAAAAAAATTAACTTAAATGATTTAAATTGCGGCAATGGGATAACAAGAGGTTGAAAAGTTTAGTATGGGGTCTTAGATACTTTGACCGTTCAGGGCGCCCTGTATATCGGGCATTGGCCCATATGAAAATGGATGCCGGATATGTCTTGCCTATACGAGGGAATACGTTCACTCTTATTGTCGCAGGGTGTTCTGGATGATTAGATCATTTTAGCGTGTGGCTCATTCGTTAAGTAAGTTTTTGCCTGAATGATGTTATGATTTCCCTGTTTTTGGTTGCTGATGTTTTGTAATCAATTTACCGCAGTGCACATAGTGCAGAATGATATTCAGTGTGTGTATTGAGTAAAAAAGTAATAGCGCGTTCCTCAGCGGCAGCAGCTGGCAGCTGCATCCTCCCCCGGGTCCTAATGCCCGCTCTGTAAGGAGTTTTAATTCTGTAGGGGGGCGCTGTTGGCCTACTTCTAAAAAATGAAAGCAAAATACACAAATAACATTTAGACTGTTTTTCTGATTAAATAAAGCAGTAATTGATGTCATCAAATCATGAGTATGTTTTGATTTATAGGTCAGAAGCTATAGCTTACATGAATTTAAAAAAAATCACAAACATGACACTTGTAAATTAAATAATTTTATATATACTGATTTATTCATTAATGTGTAATATCGTAGTGCTGTCATAATAATATGCTGTCTATATCGCGATTAATCGCATACAAAATAAAATATTTTGTTTGCATAATATATATGTGTGTAGATATACTTGTGGGGTATATTTTGCGGTATAGATAATAAGACCCATCACATACATCATTATTTTTTTATTGGACATGTATATATTTATAGTTCATATAAATATATCTATATAATAATTTACTATATAACCGTAACTATTTTTCTTAAATATATCACCTGCTGTGTGTGTATTTGATAACTACTATAACTATACCCAGTACACACACATTGGTGTAAAGAAATGTTACTTTGGAATGCGCTTATTGGCTTGACAGCAATAGAATATGTTTATTTTTTTTACAAATTATGAGCTCTAAAATATTTTCTGAATTTTTACAACTCTTTTGATTTAGACCATTTATAAATGTTAAATCATAAAATAAAATGTTAGGGTTACCACTGTATCTTTCTGAAAAACAATGCAGCAATTGGTACATAGTTTATTTATAGCTATTTTCAAATCTTCAATGTACTGTCATTATAAAATAATTTCATTATTGTTTATTTAATTCTAACATATAAGTTCTTGTTAAAAACTAACCAAAATTTAAAAATACTTTGCTTATAATTTCCACACCAAGAGACTTGGTGTTTTCCCAACAAAGTGAATATATCGTAATCGCGTAACGCCAAAAATAGTTGAAGACTATACCAGACATATCGATACCGGGCAAAATCCATTTCATGCATCCCTATTTTCCCATCATTCACCTCACTGAACCATGCTATAACGAAGCATAACATTTTCCCCGATTACTACTCACCATCATTAGACCATTTTTACCATCAAGTCAACCCTCACTTGGCCAAAAGTAAACCACCACTAATTCACGTCTCATCCAGTCCAATGAACTATCACTCCCATTATTCATCACTGAGATCACTCACCATTACACACAGTCCCATTCCCACCCTGTGAACCGACGTTAACGTGTACATATGTGACCCTGGACCACAAAACCAGTCTTAAGTCGCTGGGATATATTTGTAGCAATAGCCAAAAATACATGGTTCTGGGTCAAAATTAGCTTTTTCTTATTATGCAAACAAAATCATTAGGATATTAGTGAAGAGCAGGTTCCGATGAAGATATAATTTGTAAATTTCCTACGGTAAATAGTACAAACTTATTGTTTGATAAGTAATATTGGCATTTCTACAAACTTCCATTTGGACAGCGTTAAAAAGTCTATTTTCTCATATTTAGATTTTTTGCACCCTGCCGATTCCAGATTTTTCAAATAGTTTGTATTCTCGCCAAATATTGTCCTAAGTCATAAACAAACCATACACATGTGAAATCTGTATTTATCCAGCTTTCAGATGATGTATACATCTCCATTTCGAAATATTGACTCTTATGTGAGTAAATGTGACTAGAATGGTCTCTATATATGCTTTCCTACCAACACAAGAGCCTACTAAACTGTACATAATACAACAAATACAGTTTGTTGCAGTGCAGGTTTGTGTGTGAGGTCTAGTTATAGGGAGTCTTGAGGTTTCTTTTGAAAGTGGCTGTTGTATGAGTTGGGATTTGTTCCACCACTGAGGCCATGAATTAAGAGGCTGTACAATCTGGACAAGCAGGAATCCATCATGTGGAGAGAAGCGGAGCGGATCACAGCGGTCCAGCTGGGTTTTACAGTCTCTGATCAGTCATAAGAGAGTGTTGTCTTTAAGTTCTGTCTAGCTGTGCTGGTGTCAGAGATTCTCTCGGTCACTGCCTCTCTAACTGTGGCAAAACATTCAGCACACCATTCTAAAAGTTTTTTGTTTTTTTTAAAGAAATATGTTTATTCATCAAGGATGCATTAAACTGATCTAAAGTGGCAGTAAAGACATTTATAATTTTGTAATGTTACAAAAGACTTCTATTTGAATAAATGCTGTTCTTTTGAACTTTTCTATTCAATAAAAAAATTTTCGGAAACACACGGTTTCCAACATTAATAATAGTAACAAATGTTTTAATCAATTTAAGGCAACCAAGAAGGTGTGATTCTAGGATTTTCATTTTTAGGGGGCTACATCCCCCGTGAGGGTAAGAATAATAAAAAAAAAATATATATAAAAAAAAAAATTTGATTAATAGGGGTCAAACACTAAACTTTTAAATTTAGAAAATATTTTAGGGGGCTGAGTATCATTTTAGGGGGGCTATAGCCATAATCATTAAAAGAGCAATCTTTGAGCAATAAATTATCCTCTGAGAGAATCAGCCTCAAGTTTCTCCCTCTGTTAATAGATCGCGGACAATTAAAGGAATAGTTCATCTAAAAATGAAAATACACAAAAAAAAAAAATAACAGAAAGTGGGTTTGGAACGACAAGAGGGTGAGTAAATCATGACAATTTTCCTTTTTTTAGTTATGCCTGTCAGTTCTCGCAGTAAGCACGGAAACCAGTTGCGTCAGGTTTTTGTCTTGTAATCAGCAAAATAACAAAAGCCAACGGCTCTCACGCTGCTATCGCCATGGTGATTCGGCGGTGACGCAGAGCTGATAGATACTTGAAGGGTTGAGCGCTGAACTCCTGCGGACGCCCGTGAAGAGCGCTCCGTGGGGAGGCGAACGGAAGGACTTGATAACGGCCATCAGCATCCACTCTCATTAAGAGGAGAGCACTGGCGCTCACACGCGTGAGACTATGCCAATCGCAAAAGAGTTCACTGCAATGAAGTCTGTCAATTGTGGCGGGAGAAAGGAGGCTCAGACTCGACGTGTGGTGAAATATCCCCGAAGGGGCATTTATTGAGTGACAATAATGAAAGTGGTGAAGGTGCTCCGAGGATCAGAGAGGCAGATCATCCGCCGTGAAGAGTGTAGAAGCGAAGGTGCTGGAACCTGCCGGAACCTTGTGATCTGGGATCTCTTAATAAAATCACTGAAGCCTGCAGGAGGAAAAGAACCAGAGACAACGTTAGCCTGGTCTTAGGAGATCTCATTCCCCTTGATGCTTCTTTCTGCTCCGTTTATATCCCCTTCTCCTGATGGCTCTCAGGTGGCTCCTGTTCACAGACTCCGCCTCCTAGCAATTGGATCCTCTCCCTCTCCATGACAACACTAATGAGTGCTTGGGTAGCTCGCCACACTCCCCCCACCCAAGCGTTGTCTTGGACCTGTGGGCAAAGAATGGAGAAGTGGGGGAGGAGTGGGGAGCAAGAGACCGACAGACCTGACCATCCAGTGACCATCCTGGACAGACCATCTGCATTACCGTGTGCCGACCCTGCTCGGTGCTGGACTGTAAAGTGGCAGCCCTGGAGTGCCAAGAACCACCTGGCCACTCGTGCGTTGGAACCTTTAGCGCTGGCTATCCGCTGCAGGGGAGCATGATCCGTGACTAAGGTGAAACTGCGTCCTGTCAGATAATAGCTCAGCTCCAAGACTGCCCATTTTATGGCCAGGGCTTCCTTTTCTATCGCAGCATATCGGGATTCTGCAGGAGAGAGCTTGCGACTGATATGGACAATGGGATGCTCTTCACCTGCTTGGACCTGGGACAGCACCGCTCCGATTCCTACATCTGATGCATCTGTCTGTAAGATGAAGGGGCAACTGTAGTCCGGAGCATGCAATACTGGTGAAGCTGTGAGAGCCGTCTTGACCGCTTGGAATGCTTGCTCCGCTTCTTCTGTCCAGCGTAACTTCTCTGGCTGCCCTTTCTTGGTCAGGTCTGTGAGGGGACAGGCTATAGAGGAGAAGTTAGGGATGAAGCACCGGTAACCCGCCAAACCGAGAAAGGCACGTACCCGTGTTTTGGTGGTAGGTGGGTTAAACCGCATCACTTCCTCCACTTTCTGCTCTTGTGGCTTGATGAGATCTCGGCCAATGCCTCTGACAGGCCCAGGTGACACTTCTTTGGGTTGGCCGTTAGTCCAGCCTTCCGTAGTTCCATCAATACTTTCTTTAGCCGATCCAGGTGGTCTTCCCAATGCTCTGAGTGAATTACCACGTCGTCGATGTAAGCCGTGGCATAAGCTCGGTGCGGACGCAGCACAATGTCCATGAACCTTTGGAATGTTGCTGCTGCCCCATGCAGGCCAAAGGGTAAGGCCCGATACTGCCAGTGCCCCCCGGGTGTGTTAAGGCAGTTTTTTCTCTGGCATCTTTAGACAACGGCACTTGCCAATAACCTTTGGTGAGGTCAAGCGTTGAGATGAAGCGGGCTCTGCCGAGACGTTCAACCAACTCGGGGCATGGGGTAACTGGTCGAATTGGGACACCTCATTCAGTTCACGAAAGTCATTGCAGAACCGGTAACTTCCATCGTTCTTGGGCACCATCACTATAGGGCTGGACCATGGGCTTCGAGACTCCTCAATTACTCCCAAATGGAGCATCCGTTGCACATCCTCCTCTATAGCCTGTCGGCGAGCTTCTGGTACCCGGTAGGGCCGCTGTTTAATGATGACATCAGGTGGGGTGTGAATCTCATGAGAGGATGTCTGTCCGACCCAGGGTCTCTGAAAACACATCCGAAAAACTGCTTACCAGGGCTTCCAGTTCTTTCCTCTGGACTGCAGAAAGTAGTGTTCCCAGATCCACCACAGGCGGCTCTTTTATGGCAAATATTGCCAGTTGGTTTGCGGGTTCGACCCATCTCTTCAACAGGTTGATGTGGTAGATTTGTTCGCCCCGTCATCGTCCGGCTGGCGGACTCAATTTACCGGCCCCACTCTTTCTGTCACAGTATACGGTCCCTGCCAGGATGCAAGAAATTTACAAGAAGCATTTGGAATTAGTACCAATACCCTGTCTCCTGGGTGACACTCACGTGCCTGAGTGGGGCGGTTGTACACTCACTGTTGGGCCCGTTGGGATTCGATTAGGTGCTCCTTGACTAAGGGCATCACTTTGTCAATCCTTTCCCTTATCTCTTGCACATGCTCAATCAGAGATCAGTGTGGGGAAACTTGGCCTTCCCAGGCTTCTTTGGCTATATCTAAGAGCCCTCGTGGCTGCCGCCTGAATAGCTTGAAGGGAGTGAACCCAGTCAAAGCCTGTGGAACCTCCCGAACAACACATACGGAATCATGAGGTCCCAAGCACGCCCGTCTTCGGCTACCACACATCTCAGCATTCTCTTAAGAGTCTGATTGAACCGTTCGACCAGCATCATTACTGGGGGGGGAACAGAATGCAGTAGACAATGTTAAAACTGGCACGGGCATCACTGGTCGACGTGGGGCCTCCTGTTTCGCTCCTCCTCTGCGCGGATAGCAAACGTTTGCCTGGCAGTTGCAATTGTAGGTTGACAAGCAGGTGAGGTCTGTTAGAATCTTTTACTCTCCTAACTGTCATCCTCCAGCTTCCCGTTCCTGCGGATAGTAACAGAACGGCTGGCACATACCAGGTTCCCCATAGCACACAGGTCTGGGCATTAACTATGTTTACCTTCATCCTTTAATTGGTGCAATGTCTGGACGGCCAGACCCTGACTGCCAGAATCCAACAATGCATTTACCGGGCATCCGTCAATCCTCACTTTCCTTTCAGGAGCCTGCTAGCCACGCCCGCATTGCTGGCGAGTTGGGATCGGTAGGCATAGGCTCATCCCGTGGCCCGGTTGTGACTGGTCTGCTTACTGGCATAGTGGCACTCTCCAGTGGCCGTTTGTCACACTGTATTCTCTGAGAAAATCCTGCTCCAGCTCTCTCTCCCAAGTCTCATGCCTGAGCTGCTTCTGCCAGCTCTACTGCTTGTACCAACTTGGCCAGCGACTCTGGATTTCGCGTCCCCGCAGCCTTCCAGTGCACCAGGGGCAGAGAACGGAGCAGCTTGTCTACCACCACCTTCTCTGTGACTTGCAATGCGGTAGCTTGGCCAGTGAGAAGCCATAGATGGGCCAACCTGGAGAGTTGGGCGGCCTGTACTCGAATGGGGGCCCGAGGATCATACACCCATTTAAAGAACTGCTGCCCTGCAAACACAGGTGAGAGCCCCACCCGGGCCAATATCTCATGCTTCAGTGCTGCATAATCAGTGGCTGAGGTGGAGGGTAACGAATAGTAGGCATGCTGCGCTTCTGTTAGAAAGGGTGCAATAATACCAGCCCACTCAGACTCATCTCACCATTCTTGCTCTGCCACAATTTCAAATGTGTGGAGGTAGGCTTCTACATCATCAAGATCTGTTAATTTGGTGAGCAGCTGTCCGGCTACAGCCCGGGTACTGGGGAGTGGGGTTCGCTGGGCGGTCTCTTGACGGAGCCGCTCAAACTCACGCTCAGCCCTTTCCTGTTGGATAGCCAGCTCCTCTGCAAACTTCTGCTGACGGAGAGAGACCTCGGCCAGCCGGTGCAAGATGTCTTCCATGCTGCACTAGAGACAGTGTGAGAGAGCTGGATCTGTAAGGTAATGAGAGACAACACACACACGTTAGGACAGAATCTAACCTCAATTCTCACTCAATTCTCCACCAGTTGTGGTGGGAGAAAGGAGGCTCAGACTCAACGTGTGGTGAAATATCCCCTAAGGGGCATTTATTGAGTGACAATAATGAAAGTAGTGAAGGTCCTCTGAGGATCAGAGAGGCAGATCATCCGCCTTGAAGATTGTAGAAGTGAAGGTGCAGGAACCTGCCGGAACCTTGTGATCTGGGATCTCTTAATAATCACTGGAGCCTGCGGGAGGAAAAGAACCAGAGACAAAGTTAGCCTGGTCTTAGGAGATCTCGTTGCCCTTAATGCTTCTTTCTGCTCTGTTTATATCCCCTTCTCCTGATGGCTCTCAGGTGGCTCCTGTTCACAGACTCCGCCTCCTGGCAATTGGATCCTCTCCCTCTCCATGACAACGCTAATGAGTGCTTGGGTAGCTCACCACACAATGTACTCCAAAAACACAATACAGATTCATCTTTAAGACTAGAAAAGGTTCAACCACAGAAAGACGTTTTTGTAGTGAAGTTACTGTGCAGAGCGTTTGGGGAGTTTTGTGCAATACATTAATACTTGTTATTCAGCAAGTAGCTGCTTAAAGGTTCAAAAAGTGATATTTATAATGTTACAAAAGATTTCTATTTGAAATCAATGCTTTTCTTTTGAACTTTCTAATCATGAAGGAATCATTAAAATGTATCATGGTTTTCACAACTGCTTTCAACATTGAGAATAATAAGAAATGTTTCTTGAGCAGCAAATCAGCATATTAGAATGATTCTGAAGGGTCATGTGACACTGAAGACTGGAGTAATGATGCTGGAATTCCACTAAATTACATTTGAAAATATCTCAAAATAGAAAAAAGTTATTTAAATGATAATATATTTCACAATTTTACTGTATTTTTGATCAAATACAGTAAATGCAGCCTTGGTGAGAACTTGGTGAGACTTCTTTCAAATCTCAATGACCCCAAACTTAGTGTAACTTAACTTGTACATAAAATAGCTTGAAAGCTTCATTTAAACTTTGTACCAGATCTAGTGTCAAGATACTGTTTTTCTTAAATATGTGGTTACTTAAGACTGAAATGTACTGAACGCAAGTCCAACACATTGCAAGTGTGCAGTTATACAGACTAGTGTATGTTCTTCTGTTCAGTTTCTGTGTCATTATACCAAATACATTCAGGTAATTAGCGCCAAAAAATCCTGTTAGCATTTAACTAATTTGTTTACTAATTTTAACTAACTTACCTAGCAAGTTTCTCTTCAAACTGTTGCTTTTCCCTGACAGCAGCTGATCTGAAAAAGAAAATAATTAGAGACAATTAGCTTATAATTCCCACTTGCTGAGATTGCAATGAAATGCTGAAAGCTTTCAAAACATTTGTGCTTATATACTTGCATAGAGCCTTTTGGCCTTAACATCTGTTTTACAGGCAGTGTTATAGGAATCCGAGGCACACTCAGAGCCAGACATTAAATAGATGCAAATTCAAGCAGTTCAATCTAATTTTATTTCACTCAGTATTTGTCTGTTCTGTGTTTGTTTGGTCCAGACAACATCGGATTCAACTCATGAGGATTAGTCAAGTACTTTACGTATATGAAAAGATGCCTATGAATAACATTCAGTTCACTTTGGTAGTTGCCTATGTAGTCGGCGAGGCCATTCACTAGATTTTGGCACAGAGCCTGACACACATCGGGGCAAAGCCTCCCTCGTGTCCAGGCTGCGAATCTTTTTGCAATTCAGGCTCACAGCAATTTGTCTGTTTCATTTTGTTCCATTTGTCTTTGACAAGCCCGTTCCACAGCCGTCTGGCAGCGCGAGCCGACTGACATGCAGAATAATAACTTTGTGAAAATCTTTTCTCATATAATTACAGTAGGACTGAAACGAGTGACACACACAGGCACATGATTGACGTGTCATTGTGTTTTCACTATTTTCTGTGCTTAAAAGAACAAGTTGTTTCACAATATAGTGTCAGCAGGGTGTGCGCTTCAATTTTTTATATAAGAAATGAAAAATGATGGAAAGAGACTAAATACATGGCAAACTGAAACATTTTTTTTTTTATATATAATATATATATATATATTAGATATGTGTGTGTTGTTGTGTGTGTATGTACCGTATTGGCATACTTATATGTCCTTGGTATGTATATATGCGTGTGTGTGTGTGTGTGTGTGTGCGTGTGCACATACACACACATACACACAAACAGCTGTGACTTTTGTCAATACAGTGCAGGTCAACAGGGTCAAAAGTGAGTATGTTAAGCTAACGATCACCAATTTATCTTATTTTTCAACCCCTCTCCACAAAAGTCCTGTCATATACAGACATTTTCCACCATGCAATGCAATTCCTGATGAATAAAGAACAAGTCTCCACATTTATATCTCACTGGGAAAAGTTCCCTAGTTTCTTATTGTTTCCCTTGTTCCTTATTTCTGGGAAATGTCACATTACTTCAGTAAAATGGACTGTGAATGCAGGTTTATATTTGCTTTAGAACATTGTGTGCACATGTCCAGTCTTTCAGGATGAAAATACTTCAGTCAGAAAAAAAAGGCAAGATGTTTTGTGTGGGAAGAGCATTTCAATGGCATCCAGCTGAGATGACTGTGAGGCTCTAAAACTCGGAATACAGTCTTTACCATACAACTCCATAAAGCAATATTCACACATTGTCTGGATATTTTCTGTAAAACATTCTTAAAATGTAATGGTCCCCAGATAATACTGTACCCCAAAAATACCAGACATGTAAATAGTTGTTCTCATGTGAACAACCACTAACAAAAAAGCCCAAAACTAAAGCAGCTGGTGGTGATCTCCCATGTCGCTGTGGTCTGGCAGGGTTCCTCAGAAATGACTCTTTGAGGCTAATCAAGGACAGGTTTTCAGCTTACCGTCTGGATTCAAGTTTTAGTCACATGTGGCTCAGGGTTCATGTTTATCAAAATGAATTCATTTGGGAGTGATTGAGTCCATTCTCTCAACAAATATGAAATTCCATGTTATTAACCTCTTGGATGATTTCACTAGCAGAGGTAAATAGTCAGTGACAAATTAATGGTTCTCAAGTAAAGGTTGTGTTTACCGATTACAGTGTGTGACGTGACCACATGCACATGCAATCACTTACTTACACCATGAAAAACCAGATTGGTGCAGCCAGAAATGTTTAGGTAAAAATACAGTAAAAACAATAATACTGTGAAATATCATTACAATTATAATAACTGTTTTCTACTTTAATATATTTAAAAATGTAATTTATTCATGTGATCAAAGCTGAATTTTGAGCATCATTATTCCAGTCTTCAGTCTCACATGGTCCTTCAGATATCATACTAATATGCTGATTTGTTGCTCAAGAAACAGTTCTGATTATTATCAATGTTGAAAACGGTGTTGCTTAAAGGAATAGTTCATGCAAAAATTAAAATTTTGTTAAAATGTACTCATTCTCAGGCCATTCAAAATGTAGATTAGTTTGTTTCTTCATCAGAACAGATTCAGAGAAATGTAGCATTACATCACTTGATAACCAGTAGATGCTCTGCAGTGAATGGGTGCCGTAAGAATGAGAGTCCAAACAGCTGATAAAACATCACAATAAGCCAAAGTAATCCACACCACTCAGGTCCATCAATTAACATCTTGTGAAGTGAAAAGCTGCATGCTTGTAAGAAACAAATCCACCATTAAAGCATTTTAACTTTAAACCGTTGCTTCCAGCTACAATACAAGTCCATAATCCATAAAATTGCTTCATCCAGAGAAAAAGTCATCTCGTCTGAATCAGGAGAGAAATATGCACAGATCAAGCACCACTTACAAGCAAAAAACAGTCCAAAACAGTTGTAAACAAATATGTTGGTTGATTTTGATGTGAGAGGACAACTGAGATGGTTTATTTCACTAGAGGAAGCACTATTATGGATTACAGAACCATATTTTTCCAGAAGACACAGTATGAAGTTAAAATGCCATTAACTGATGGATTGGAGTGGTGTGGATTACTTGTGTATTGTTGTGATGTTTTTGTCAGCTGTTTGGACTCTCATTTTGACGGCACCCATTCACTGCAGAGGATCCATTGCTGAGCAAGTGACGTAATGCTACATTTCTCCAAATCTGTTCTGATGAAGAAACAAACTCATCTACATCTTGTAGTTGTATGGCATGAGGGTGAGTACATTTTGCTATTGCTGTCATGTTATAAAAGCACAAAAACACTCGAGGCAATGCATTACATTGATTTTACCATGGTTAAAAGGATTTTCAGCACTCTGCTTCATGCCACAATCACTCTACGGCCTCAAGTGGCTTATTGCTTTAACAGGCTCCATATGTACAAATGTTTTTCATATTCTTTCTCAGATATTTATCCATTTGTATGCTTACACGTTCGTTTACCACCTAAAATCTGAATCGACGTTCACTAAACCATGCAGCATGTCTTGCGGTTGTCATGGTTACGCCGCACTCAAATGCATGAGTCACATGATAAGTGCAACACAGCACATGTCCATTTCGTGGTTATGATTGTGAGAAACACTGTATAAAAAAACAGAGTGATGTACAGTGTTGCCGGGAAGAGTTTGGAGTCAAGTGGGCGTTCTGCGTGTACCCTGTCATTTCCTGGCGATGGTGAGCATGTGAGAGAGAGAGAGAGAGAGAAAAAGGGGGAGGTGAGAGAGAGAAAACTGCTAAATTGAAAAATACATTGACGATGCATTGCACAATAAAATAGGAAAGACTGTTTCGTTGTGTAAAGCAGCTTGTCACTATACAGATAAAGAGTAATAGTCTGTCTATAGACTGTCAGCAGCAGAATGCATGTCACCCTGCACAGATTGTCCTCTCAGACAAGTGTGCATTATTAATGTACAGTACCATGACAGAAAACAAGCTCCTTCCAGGATATGACCTGACTGCAGCCTCAGGTCTCCTTCCGTTTAATCCCACATTTCCCTGGAGTCATGCAAACTGGATCCATTCTGCTGAAATAATAGAACAAAATCACCAGTTAAATAATATTGATAAAAATGTAGAAGGGCAGATTATGTTGATATTTTAGGTGCTGTAACAGGTCACCATTTCCAATGTATCTTTTGAACTTTTTTTAGCACTATATTTTGCAAATTAGTTTAGTAATCCAATGGTGACATACAGTATTTATTTTAAAAGTACAAATATTTCAAGTATAATCTCAATATGAGCTCAAGAAATTTCAATTTCATGCAAAAAATGTCATTTAATTTAGTTTTAGATTTATTATAAAATGTTACACTGTAGGATATTCAAGCTATTATTTTGACATCCTGCTATTGCGACGTTCACGTCTACAAATGAGTAAATCTATATAATATGTAATGCTAAAAATCTCTGTGAGGCTTCAGCGTGCAAGACTGAAAAAATAAACATGGAAAAGTTCTGCATAACAATTATAGATCTAATTAATAGCAGGAGCTGAAATACGTCTTATGTAATTCTTGTGACTCATACTACATTAAGTATTTACTACAAATTGCCCAATTCAATTTTTTTTTGTGAGTCACTCCAATGGAACCAATAACTGGTGAAAAATGATACAAAAATTATTATACAAATCACTATAATTAAAAAAAAGTTTAAGGTTGGTAAATTATTTTTATTTGTTTATCTTTGAATGTCTCTTATGCTAAATATGTAGTAAAACAGTAATATTGTAAAATAACATTATAATTTAAAATAACTCTTTTCCATTTGAATATATTTTCAGTTCTGTGATGCAAAGCTGAATTTTCAGCATCATTACTCCAGTCTTCAGTGTCACATGATCCTTCAGAAATCATTCTAATATGCTGATTTGCAGCTCAAGAAACGTATTATTATTACTGATGTTGAAAACTTCTTCAAAAAACTTGAAAAAAATTGGATACATTTATTAATAGAAGCTTCAAAAGAACAGCATTTATTTCAAACAGAAATCTTTCTGACATTATAAGTGTATTTATTGACATTTTGATCAATTTGCAATTCTGTCATCATTTAGTCAAAGTCAAAGTCAAAGTCTGCTTTATTGTCAATTCTGCCACATGTACAGCACATACATACAGAGAATTGGAACTGCATTACTCTCAGACCCTTGGTGCATACAGTTAACACTTAACACTAACAGTAGACATAGACATTACTCAGCCACATTCAGCTCCAAACTCATATGACTTTCTTCCCTGAAACACAAACGGTGAAATATTACAAAACCACAAAATTAGTCCATACAACTTCTGTACTATATTTTGTCTTTCGAAACTGAAAATCTACACCACATCTCCCAAATCTCATGCACTTTCAAACCTTTTGACTCCAGATGCTTGGATTTACAGCAATCAAATACACATATCTTAACCTAATCATATCATACATTTTTTAATATCAACTTAAATAAGCTTACAAAATGCTATTGTTTGAATTCAGAAGATTTCTGGAATATTGTGCTTTCTTATATTTTTTCTTTGAATACAGTAAAAGCTCTTACTGCACACCTCACTGCTGTACTGTGGCTATTTCAATCTGCAGGATATTTTCCTGTATTGTGAATCCTACTGCTGCTGTGTTTGTAGTTAGAAACATCATAATAATTACAAACACATGCATTCCAGTCTCCTTCTGTCAGCCAATATTGTCATCAAACTCAGATATTTGTCATTTCAGAGAAACCATCTGTTTCCAGTGTGCAGGCGTGGATGGAACAAGAAGCCGCAATCTACAGACAAAATATAGATTGATGTGGGTTTTCACATCCAACTGTTAACACTTCACTGCTCTTCAGATTTCACCAAAACAAGCTTTACCTGCCCTCTGTGTCTCAGCAACAGATCACAAAAGTCTTATGGTTACAATTTCCATGGTAACTATGACCAGGTCATCTATTCATCAGATGAAAACCCAAAGAGCTTCATGCAGATCAGAGCAAACCTGAGACTCTCCAGCACAGACAGTTCATGAGCTGATGTTCCAACACAACACCTGCACACACATACACACATATGTAGTTTGCTATTATGTACATGAAGAGACCAAGCCCTTCTTATATGAATATTATATATATGATTAATACAAACGGATATTTATATATTAATATGTAATAAAAACTATATGTTAGGCTATATTTATAAATGTTTAAATTTTCATTATGGAGACTATTCATATGGTTATAATATAATATATATAGATATATATATATAGTATTATAGATAGATAGTATATATAAAATTGTTATGGAAACATTATTCTATGATGCATATCTATATATATATATATATATATATATATTATAATATATATATATATATATATATATATATATATAATATATAAATAATGTTTCCATAAAAAATTTTGAAATTTGATTAGAATGAGAAAATGTAAAATGCAAAAAAAAAACATCCATATAGCTCTGTTGGAAAGTGTCAAAATATTCTATTTTACAATTATTTTTAATTATAAATTACGGTTGAAAAATTAAATGTTTATAATATTTTGATACTTGTCAAATAAACATCTCATGCATGCATTTTTTATTTGACACATTTTTCATTAATTATTCTCATACATCAATATAGAGAGAATATAAGTTATTTTATAGATTAGGTAACTAAATGAAGAAATCAAAATACTCTAACACATTTTCGCGCTGTTGAAAAGTGTTAAATATTTGGTTTTCACAAACACTATAATAATTTAACATTAGATGTGTACAAAGGAATAATATAATTTAAAGAATATTATATTCTGTTATAATACATAACAGAAAAATATAATTACACATAAATGCCATCTTTAGTTAAAATATTAGAACTAAACTTTTACTACACTGACAAAGTAAAATGTGTTTCGTAATAGCCATAAGTATAAGCAACAGTAACAGTGATCTTTCCACAGCAAAAAAACAAGAAAAAGAAAAAGTTAAAAGTGGTCTGCAGCAGTAAAGCATGAACATAATGTTCCTGAGCTCTTAACACAGAGCTGTGAGTGACATGTCAAACAAAAGTGAGATTTCACTGAAAACCAGCGCAAAAGAGACGCACTGTTCTCTCCGCTGAGAGTTCCTCTGTTCCACTATATAAACTCTTTTGTCCTCTACGGTCAGATTCAGACTTTCAGTAATGATGAGTGGCAGAGAGCAGCGGGAGTCGTCATCCTGCCGTGAGGGTGAGATCTGTAAGGACCCTTCACACCAGAAAAGTGTGAAGAGATTCAACGACCCTCCATCCAAAACACACCTGTCTGCGTGAGAACATGTCTCTGTCCTGTCAGATTCCCAGAGGAAACCCAGCAGCGGCGTTACAGACAACTTACTCAGGAAAAAGTGCTAAGGCAGGCATAACTATTAATATTTATGGAAGCCACATAATAACGTACATGTAATATATAAAATTGCAACTTTTATCTCACAATTCAGACTTTGTTTCTTATAATTTTGAGAAAAAAACACAATTGCAGGAAAAAAATATAAAGAATTCTGACTTTTCTCTGAAAATTCCAAATTGACATCTCACAATTTTTTTTTAACAATTCATTTTTGCCTTTATTTGATAGGACAGTAGTTAGAGAGGAAGCGAAGTTAGAGAAAGGGGGGGGGGATTGGGAAGGGTCTGCGAGCCGGTGTCCTGGCATTTTATCCTACC